>VZSF01002554.1:405362-499075 GCA_013398295.1 Chionis minor | reverse complement strand
GGGGGGGGGGGGGGGGGGAAGGTTAAAATGAGAACTAAGCTGAAAAGACAATTAAAAAAAGTTTTAAAGCAAAACAGAGAGAAGAATATGCATTAAAAATGTTAGACTCCCTTACTGTTGAAGACTATCTGCCTTATCCACAGTGTTAAAATAGACACAGCAGAATGACATTTAGAACTTTACCACATTGCTGGCTCAGTTTACTGTCCACTGATGTGACACCAGCCCAGGCAGTATTTTGTGAAGCACTGTAAGCAAAATCTTGAAACTTTTCTTATCCTCAGGAAAGTCAGGTGTTGAGGTATACACAGCAGAGGAATTTGTTCTAGTTCCAAAACAGTTTTAAATTGCAAAATCCACAATATATACAATAAATCTGTAAGACAGATGGCCATAAATCCCTAATGAAACACTGCCAATGTAAATATTGTAAAAAGGATAAATAGCACTTAATTACACCGCTGGCAAGCAAGTTGTGTTTCTCCCTCATCTTCATTCTGCTTTTCACCCGTCTCCCAGGCTCTCTCAAGCACACAGCATGCACAGCACAGATTAGTGGTGCCTCTGCATCTCTTCCACTGCATGTGTCTTACTCTCCCATGCCTTTGGTTCTCAATTTTTTTGTTAAAAAAAAAAAAACCAAACACAAACCACACCATGGTTGGTTTGAGCATTTGTAGAAGGCATAGTTGTACATACAGTAGTAGACAGACAAGATGAAAAACTAATAGGGGCAGGAAAAAAAAAATCCAAAACATGTAAGCATGAACAAGTAAAACCAAGTACTGACATAAAAAGACCCAAGGTAGACAAGTTAGGCGGTTTTATAAGCAGGATGTGTGTGTGTTGAGGGGGAATGACTGCAAGAGCTGATTTATTTATTCTTTAAGCCTTTTGCCTTCTGCATTGGGAAACCTGAAGGAAAAGAACGACTAGCATAAAACATGACTAGAATGACCCTCTTCAAAACCTTTCAGCTCTTTTCCAGGCTGTTCACATGCTCTGCCGCCGAAGACAAACAGTGGAGCGTTACCTTCGACTTGAGCCAGGCTGTCATGTTTGGTCCCAGCCCAGACTTATGGTGCTTTAACACAAACACACACACACCCACACACCCCCAACCCTCCTTTTTTCACTACTCTCTATTCCTCAACTGACTGGCTAGCCAAACAGGAAATGCAACTGATCATTTTTTCCACCTCTTTTCAGGTGAGGGGGACCTTAAAAAAAAGTTAGAAAATCAGTAACAGATTTATTTCTCAAATAAAATAAAGAAACCCTACAGAAAAAAAAGCCATAAAACTAGTTATTATTTAATATCTTTGATCATTGGGTTTTCCATTTATCTCTCTTGCACAGAGAGGTTAAGCCTTTACCTATGAACCAGAAATTCTCCCTTGTAATCTCCAGAAAGCAGAGTTGCTACCTTGCCCAGTACGCAGGCAATTTCCAAGTTCTCAGTCAAGCGATGAGTCCACAACTTCAATCCAGTAAACTGGCCTTCAGCATAACACCTGGCAGCACGCTCACGTTACAGCATTTACATGGACTGAACCTCTTTCCTCATACCATATACTCTATTAGCCGTTGTTCCTTTTCTTTTAACATCTGTAATTTATTTTGCTACACACACCTATCATAGGAAGCTTCCTTTATTTCTACTGATGCTTTAAAAAATTGGCTTTTTTAAAAGAGTAAAATTCTCAGTACTGTAGTAGTAGAAAGAATGAGTTTTCTGCATTTAAACTATATTTTAACCCACCTATATTTTAAAGTATTATAAAATACAAGAAACCTTGTGAACGCAATATTAAGCGGCTTGCTCATGTGTAGCAGACATATCACTTAGTATTTTTCATATATCATTATGTATTGCCTTCAGTGCTTTCATATATACATGAATATTGGTTTAGTTATTGTTACCATGTGTGAACTAACAATGCGGGCGTTCCTACACCTTTGAGTGCAAAATTTCAATTCACTTCATTAGGCCAAGAAAGAATTGTGTTTCAAGGACTAGGCACAGCTGTAAGGTCTTAATTCACAGCAGATTCAAGGAGATATAGAAAAAACCTGTGTTCTCTAACTTTCCCTCTGGAGCTTCCAGCAGGATTGACCTGGCAACATAGCCAAAAAAAAAAAATAATAATTTTAAAAGTGGGATGGTGGTGATCTTGTTGAGCCCACAGTTGTTTTCTCAGATTTTTGCTTGGCTGAAGCTTGTATCTAAAAGACCAGGGAACTGTAAAATTCACTTAGCCAGTAGGTAGATTTCTGCCATTGCTAAGTGAGAATGTGAGCGATGAGGATGACTCTCAGTGCATTAATCCACAGAATTCAGGGCTCAAAGTACAACAATATATACTTAATTGTAGAATTGCACGCTCTGCTTTTACAAAAAAGCAAAGAGAACAAGGGGTGGCTAACAGTACAAATAACAGGGAGAGGATTTTTTTCCCCCTCAGGGGATTGTTACATTCCAAACCTGGCAGTCATAAAAAAAGTATTACAAATAAAGCAGAAGAGGCCTTCAGATAACACTAATACCATTCACTTTGCATGGGTACCATTGCGCATAAGTGCGGCTACCGAATCCCCTCACTCATCGTGCCCTTTAACACCTCAAGCCTAAGCTCTGTTTCCCTACTCTATAGAACAGCTTAGATCAAAGACACAAAGAGCACTGAAAAACATTAAAATCAATTGACTCAAACTTCAAAGCCACCTAATTTGTTGGTAAATTATTTGGTCAATGATTGATTTGACGTACTTTGTTGTAAAGTGTGCCAGAATGAAAGAACACAGACATTAAACCACAATTACCAGAATTAAGTAAAACAATCCCAGAATACAGTGTTAAAAGATTAAAGGGTAAAGAAACACAATTTCTCTGTTGTGGGGAGAGTATCACCTAAATGGAAGCAAGCAGAAAAGAGCAAAAAAGAAACAGTGAAATTCAGAAAAATTAGTCTCACAGAGAGGTGATTTACTTCTCATTGCTGTAATGATACCAAATTCTGTTTCAGATGCATTAAATATACGAGGCTGTCAGTGTTACTCATCAAGAGGGAAAGGAGTAACATTACTACTTATTAATCTTAACGTTCTTGACAGGTTTCAAGCTCTGGAAGTGGTGATTAAGCTTCTTCACAGAGGATGGTAGAAGACCGCTGAAAACTTCATCCCAGGAATACTTTCAGGCCAACAAGTTCTGCACATTTTTTTTTCCCCCCACCAACAGAATAAAGCAGAGAGAAACTTTATCTGCCATTTTAAGTAGTAAAATGTCTCCCAGCAGAGCAATGCTTTCATCATCTGGCACTCATGTCCTTAATGAACACACAGTCAATATTGCCACAGTTCTCCAGTGCACACCTTTATGGTTTGTTAGATCTGGTAGCTATTAGTACCGCTGTCCTCTAGCTATATTTCTCTCTGATCTCCCAAGTTAAGCATGTGTAGGTTGGGTGCGAGTTTTAAAGAAAGTGTTCCTAATTGCCTCCAGTTGCTTCTGGGCTTGGCCTTACTGATTCAGACTCTTTTTAAAGAGTTGTCTTCAGTAGAAGATAAATTCGCCGTTTTCACCTCGGGATAACAAAGATGTAAGATAAATCAAGGAAAGGTAGAAAGAGTACAGTGTGAAGGAAAGAGAGCCACCTAACAAAAAAAAAAGCCTTCAATCTTACCTTAAGGTAAATTAGATGAGGTCAGCTTTATACCTTGCTCCCCCCCACTGGGAGGGATTTTTGTTTCCTGATTTTTCTAGATGTAAAACTAAAGCCTCTTATCTTCTTTGTACACTTACTTTGCCTTAGGAAAAATAACGTATACTACTCATCTTAAAATTAAGAAAGAAGTTAAGGGGCAGATTTTTTTTTTTTTTAAGGAGTAAGGACTGTAAGCTAGTCGTGAAGCAATACCTTACTGAAACACAGAGAATACTGTAAAGTTGAAGAGATCATTAATATTGAAGGCATCCTTGGAATAAGGACACCCTAAAACTCAACAAGATGATACTGCAGCAATTCTCCCAAATATCCACAATCCTAAATCCAGAACACAGAATGGATCCCCTACCAAAAAAAAAACCCCACAACCTACCTTACTAGAATTAAAAATTGGTAGGATTGAATGTAATTCTACCTATTTCATCTAGACCTTCATAACGTTAGCTAGTATAACTTGTCTCTAGTAAATTATTGGCTGTTATTTTATAGCCTAAATTTGACCATAAATACCTTCTTCTTGTACAAGTAATAAACCCATGCTTCCAGCGGCAATTCCCTCTGTCACACGCTCACCCTTAAGGCCAGTTCAGGTGCCCTTTCTCTGCAGCAGTCCTTTCTGATGGACCTTCCCTTTTACCTCCCTTTCCTCGACAACTCTTAAGAAGGATGCGGCACTTTTAACAGGCTCGGCTGCTCACATGTAGTTTGTCAGAGGGCACGGATACAGACTGGGAAGGGCACCGGCCCAAATTCCCACTCCCCACCACTTCACTGGAGAGGAATCCGGTCCCTGCACTGCTGCTGTGATCTCTTAAACACCTTCCTTTTATCTTGAATGTAACTACATTCAGGTGCAAGTTCTTATCCTTACATAAATTGACATTAAATAAGGATGCTTACAGCAAATTTCCTCTATTACTTAAAGTATAAAGTTGGATAAAACTGAGGAGCGAGACTGCACACCTGCAGTTTAAAAAAAAGCACACCAAAAACCAACACAAAAGCCACCCTTCCTTCACCTTCTCCACTAAAAGCTTGCGTTATTCCACATTAGCGCTGTGAATCGGAATTCAGTAGGAAAAAAGCTTAACACCTACATTGTATTTCTTTCCATTTTGCCCTGCTGTGCCTTGCATATCAGAATGTTGTAATACCTATAAAAAAACCACAAACACACAAGGTTGTTTTTAATTAAAAACAACACGGCTGACAGAAATAGTCACTTCCTAATTAAGATGTGTTTTAGAACGTGATTGAGCTATAAACTGTCTTTTCACACGTTAAATGGACATCCTAACTCTAATCACTTGCAATTGAATCAATCAATCAGTAAGAAAGTATTTTTGGAAACTAGCATCATGGATACAATCAATCTGATCGCTCAGTCTCAGTGAGGACTTGCAGTGATCCCACAGACACAGGTGAGCAAGAACAATAGAACAATTCAACAACGCATTTTTGCAATATTAAGCTAATGTCAAGAAGCAGTCAAGAAGTAGTGGAAAAAACAATACCACCTCATTACACTGATTTCAAAACAGTGGTCAGCCTACAAAACATGGCAAGAATCAAATCATGAGAGAGTATGCTGCTGGAAAACCCCAAAACTTATTTGGCTCATCTCCTCCGATCAGCAAGATTGGCAGAGTGGAGCTTGAACCACTGGGAGAGTCACTGCTCTCCTGGTGGGAGTCAGATTGCGTGAGGAAAGGAGAATCTCACCTAGATTTCTGCACAACTTTGAGGTTTTTCTTTTTTAATGGAGTACATTTATTGTCCCTTCTACCAGCCACATGCGATAGCATCAAAAATGGGAAGAAAAATGCTGAACTCCGGTTTTACGTTAGATACAAGTGACATCAGCATTTAGTTTGAACTGTTTGGGTTGTGGGGTGTTTTTTTTTTTCATCAGGAAAATTTCACAAGGTCTGTCCTACTTCTCTAATGAAAAGGGATACTTGACTAATTGAACGTTGCTGTCTATAAAAATAAACTTGTCTTTTAGGACCATAACATACGTATGCAAGGAAAAGAAAGAAATGCAGACCGAAGTGATACCAGTGCTACAACATCAAAGTTGTTTCCATGGTTTCTTAGGACTCATGGGCAACCTTCATGTATGCCAAAAATAACGATGGCATGTAGCTAAAAGGTAGCCAGCCCTCAAACAACCACCAAGTTAATTTTTCTCCAGCATAATTTAAAACAGGCTTATAAAACAAAGATATAGCCCATTGCTCCATGACTTGACCACATCTATAACTGCAAAAATTAAAATGCTTACTCTCTAAATTCAATACTACTGTACTGTCTTGATGTTTAAATTCACTGGGCTACAGAGCAAAGACATTAAGACAGAAACAATTTACAAGTACTTCATGTGACAATTGTTTCAGGCTTTCCACAAGCTCACACAGAAAGTAGGCTGATTTTGCTGATATTTACGGGCTCCAGTAATGAAACAAACAAAAATATACTTCAAAAGCTTCCTCAATGCATACTCTTGAAAAAATAATATGTTGTCTGCTGCAAGTGCCTGACCTTTTCCGTATCAATGATGAATCCATCCGGCTGAAGTAAGATTTCTATACATAAGAGGAAAGTCATGTGCAGGGCGCATTATGGTAATGCTACGCAGCACACAACAGGAGGCGGGAAGGCGTAAGTAGAGGAGACAGCAGAGGTAATAGTATTCTTCCTTCAACAAATTTCATGTTTAAGTTCTTCAGCAAGAAAATATCTATCAGAAACAACAAAAGCTTACCTGACTAAACCAGAAGCTTTATGTGGTGTTTAAGAAACAAATAGTTTGTGGGAAACCTAGGCAGGAAAATGTATTTTATGGATAAAGAATAAAACATTTGGTATTAGTGTACAAGCAAAAAGAGAAGATAGTGTAAGATGAAGTGAGTATTGCTTTCAGGCACTGGGCAGTTCCTTCAGTGCAGTGGGGTTGATTTATGTTACTTTTCCACAAGCAATGGCTAGAAGAAGCCTTCATCTTATGCTTCCACAGGGACATGCAGGAACAAGTCCTCATGGCCACACTTGTCACAGGGGAGGGCTGCAGAGCGCCAGGGCAGAGGCTCCCACAGGTGGAGGGGACAGAGGACACCACCTCGCTTCACTTCAGGCTTTCTTCCCTGAGCTTGACCTAGAACAGCACACAGCAAACGAGAGACAAAACCAGGAGAGAGACCCCCTGATGCAGAAGTTTAGGTCACTGACAGTTTGGTTTATTCACAAATCTGCGAAACCAAGCAGAATTTGTTCCTTGAGAGATTTCTCATTTTATGAAGGGACTGGATTTTAGGCGTATAAAACATAACCATGAATGGCAAGTAAAAGAAATAGAGGATTTTCTGATCTGTGTTACATAGCACTTAATGCCTGTGAACATACTGAATATGGATTGTATACGGAATAAGGATGTATTCAAATTGAAACACAAACTGGGAAGGGTAATAAGCTTTAGCAGTTTTACCTTAGCAGGGCTAAGTGAAGCTACTGCTCATACATTAGAGATTCCTGTCAAAGGAGAATTATTATGTCTATGAAGAATGGGAAACATTGAAATGCTTCAGAGTATTAGAGAAGACACAGATAAGTCGGTAACCAATAGCTGCCATTTGGTTCCAAGAACTGAATTTGATTGCATCCTGCCTAGCGTATTTGCTGAATACAAAATTAGCCCAGTCTCTAATAAACAAAACAGAATTTGCCTTCCACCTGCTTCACACACAAAAAAGGGAAACAAGAGAACTACTTTCAGTTTTGAGCTATACACTGCAGAAACCCTTAGTCTGCTTAAGATTCCAAATTACATACCCAGTGACTATATAAAATTGATTGCATTTAGAGGCTTCTTACTCAGTGTAGTCCAGGAAACGAGCAATTTAGCAACCTGTACCCCTAGCAAGAAAGTTTACTTGCGATCTCAATTATAAAAGTAAAAAAATGCAATAACAGCATTTTAAAGTCGTTCTAAATAGACAGCTTATGGAACTAGTAACTCAAGTGTATAAAAAGTTTTATTTAAACAAGTTACGTATCTAGAAACAAAGCTTGTTTATTTTTTCTAAAAGAAATGGTAAGACAGAAGATTTTGATTAGAAGAAGACAGAATAGGGGGTGGGGAGAGAGTAAATCAGGCACCCAGGTAAGCACCTCAGTTAGCCCAGTTAAGTACAGAGTGATTTAGTTAAACTCCGGAGATGACAGTTAATTGTGAGAATTCAGCCCAGACTATGTATTCTTTTGAAAAGAGCAGAAACTAGAACAGTTCAATACTCCTACATTCTCCAAATAAAAGGTCAGCAACTACCACAGACAGACATTGGTGCATAGGTGATGCGCTGATTACCATTCACTTCCTTACACGTTATACACCTTTATTGTTCTTGAGATACTTAAAGCGCATTTTATGGCTGCGTTTTATGTTGCAGATAATGCTATATAACGGTATTTAATGTAGTCATAAACCACAAGATATTCCATTTATACTTTCTAGATTATTAAAAAGGTTTAAACAAAATTTTGTATTTTCCATTTTTATTGGGTTCCTCTGGAACATTAAGGGAAAAAAAATCATTGGTATGACTATCCTGCATACTCAACGCACAGATTTATTTCTCTCCAAGGTCCAACTACCAGAGCCAAAACAGAACATCCCCATCCTCACTGCTTGTCCTTCTCTTCTACCAAAGAGCCAGCAGAACTGTGTTTCTCCACTCCTCGGCCACCCAAATTCAGACAGGTGCCCTCATCCAGGTCAGTTTACTCAAAGAACTCAGACACATCCTCATAAACAAACTGATTAAATACTGACTAGGTAAGTGGACAGGGAGGGCAACTGAATATTGGCTGAACTGCTCTCAACTCAGCATTGGAGAGGCACATCTGGAGTGCTGGCACCAGTGCTGAGCTCCCAGTACAAGACAGACGAGGATATACCGGAGAGGGACCAACGAGATGGGCCATTAAGACACTTAAAGGCTCAGAGCACCTGACATGAAAGAGGCTGAGAGAGCTGGGACTGTCTGGCCTGGGGAAGAGCAGGCTGTGGGGAGATCTTACCACAGTGCATAAATACTTGACGGAGGTGAATAAAGACAACTGAGAAAGACTCTTCTCAGCAGGACTCAGTCACAGGGTAGGAGGCAAAAAGTGAATTATAGGAAGTTCCACTTAAACATTATAATAAAAATGATAAATTTAAGTAGTGGTTGGGCTTGTTGTTTTGTTTGGTTGTGTTTTTTTTAAACTGTTGGGGTGGTCAAATGTGGAAGTAGGTTGCCCAGAGAGTCACCTGTGGAGAGCTCCAAAATATGGACTACATGATCTCCACACTCACCTTCTGGCCTCAACCACTCTCTGAAAGATGCCATTAAGTTTGCTGTGTAAGTAGGTATGATGGAATATACTGGGATAACATCCCAAAACACATTCCTACAGGTAAAGGATAGGCACTGGCTCCAGGATATGCTTGAACCTGTTAGTCACAGTAGCTGCCTGCAGTCAGAAGTGGACTCAAATGCTAAGCTATCCATTTATCGTGGATTTTTTTTATTTCACTTGATGAAAAAACAAAATCAAAAAGCCCCCTCACTGAGCATTTGCTCTTTCTCCAGCTCAGACCTGTGGGTATGTGTGCACTGCTTCAAACTGAGGGTGAGGATCAAGGGAAAGATCCTGCTATTCAGCAGATGGTGGGAAACGAGCTACAGCACACAGGGTGATTTTGGCAGCTGGTGGGCAGGCTGAGCAAGCAGGGCTTTGTCACACTGCTCAGAAATCCAGAGAGCACCTAGATAAAGGAGCACGCAACATTTTGAGTGATGGAGTTAAAGGAAAAGGTAGGGAGAGGGATCATACCCGTTGACTGTAGCACCTCACGATGGGATGGATGTGTCCATATTGTCCTGAGAAGGAATGAAGTTCTCTAGCGTGCATTAGTCTGGAGAACAAGAAACTGAGGAAGAGAGTTTAGAGACTGCAGTTAAGCCAATTATATCCAAGCTTGGACTTTGTGTAAGACGCTGCAGGACAGAAGCAGGGGAACATCCAAAACCCAGACAGACAAGGGGGACTTGCACCTGATGTTTCCTCCTTTTAATCCACTAGAGGAGAAAACTATCACTCCATCAATACCAGATCCCACCCATATTATGGTATCCAAGCAGGTTTCCTAGAATCCAAAACCTCTTTGTAGCACAGCTTCCTCTGTTGTTTTCCTGACACCGCAAGTTTACCTTGAAAGAAAGGGATATTTCCCAATTCTTTTGAAGAAAAGCACAGCCACTGTTAGTCAGCTCTCCGTGTGGAAATATACAGAGATTGAGTACGTTGTCTTTATCCTCATTATAGACCTACACCAGGATCATTACACATGTCCATGAAGTCCCAAATCAGGAGCAATGTAATGGTATGCTGCATCATTTTACCCCTTCCTAGGAACCATCCCACCTGCTCTTGGCAGATCCAGCTGGGATGGCTGAGGGCAGACCCAGAAAATATCTCCTGTGCTCTCCCTTGCTGAGCTTTAGCTGCCCAGGGATGCTGTGATCTTTTAGGCACATTCAACGCTCTGTAAAAAGGGCTCGAAAAATTCATCAATCTAAGGTTAGTAGGTTCACCAGTACAATGCCAGTAGCGTAAGAAGAAATGTAAGATACTAGAATTAGATGGAGAGTTACTTCCTAACAATCAATTCATTCCTTTCATTTAAAATCTGATTTTTATTAAAATACACAATCATTATATATTAATTCCTGAGTTATCTATTGTTAACAGTATTAAAACAGAGGGTGCTTTATTTTTGTATTAATGGTTTTACCTTTCATATTCGTAAGAAAGGCTTGTAGTAAATGTTTGATTATGCCACATTTCCTTCTTATTCATTGCTTGCATTCAAAATAAATAGTTGCTTTTTTGCTTAAGCATCTCCAAAGCCACTGAACAGTAGGTATTGGTAAGATGTTAGTACTGTTTCCAGTTTCTCTCAGCCAAGATCATAACCCAGTTATCTGTAGTCATCACTCACAATTGAAGCCAACTTGGCAGTTCTTCAGGGTTTCTATTTAAAAAGGACTCTAAAATAAATGAAATGGAGTGCTGGGGAAAAAAAACCACCCTGCAAGTTTAAAAGAGATAAAAACAACTTATTTACTTTTCACTGTTGAAATGCAGCTGTAACTTTATCTTAGCAGCAGTTAAAGTTATCTTATTTTTAGAGAGGTAAAGAAAGAGGTAGACTTCTCATCATTTTCTTACTCCTTATATTGCAGAAATCTGAAATTCATTAAGTCTCCTGAAAGATCAAAATACGAATTCCTTTGTAGAAGGAAGAATCTCAAGAAGGGAGAAACTCTAGATTCTTTTCAAGAGATTATTTCTGCAGGAGTATTCGAAGTTTTCAAATTCTTTCAGCTTTGATTTATCGAGGGAGGTAGAATTTGCCTTTATTACAGCAATAGCTTTTAATACCGGCAATAATCAAAAGGTGACTATCATATTAACAAGACCTGCCTGATGAATCAGGGCAGGCATTTGTTATCCCAGCTTATTTCACAGCAATTGCCAGGAGCTCAGCTGGGGCAAAAACTAGTATCTGACTTTTAGACATTGTTTTAGCATCAACGCTGTTTGATGAAGAAGAGTTTAAGTGTTACAGGCTTTCTGGAACATACTCCGATTTCACTTGTGCTCAATGTCACACCGACCTTGCCAAAGCACATAATTTATGGAAGTGTGTTGTTTGTTTATTATATAAGAATATGCTCCCTTTTCTTTTTGGTTTGGAATTTGTGCTGTTATACCTGTTTAACCCCAGTAGCTGCTAACTGACAGCAGCAATAGACAGAAATTAAAGTTCTTCTAGCAGGTTGGTTTTTTCTTAAGACACTACAAATCATGTTGTACAGCACAACAGTGGGACATATCCTGAATCTTTTTCAGTACTCTATTTCTACCATTATTTTTTTTCCATAAAGGATTTAAAACTCTGACAGCAACCTCCATAGGTTGACATTTCAACTCCCAGTTATATGGGCTGTGTCTCTAACCAGCAACATCACTGGAGCATCTCAAGAGTCAGCTCAAACCACGTGCCACATCCTGGGGACCCATCCAAGAGCAACGCCTGGCCTCCAGAGCCACAGTCAAACATGGCAGCCAAGATCACCAATTTCTCCAGTTTTTCTCTAAAAAGTAATACATAAACGTTATTTATACGTGGCATGACACGTTACAAGAGGTGGCAGTGGAAGAACTTTCCTCCACGTGTCTCTGGAGGTATTTAAAAGTCACGTAAATGCGGCACTGAGGGACATGGTTCAGCAGTAGTCTTGGCAGCATTAGGTTTACCGTTTGATTTGAGGATCTTCTCCAACCTAAACAATTCTACGATGTGTCAATTAGCCAGGGAAAGCTGTCTGACAGACCTCTGGAGCTGCCCCAAACTCAGCAGGGAGTTCGTCTGGCACAACACAGCATTACCTTGCTTTGTTATTGCAGTGCTGTTCACACTTTACTACCTATCTCAAGTTGCATGGACGGATACACAGGTAACCTGCGCGTCAGTGAGAAGCAGCAAGTCCTGGGAACAAATCTAAAGCAAATCACCTGGTGAATTTAGTCTGTAGTTCAGAATAACGTAAACTACTCTGAATTGAGTTTTTATTACATCTGTTACAATGGTACTTGATATTTAGATACATAAACTCAAAAAACATCTAGACATTGCACGACTCCTTCCATTTATTAATGAATAAGCCCAATTCTCTAAAAATGTCTAAAATCCTTTTTCACAAGCTTTGCAAAAGGCTTGGGGAGGGGGGCAGCAGACACATTTCAGTGGAAGAGGACTGACATTTGCAACACTAAGATTATATTATGTGGCATAACTAAGACTTTTGCTTAGACCTTGTAGCCTCAGTGATGTTACAGTTTTAGTTTTCCACTCATCATTCCGGTCTCCTCCTCCTTCCCCCCCCTTCACCTTCTTCTAAACCCTAGGAAAAAACTCCGAGAAACTGCCCAGAACTTCAGATTGAAGGAGAAAAAACCCCACAAACTTAACAACACAAAAAAAATCCCCACACACAAACTACCCCACAAACCCCAAGAAAACACACCACCCAAAGCAACAAAAAAACCCCTGAAAACAGCCACAACCAGCCACCCGCATGCCCCCATTTCAGGGCTGTATGCTTCACCACCAGCTAGCAGTTGTTAAGTTTTCATCTCTAAGGCATCTGAGCGAATTCCCCAATTAAAAAAAAAAAACAAACCCAAAAAGCACCACACCCCACACCAAACAAAAAAGCAAACAACAACAAACCACCCCAAAAATTCGTATGGAAGCTCAGAGAAGAGCAAAACCCCTGAGCTGATTCCTCACAGCCTCCCTTGCCAGCACCAAGTCTCCCTACAAAACCGCGGCTGCCGGAATAATGCAAGAGCCCTGCAGAGTTTTCAGCCAGATGAAAGCATATTTATTCCAGCTTTGTTTTTAGCAAGATGTTCTGCCTCTTATTTAGCAAGAAAGGATTTCCCCTACCCTTTTTTACCCTATCTGGCATAGCAGCTTGAACCGAAACAGTTGCTGTGTGGTTGCGGAAAAGCAACTGCAATACTCCTGTGTTCAACAGCATTAAGCAGCTTTAACACTCAACACTACTACTTCCATTTATATCTCGGTTGTTTATTTCAAGGGCTGATGGCCAGAGTTGCCATTTAATTGTGAGATAACTCAACTAGAAGAAATCTTAAAAGGAAATCCTTAAGTACATTGATTGATCAGCTCCACTTTAAAAAAAAATCCTACGAGGAAAGGAGAGGAGTAGTGAACCCCAGAGCTGGAGCTAGTGCACCCCAGGCTCACGCCTCCCTATTTTATAGATCTCTTGATGGAGGCTTCTCTAAAGAGGATTTTGCCACAGCAGCAACTTTGCAGAGCTTGAGAGTTTTCCCACACACACAGCAAACAAAGTTCACATCTCCCTGAAGATCTCCGCAAGGGAAAACTGAGTGGCACGACATGTCAGCAGCTATGTTATCAGCACTTCACCCAGAGACTTCCTCAGGTGAGAAAAATAAAAATCAACCATACTGAAAGACCGCATCTTTTCTGGAGCCCAAGTATGTCATCTATAAGACTGCTTCCATAAATTAGATACATCTAGCCATTTTACTCCATATGTGCACGCTCTGAAGGAACACATTTATAGAAGTTCACTGTTTCTAACTCCTGTAAATTAATCGAAAAGCTTACGTGTGAAATGCTACCATGCTTTCTGTTGGCTGCATTAATTACATAAGAAAGGTTATGTGACTTGAAAGCCAAAATGTAGAAAATATATTTTTCAAGTTTAGCCACGTAACAACAGTGATTAATTATTTTGGTCACAGAGTTCATTTTAAATTAGAAATTAAGATTTTAGTAGAGGAAAAAATAAAACATAGTTCACTGAAAAGCTTTTTTTCTACTGTTGCTGGCAGTTCAAGTTAAAATTAAGCTACTCACTTGAGCATTCTCACTCAAAAATCATCTCTGTACTGAATAAACTCATATGACCTGAATATGTTGCATCTGCCAGTAGGCAGTAAGTGCTAAAAGGCAACAGACTGGAGTTACTGAAGGAGCTGCAGAAAACAGTTATAAATGAGAAAATATCTTGAATGACATTTGAGACAAGTCTAACATGTAAAACACGCAGGAAATACCTATCAACGAAGAACAGGAAAAAATGAAAGTGATCTTTATGTCCATTTATATTCAAGATACAGGCCTTGGGACTAGCTTGGAACCTCTTGAAAAAAAAAAGGACTTTTTCTCTTCCCCTCTCAAGGAAAGTGAGTAACTTCTCTCACTCAAAATCATAGATCAAGATGAAATTGCAGATGTTGCTTTTCAGGTCAGGACGCACTTACCAGGGAAGGGAAAGGATTCTTTAATTAGCTTTAAGCATATATATACATTTATGTATTCTAAATCATACTTTTTTTTTTTTTTACTATTTCAGGATGACAGTTCTTGCTTTTTAAGTCCTCACTAGTTTAAAGACGCTCTTCTTTCCAAGTGTCATCTTGCCAAAAATAACCCATTAGGGCAAAGTGGAACACACGATGCTCAGGAGAAGCAAAAAGCTGATCCTTCCACAGCTTCTAAAAGCTTTGAAGTTGGGGCTAAAATTGAGAGCCTTTGTGCTGTAAGAATTGACTATTGAAACTCCCTTAGTCTTTAATTTTCCTTTTGTACTTACCCAAGACTAAATTTGGGGTTGAAACCAACGTACCAGAAGCAGGCAGAGATAAGCAGACAAGAGTAAACGCTCACTTTTCCACCACAACGAGCTCAGAGCCTCTCAGGCAATTAGAAGTGACACTCATTTTGGAAGAAAGCTGAGAGCTTGTGGTTGGCTCAATTGAGAATTAATGCAATGCCTATTAGGGGACCATTAACTCTCAACAAGGAGGAGCGAAATACATTCAGCTTGAGGGAGATTCAGGCCTTTAGCAAAAGTGGGAACCTAGAGCAGGAAGGAAAAAAAAAAGATGTATTGCTCCTAAAGGGCTTACAGTATCTGCTGCAGGTTGGTTGATCCTTGCAACTTGCTACCCAAAGGTGATACAGGGAGGATAAATTTTTGCAGGATGCGGAAAGCTCTATGGAGCAGTCAGCACACTGGAGGGAAGGGATGCCACCCAGAGGGACCTGGGCAGGCTTGAGTAGTGGGCCTGTACAAACCTCAGGGGGTTCAACAAGCCCAAGAGCAAGGCCCTGCACGTAGGTTGGGGCAATCCCAAGGACAAATAAAGGCTGGGTGGAGAATGGATTGAGAACAGCCCTGAGGAGAAGAATTTAGGGGTGTTGGTAGATGGGAACCTCCACAATCAGCTGGCAATGTGCATTCGCAGCCCAGAAAGCCAACCACATCCTGGGCTGCATCTGGTGAGACCCCACCTGGAGTACTGTGTCTAGCTCTGGGGCTCCCAACATAAGAGGGACATGGACCTGTTGGAGCAGGTTCAGCGGAGGACCACAAAGGTGCTCATAAGGCTGAAGCCCCTCTCCTATGAAGACAGGCTGAGACTTGGGGTTGTTCAGCCATAGCAGGGAGGTTGAAACCAGATGATCTATAAGGTCCCTTCCAACCCAAACCATTCTACGATGAACCAAACCAGAGCCCAGCAATGAAGTTCCTAAGCCAGAATATAAATGCTCATTGAAGCTTGTAGTCTGTTAGCAACTAAATCTGTCAAAGACCCTGTCTTATCATACCCACATGTACTATTAGGAATTACTACCTGTTCATTATTACAGTGATTTTAAAACTTCAGCAGGACCCACAAAACTATTAGAGCACATTTCCCTCCTTTCACTAGAATGGGAATACTAACAATAGCATTGTTATCTGGAAAATAAACAGTGTATTGCATCACTTGGCATGGATTCTTTTGGTGTTTTTGCATCACAGTACTTATTAGTGGGGTCAGTTACAGTGCACCTTGGAATAGCTATTTCCATATAATTAATATAAATGCTTTCTAGGAGAAAAAGCAGACAGATTCAAGAAAGAGACAAAGATATTTTTAGTTTGTAGGGAAGCTGCAGAGTTTGGGGGGAAGTTGCCTTTTTCTGTCTTTTAAAGTTATTAGTTTTAATAAGTACTTTGTAATTCAACAGTAGGCTGCAGCCAGAAAAAGATAGGGAAGGTGGAAAAAAAAAAAAGGTGGGGATAGGAAAATTTAATCCAGGTTCCTGAGAAGGTGGTAGCTTGGGGACTAAAGGCAAGATAAACTATTTGGCACAAGCATGCAAAAGGCTGATAGATGCTAATGGAAGTAAAGCTGTTCTTCATCAGCCCAGCTAATCAGCAGAGAGGAGAAACCACTGAGTCAACACTGAGGGCTGACATCCCAGGTGAGGGATCCAAGTGCAGCTATGCAAATGCTCATCCATGATTTGATCTCCACTTACGGAAGGTAACAACGAAGAGCTCTCCATTTAGAAAGCATTTCCTCGCTTAGCTTAGCGACGCGTAAGCACCAACAGAGGAGCTGCCATTACACAGGATGGGCTGGGTCAGGGACTTTTCTGCTGAGAGAAGTACAGTTACCTTATTCTAAACCAACAGGTTCCCCCAAAAGGGGCAATTTGCCATGAAGTGGTTTAGCTGTGAGCTGGACTATAACAGTTTGGACTGCAGATCAGCAGTATATGTTACAAAAGTCCTGTGATTTGTCTTTTGGAGGGGCGGGGAGGTGGACAGGGGAAGAATAATTCACTAAAACTTGCATTGTTTTAAAAGGAAGGGGCACAAGTCACCTCCATATAAAAGCAACACCTGGTTTAAAGCCAAGTATGTCACTGCAGATCTCAGTCATAGTTTTTAATTAGTGCTTCCACTACCAGACTTATTTAATCTGAGACGCATGAGAAACATATGACATTTTACAGGCCTTCTCTAAAGTGGATTTCGGTCTTCAGGTGGTCCAGCCAGCAATTACTTCACACCTCTCCCCTTTTCTCTCCATTCTCAATGTAAACAAGACATCTATTTAGTTGTGGTATCTCCTAAATCACTCTTTTCAGGTCACTTCTGGGATACAGGATATCATTCTATGCTTATGTCTTTGATTTAAAAGAAGAGCACCCCAAGTATTACATTTAGCATCATTTTCATCAGCAGTATACTCCCTCTTCCTGTTCCTTACTCAAGTAATATTAGTTAGTGTTCACCAGTATTACAGCAGCACAAATTGCAAACAGAAACACATCTTAGAAAACTGAAATTAACAAAAAGTCACATAGAAAGCACACAGACTGTCATGAGACACAGTTGTATGGACACATGCCTAGGAAATCCCATTTCTTATGGAGGTCCATATATGAATAAAGCTTTGTCAAACACTCGTGACAGGTGCTCATGGCAAGAAATAAACTACTCAACCCCCTTGCAGGGTAAAGAATCCCGTTCTGTCTCAGTAATATAAATCTCAATAGGTAAAAGTTTTACATCCTAAGTCATGTTCACAGAGGCATCCCCATTTGTGGGAAGGTGGCATATAACAGTTTTACTAGAAACACACACGAAAATATGCCTCAGGTGGCAAGGATGAATACAAATATAGGAATGGAATTCAAATTTTCTTTAAAAAAAGGTTATCTTTAGGGTTTCTTCAACCTGTAACCACGCACCTATGTACAGCAGTACATGGTTGAGCCCACTGGGGTCAGCTCAACTAACTTGAGCAAACACATCACGCCAACTTCTACATGACAACAGAAAACTTCAGCAGCCCCGGAGGTGACTTGCTTTGCTGATGTGCTCCCTCACAGGCTCTGTCCCTGACGTATTCGGACACCAAGGCTGAACAGCAGCAGGCAAGGCAACACCAGGCTGGAAGGAAGGACAGACGACAGAGCGTACGGGTACCACCACAAGGCAACCAGAGGAGCACACCAGCTGCGTGACTCCATGCTGTTATTCCACAGAAACAAGCAAGCAACTTGAATATCCCAGTTCCCTGGAGAAAGTTGGGCAAAGTACCACCCCCAGCTCTAGTATATAGATTGCAAAGCGGTCAGCTCTCCAAGCTCTGTTTTTATAGTTTCACAGAGCCAGAAACACTTTTCATCTCTAAACAGAGATTCAAGTCAGAATTTATTTTCAGACAAATACAGAAAGCCATTACTACTATTGACACCTAAATGAAAGAGTAGAAGTAACCTGTACTATGTGACATACCACTAAGCTCCATTATGTTCAGAGATGCTGTAATTTCAGTTGAAGGAATGTCCTGAAATTTCTCTTTTCATTTCTGGGTTCAGTAGTTATTGACCATCTATTTTTAATCCTAGGCTCATTTTTTGATTTCTGACAGGATTTTTCACAGCGAGATAATATTAACCTAGAGGCTTTTTTTTTTCCCCTTCTTTTTTACTTTTTACACATTTACTTTCAGTGAAATATATTTTACTAGAAATGCACAACTGTCCTTCTGGGATTTTTTTAGGCTTACTGGATTTAGCCTTAAGTGACAGAGCTCAAAACAACACATCTACTGCTTTCCCTGGGGATGAGAGGATCCCACAGAAAACTGAGTTTAAAAACATGAGCAGGTTTTGGTGTTGTGTGTGTGTTTTTGTAACCGAAACTTGCTTTTCTGTATCCATGACGTCCATTCATAGCTGCCCTCTTTCAAAGCCTGAATCACATCTGACGCCTGAGAAGAACGATTTCTAAGAGGAGCACTCTGCTGCTTTTCAGAAATCTGATGTTTACTTCCAATTTCTAAATCTCAACCCTTAATGAGTGATAATGAGTGTTGCAGAAGGCACAAGGAGAATTTTTGATGCAAGATCAGAGGCAACTCAGAAACTCAAGGACACTTGATAAGTCAGAATTTACCTAATAAACGAGCTACATTTTTGATGTATTTTGATTATGTTATACTTTGCTTTAGTTTGGACTTTCATGACAGTTGAAAGCAAAGTTATCTTTATCACAGAAACATTTAAAATTAAATTGGTTTAAAAAAAACTATGTGTGATATTAAATTGTAAATCATTCTAAAGTTTCCCAAGAACAAAAGGTCAGATGCATAGCTTATGTAAATTAGCATTGCCTTTTTGATGTTAATGGAGTTGTACTAGTTTCAAGTGAGGATTCAGTCTGCAGTGCCCTAAACTTCACATTTAAAAACACTTTCTTGTAAGATTTGACTTTCTCTAATCCAGATCTGTCACATAAACTTAGCAGGAAACAACAGATATCAAAACAACAGCAAAGAAAGCAGAGCTGTGTCAAACGTAAGTCCAAAAAGAAAATTTCTCCTTTAAACCTGTCTCTCCATCCACCCTCATTTGTTCATTCTTAATTTTCACCATTTCTAGCAATCCCACTTCTCCGTACATTCTCCAAATGCGAATGCATGACTCAACTGTCAGCTTCACATTATTTCTCCAACACAGCTTACAGGATTGTTTTTCTTAGTTATTTTTTAAAAGAAAGTTACGCCTGGAGTCCAGCCACATTGTGACTTATGCTAAACCTGCCTGGAAACTTGACATCAGACGGGATATAGACATTAGATGCTTTATTAGATATAAAGTGCCACAGACATACAGGCCACTTGCTTTAAAAGAATTTCTATGATAAAGAGAGTTGCTGAATGAAAAGCAGCTGTAGACAGGTTACGATTTGTTTCTTATCTCATCTATAGTACAGGCCATGTTAATCGGGGGATAATGTTGTTCGAAGACGTGCTGAAAAGCTGCCCATCTAGAAGGTATATGCATATACACTCAAGTTTGACCTAATGCACTTAAACAGGCTCCCATGTTTCAGTAACCACGTAAAGTGTGCAAGCATCCCAACGGCAGCCAAATTCCAGTGGGGCTGTGTCAGAGCCTTTCAGTGACACTAGCTGAACGAAGACTCAAAATTGAAGGGAAGGGAATACAAGCTCATAAAGGAGGAAAAAATAAACCAAAACAAAAAAAAAAAATCACCCAAATCCAAGATGTTGCCTGTGTTTTCTTATCAGAGATTTGGAACAAATGCATTCAATGACCCTTTGAAGTAGTGTTTTGCTGTATATTTCATAAAAAAAAAAAAGACTTCCCAAAGCCTAGCATACACAACCCCTACTCCTACTACAAAGGACAAAGGTCTTCAAAAGAGAGAGTGTTTTCTGGGGACTTTGTCTCATCCAAGTGTCACTTCTTCTAGACTCAACAAACCCACAGATTTTGCATACTAGCAAGTATAAGGAAAGAGGGGAAGGGGAGAAAGGAAGAAAAAGCAAACAGCGGTTTAAATAGACCAAATTAAGCTAAAAAGCGTGCTGCCCAAACATGAACATACTGTTCTGCAAAAAGGCTTGCTGGTGCTGAACAGGCAGGCAGGATTACTTGAGAGATGGACGACACCCTGTTCACTGCTGCCAGTCGGAGGTTTAGATTTTACAAAGACATTTATCAACACAACTCTTATGCTCAGCCTGTGGCCCACTGTTTTTCCTGCAGATCTTCTACCTCACCAGTTATTCACACTTGCATTCGTGCAGTAGAAACACAGCCAGAACTACCTTATACTTAACCTGTTGTCAGCTCACATAACATTCCTTTTGGGACACTTCTGCAGTTCAGTTATTCCTGTCCGCACCTGCCATTCTTCCTACAATAGCAGGATCTCGTAATTTAGTAAGCTTAGTGATTTTTGTATTCTACAAGTTATTAATGAAAAATATTGAGCAGAACCGAATTTAGGAAAGACCCATCAAAATTGTATCCTATGCATCTTTGAATTTGACAGATAAACACTTTCAGACTGTGCTCTAATTGGTTTTGAACTCACCTAGACATAGCTTCCCTAATTTGCTTATGAGAGTATCACACAAGCAGTCTAAACTTCGCAGCTTCTCTTTGGTCTGCAGGGCTCATTACCCAAGCATAGAAGGAAATTAGATTGACTTGGCATAATTTAATCTCAGCAACTCCACGTTCACTTCTTAGTGCTTAAACTCTTCTAGTATTTCTCCAGAAACTGAAGGTGACTTCACTGCAACTCTGAGACTTCTGCTCAAATACATACTTATTTTAAAGGGAAAAAAAAAAAGTACACAAGCATGAAAAACTCTTCACCATTTCTTTCCCTTCTATTCCACTTGTCTTTTTTTTTTTTAGCTAATCACAGTGGGGTTATATCATCATCACAGAAGGATCCTCATTGTAACTATTTATATCAAAATCACATCCACACATACACCCAACACTACTGTTTCAGGACTGTTGATCAAGCCCTACAATGACTCTTTACAGACCCTAAAAATGGACTGACTCACAACCCCACAGGACCACTACACAACTGGATCATATACTTGATCAAGATTACAATAATGTTGCAAATATCTTGCACTGTCTGAAAAAAGTCATTACTTCCTCCTTCAAGGCAAAGAACATTGCTATTCCCTTAGTCTAAAGAGGATTAGACCTAAAAAAACCCCTAGCATTGTGATACTTTCTAAGGTACAACGCAGTAGATGTTAAACGTCAGTCTTCAGGATGAAAACTCATGATTCCAGCAAAGCTGGCACGTATTAGTTCCCCCCGTCCACCAAGTCTCTAATCTGAGTTTATTCAAACTTGATTGTTTAAAAATACTTTCAATTTAGTGATCTATATATTTGTGCTATACACACACAACATACAGAATTCCAGCTAAAATAGAACACTGTGTGACATTCCTCCTCCTTTAAAAATTTTGCAAGAATAAAGCTTTAAGATCTTAAAAATAACACAACATACAAACTGGCTCCAAGTGAATAATTTAAGGCAAAGGGTAAATTAAAGTTTGAATAGCAGAAATAGGCTAGAAAGGAGGGGGGAGGAGGAGAAGAAATAAGCATTTTATTTTCTTCATGCCTGGATAAGCAATTTGGCCATGAAACTGAAGTCATCCATCATCCATATTACCAACACCACCAGTGCTCAGGGCAGCTGTTCTTCAGGTCAATCATTTGAGAATCTCTAAAAAAAGAGACAGTTCAGGTGGAGAAGCGACCCAAATAATTTTGATGTTAACAGATACTCTGCTTCCAGAAGATGCCAGGATTGTAGGATTCTGATCTTTTCCTGCCCGCTAGTACCCATTTTAGCGCTGGGAGGAGCAAAGCAGGTGGTGTACCTGATAATCCACTTACTACAACACTGATCTGGAGGACTGCCACTGGTGATACATAGTCATAGTCTCTTCTGAAAACTAAACTGTAAGGATTGTCCCAGTTCCCATATCACTGTTCACGTACAAGGGACAGAGCCTATCTGCGTATTAAAAGCTGTCATTATCACCTATGAACGTAATAGCCTTTAATCATGTTGGAGATCTGGGCTTTGAGACCCAGAGAGGAGCTTGTGAATTTACAGGAAAGCAAAGGTCAGGTATATTTCTTATTGCAAACATGAAATCTGCTTGTTTAGAACAACTGATAATTATTACATACAAGAGCTCTGTACATACCGAACTCCTATTGACAGGTTCCTCTATGAAGAAAAAGAAACCGCAATCATTCTGCTCTCAGAGACTCAAACTGTATTCAATTCAGACGACTTTTTTCATGTGCTGCAAACCATCAAAGGTAATACAAATACATTTTTTAAACATAGGGAATTTAAAAAGCCTAAGCAAATGATGAATTTATATGACTGTGTTTATTAAATAGAGACAAATGAGCACTTACTGCTCAGGAAATTTCTCAATAACTATGCAGAAGTTTTAGGCACGCGGACAGCTAAAATTTCAGTTATCCAATTCAAGACAGAAAAAAAGTACTGTTTCTTTCTTCACTTGTTTTGTACCTCCTAGCTAATAACTAAATATATTCACTTTTTTCATTATGTTCTTTGAAGATTAAAGACATGTCTGACTTTGTACTGGATCTGCCTGGACAGTTGACAGCCCATTAAACTAAAGCAGTACAAGCCATACATTTTAAGGTCCTGATTTCCAGAGCACACCAAAATGACTTACTATATATGTACAAGAGTACTTCCGAGACACTTTGAAATCACGCATTCGAATTTCTTTAAAAAACAAATGGGCTTTTGTAGTGAACTGGTTAAGCAGCCATTAAAATATCCTTATGGTGAGGAACCTTACAGAAGAAGTGCGAGGTGTGTCCATCATTAACACACTATTATTGTAAAAATTAGTATTAAAAGCTTTCAGCTATAGCATTCCCTTCTTTAAATCCAAGAACACTCAGAAGCACATCCCTAGCGTGAGCTACATACTGCTGATGAACTGATTTCTGTTTTTAAGTAACACTAAAAAAACCACCAAGTTGACGCATGCTGCATCCTGACTTTCCCTCCTACCATTACAGCCACACTGAAGGAGGAAACATAAATACTGTACTGTTCTTTTGCAGCAATTCTAAAGTTTGCTTAGTTGCGATGCTCTCTTTTTACAATCTTCCCGTAGCAATGCATACAAAACGGCAAGCTATACATCCTTGGATTCCTTTGCAGTGTGGTCCTGCTTAACTTTTTTTTTTTCCTCTCCGATTCTAGCCAGAACAAAAAGGAATGCTTCAAACTTCAAAGAAATCCTTCATAAATACGTTTCTGACAATGTTTTTCTGGAACCACAGCTGAAGCTTTGAGGTGGATGTTGGAAGGCCCCTCAAGTTGAAGGCACAGGTGCAACATAAAGAACTAGGACAGCATGTTACATGCTTTTGGTTGCAGACCAGGCAAAATTGAAACCAGTTTTGTCAAGAATAGATTTTAAACCACAAAATTAATCAGTTAAGCAGCTAAGAGAATGCATCCCAGTTAACTCAACCCTTTTGTAACGGGGCAAGGACACAGTTCAGTCAAGTTCCCCAGCAAATGTCAGTCCTTAACCCAGATCATTCTCAGAGGGATTTCACTCCAGGCTGCAGTTCTGCTCCTGGTTTCCCTTACCTTCCAAGGGAAAGCAGGAGATCCCATTCACACCTTCACAATGTTCCTCGTCAACAGGACCAGAGGTTGCAAGACTGACAATACACAATTATCTTACATAAGGGGAGACTGAGGGAAAACAAATGGAGCATCCAGCATCCATATTTGTGTTTTACCCCATCTCAAGCAGATACCAAAACCACCCATATGCAGTGTTTTGTACAATAAAACACGTCCCCTGAGAGCGTCACAAAATGTTTGCTCCTTGAGTGCACAGAAGAAGACTTTGAAATTTTAAAAAACTTTAAAGAGTTGATTTAAACTGAGAAAACTATTCAAATCTGTTGAGGCAACATCTGAGATTTATCAGTAAGGTGTTCTACTCTTTGAACATTCATCCCACTCCTAAAGAGAGGTGAACGAGAAGGAGTAAGAGTGATTTTCAGCATTAACGCTAGCGTCTAGAAACCATGCTGTGGACTACTGAACGTAAGACAAAATGAAGTGCCCAGTTATATTCTTCCAAACTAAAATGGTCGGTTGCTCTCCATTAGTACAGTTACATTGCAGACTTTCTGGCTATAACATCGAGACCATGCTGGCTAGGATATGAAACTCAATGCAGTTCCAATTTGTATTCAATTATAAATTGAATAATTTAGTTCTTTGTACAGCCAGAGAAATTTAGCTTGAGTTAGCCCCCTGCCCTCCCCCCCCAAATAAAACTACTATTTCTGAAAGTCTTTTCTAATCCATGTATTTTTGTGGGAGAACGTTATATATAACTTGCAAGACTACAATAGCAAACATTCACTGAATCTATCTTGCATTTCTTCAGGTAAGTCGTACTCCTCAGGATTTAGACTGTGTTAAAACCTAAATCTAAAGCTACATTCTCCTGTGTCCACACTAAGCTGGCTAGAACCTGGAATTCAGAGGTCTGCATGCCAACCTGGAAAAGCTGAGCAGAAGCGAGTCTAACAATAACAAGAAGTTGTTAGATATTGAACAAGTTCCCATATTATCTGCTATAGCATCTACTGCTACTCCATAATTAAACACCTTCAAGATCTAATCTCATATACTGTAGGGATGGATGTACATCAGACAGCGTATTCATAAATTAACAGAGTATACATATGCACACAGCACAAGTGTTTTACAAAGCGGAGAAAAAACCCAAAAAACAACAAACTCACTACCCCAAAGTACACATACTTTGGGGGGATAAAAAACCCAAAAAACAACCACCACCCAAACAACCCCAAAACCTGGAAATAGGCAGCAAAATAAGCAGTATCAAATCATTATCAAATTACACATCAATGTCCATTTGATTATACTAAACATTGTTGTTGCTGTTACATTTATATTCTAGGTCACAAAATATCCTTACCATTCCAACTGAGTTCTTCCTTATCGTCCAGTATCTTCAGCTTTTAGTCAGCATAACAACTGACTGGGATTTCACTACAAAGTCCATGTTTTTTCCTCCTGCTCCATTTCCCTAGTTTTTAGTAACAAGGTATAAACACTGACTTAGTCAAAGCATCGCATCAGCTACTCAAAAGTTCTATTATTTTTTTCTAGGACTTCCACCAAGATCTTCTCCAACACACCTTTAATTCAGGCTAGGCAACTCTCTCCCATAAACATAGCCTGCTTTCTTTATTCCTACATATCAAGCTTAACATTTAGCAGCATTTAGAGATTCTCAAATAAGCTCATCTAAGAAATCCCACCTAATTCATTTAGATTATCATTGCACTACATCACCTCAGCTCCCTTCACAAGCACTCACAGCAATTATTCCACTCTGTGAAAACAACGAATAGCACCAGGTCAGGAACAAGCCACCACTAAAATAACCTGAAAATACCCACAGTCATATAAGAAGAGTTCCTCACTGTGAGTTCCTGCGCTGGAAGTCACGTTTGATCACATTCATCAAGCTGCTACAGCACACCCCACCTCAGCCACACTAAGGATCTCCTTTGCTGCTCTTAGGAGCAGAGCGAAGTACCTCACATAACTCAAACGAAATACCGTATCAAAGCTCAGTCAAAACACGCGTCCACCAAACTTACCTGACATCTTCGGCTCAGCCACATCCCCACGCACAGCAACAAATGCCGCTTTCTCACCAGGGCCACCAGCCCCTCACATTAGTCTCCTTTTAACAATCCTATCACCTTGGCATCTCAGAAGGGTTCCTAATCAGTGCAAAATATCTCAGGGGCTCCGTCCTATATCAACTACCTTTAATTTTTCCTTTTGCCCGTACTACACTTTAGATAGAGCCTGCTAAAAAACCCCAACAACCCCACACCATCAAATCCCTTATCACCTCCTTCCCCTCTAGCAAAAGCCTTTCTGCCCCTCTTTCCTCCGGCAGAAAACCCCTTCCAAGCTCCCAGATGTTCCTTATTATCACTCAGCAAACCACTCCTGAAACCCCCACCCCCTGCAAGCAGGTGTAGGTAACCACAAATCCAAATTGCAGTTGCAAGTGTTTTATGATAATTAAATTGACTATGCATAGGATTGGTGGGTTTGTTTGTTTTTCTAAGTAAGGTGTGTTTTGAATAAACTCATGTACCATATTACATTAGTCAATGCAGTTATTTTCAATAAAATCGTGGTTTCAGTAAAAAAAAAACCAAAACAACAACAAACAAATAAAAAACTTCTGTGGCACTACTAATTTCCCATAAAATCAGCTGGACAGACATGAGTTCCACTACCTACTTTTACGCCTTCATACCTTGTATCCCATCAGCACCAACTGTATAAGCACCAGAGCCAAGTTGCTACAACTCTCAAAGTCATCCCTGTAATCCTTTTCAGCAATGTTCAAGAGTATTACAGATTTATAGCACTCTCTGGTGCAACCTCACCGCACGCCCCCAGCCCATACCCGTCATTTGTCCCACCTGGATGGTCCCCCTTCCAGGTGGGCAATCGCTCGGCAGTCAGGCAGCTCACCTGCATCCCTCTGTCACACCTCCACAAAATGATTCCTCAGCAATCAAGAGAAAAACCCAACCTCATTAATTTTCCTCTTCATCAGTAATCTCCTTCATTTATGTTCCATCTTCTGGTTTGTACAAGTTGTTATTAGCACGTGCTAGGATTAGCCTAATTAAACAAGATCTATTTTTTTGGAATACAAGTATACATGGCTTGGGGGTACCCGATAAAATATTCTTATGCATTCAATATACATAGAGTATTCTTACATATTCATTGCATATTTTTATGCAGGACAATATATGATTTATTTTCAATCTCAACTTTTTGTTCAGGATTATATTCAGGTCTTAAAAATTAACATTTTTATGATACTTAATTCACTAGGCATTACTTGTGGTTTGATTAAGTATATGCATAGGTTCATATGTGATAAGAGGACAGAACAATTTTCATCAGGTAAGCATTGCCCAAATTCAACATAAATATTTTGGTTTCCAAAAAACTACCATGGGAAAATATTTATTTTATTTCTTACTGCACCTCTAGTTTATTTATTGGAAGAGTCAAGGAGGGTCAATAAAATGAAAAAACCACGCTTCCATAAACATTTTGCTAGAAAGGGATCACTCTCGTGTTACATCTCTTTTGGGGAAGAAGTTGGGAAGGAGATGAAGCTGGTAATGAGAGAGCTCTTCAGTGGCTCTTTTAGTTTTTCTTTGACTCTGGTTTCTTTCTGCACAAGTTTGAAGGTCTTCCACTGTGAGTGGAACTGCCACCCTTTGCTTAGCTCTATTCAGAAAAGGAAGAAAACAGTAACAAAACTGGGATAATTTGAAGCAGCATTTTTAAAACAGGGTCATGCAGCTGGATGACGTGCCTGTTAAAGATTACGTGATTCCATCACTATTCTTTTACAAATAAACACAAAAGGTGACTGAACAAGCGAGGAAATGGACATCAGAAAATAAAATTGGGAGTAAAAATGTGTTTTTTCATGTACTTTAATCTGAACTCTTACTCTTTGCTCTTCTTTGGAAGGGACCTTTATTAGCATTAGAAAATTCAAGGTAGCTAGGCTGTTGATAAAGGAATAAAATAAACATAATTTCTTAGATAAAAGAATGTACATAGGTTATACCACAAGACATGAGTAGCCTGTTTCTCTACAAAACGAATCTTTTTATAGTATTTTTTTAATTCACTAATTTGGAATTAAGTACTTAAACTTCAACAGCTACTAAAAGTATTCTTTAGATAATATTGGGCTGTACCTTTTTCAAATATGAGGTCCTTTTCACTGCCATCTTTAAATGTTTCCCATAAGCAGGCCCAGTGATAAGCAGTAGGACAATAATAAAGTCGTATCACTTTGGCAAATAAGCATAGAAGAAATATTTGGCTGGGGAATACCTGAGTTCCATCTATTGCTCTTGTACTCTGACACTAAACCGGGGTCAGGTAATTCTCTAGTTACTTAAATGTCCAGTTCTACACTTTAAATACATTATTTCTTATCAGACTGAGTCCTCATGCTCCAATTTGCTCTGAAGAAGCAAAAATTGCATTTAGAAAACAGGTTTTCCTTTCCTTCCTTTCTGTTCTCAGCAATCGCTATCTTCATTCAACATGTAACATCATTTTGACACAATGCAGTAGGTAATACTGTAAAATCAAATGCAATAAGAGATACCCAGCATACACGTATAGGAGGAAAAGGTCTATTGTTACAAAAATACGGTTCAATTTTCCTTGGTTGCAGTCCAAATTCAAAGTATTCGCCCAACTTCAGTAATCCCTCCCAGATCCCAGCTCCAGAGGTGGCTCCTTACTTCTAAGCATCACACAAGCATGCAATTTTCTTGCTTACCATGTTCAAGTAGCATTTTAGCAGAAAATCTACTACTTTGACTGAAGAGGAAGGTTTCTATTCTACCAGTAAAAAATTTTGTGTCAAGGTAGTACACTAGGAAGGGCTTGCACAGACAAAATGCCCTGCCAGAGCACAGAACGTCTTCTGACAGGTTGCTTTACAGAAGGCACCCATGAAACATTCTTTGGAGGAACAGTTTGTTATTTAAAAAAGCTATATAATCTGTAAGGAAAACACACAGGAAAGTGTAGGATACTTTCTGATGCCTCAATCCATCAGAGCCTAAAGAGATTTTTATTTTTTTAAAATACCTGAAAAGAGATGATTTATAGCGTCACCTCTATAGTGTTTGCTCTGTCCCTTTGTATAACTTGCCAGAAGTTAACAATCACTGTACTGCTAAAATTATTTTAGAAAACCATTGCGATAGTATGCACAACCTCCTGCCCTGTGCTAATGTCCCGTTATTTATTGCACTGGCATCAGTGTCTAAATGTACAAAAAAGAGAATATCACTTCAGGCAGAAAAAAATACCCTTTCCCCCCTTTTTTTCTGAATTTTGGCAGTTTTGGGGGTTTTTGGGGGGTAGAACAGGTTTATGCATAGAGGGACTTACATAATTTGACAGAAATACAGAAATCGCATCAGCTCTATGTAATCTTCATCCTTCAAAGAACAAAGCAGCAAACTGTAATTCAGCTGAAGAGGTGGGATGAGATGGTTTTACTAACACAAGTAACAGGAATGGAAGAGCAGCACAGGAGTGAAACTGTAGCGTTGTTCCAGTGACAATTAGGAGGTGACAATTTGCAAAGAGAAAGAATCACAGCTTTTTGTGTTGAAAAACCCTGTAATTAAATCAAATAATGCCTCTGATGTTGCTTTTTGTACTGTAGAAAGAAGTTTCCAGTGACCAGCCAGAGAAGCGGTAACAAATTTATCACGTAATGAATTTTGTTACGTGGTGAGAAATAGAGGAAAATGAACAGTGATTGAGCACCAACCTAATGCAGTATATTTGTCACTCTGCGTGAATTAAAAAGCTAGAGGGACACCTATAGTATTTGCTGTCTATGTTTTGATTCATGGTGTTGTTGGCTGTCTTCGAACTATTAATGATAACGTCTGGTGAACTTTTGAATTTCGAAGAGCTAGTTACGCTATTTTCAACTGGGAGCATCTTTAAAGTATATTTTTGGAAGGTTCAGTATGTTCAGCGTAACCTTGGGCCACTAAAACTGAATACTTCGATCAGCATCACATAACAGCAACAATCTGAACGTTATTTATGTATACAGCTAGATTTTTATTTTCATAGCTGAAGTCAGTGCCTGCAATGTCACCGGTGATAATGTATTACCATTTTTTATCTATGGAAATGGGAGGAAAATCACAGAGACTTAATAGGAAGTATTATGGTAATCCCCATATATCAGTTAAGATAACTGTATTTCAGCAGGGCATAAATTGCCACCGGCTTCCTCTGTATTTAGACAACTCCGCGACTTAAAAGCAAATGCCGGTATGTGGTTCCCTCTTCCTGGAGTTCATCAACACTGCATAATTGTTGATTCAACCAGTGAAGGGGAAGGATCGTAGAGAGTTCAAAATTACTTAAAGACACCACTGCCAAGTACCACCAGTACCATTGCCCAAACTGTGTGATAATGGTGGCTGTTAGGTATTACTCCATTGGCCATACAGAAAAATCTAAGGGGAAAAACCTAATTGAGGATTATAATCTCCGGTGGACAAAGATTTGGTGGGGGTGGTTGTCTTCGCTATTCACGTAATTAAAATAAAAAGTAAAAAAATCTGTTTACACCCTGAGGCATGATTTCATATCAATAATAGAATATCTGCTTATTGTACCACCCCAGCAATATATAAACATACAAACACATGAAATATATCATGATATGTATATTCACTGCTTCAACCACGACGACAAGAGGGTTGGAAATACTTTATTTTAATGAGCAAGCATGGCACAGGAGGAAAGCTGTTAAGTCCAAGTTCCCAAAGATCCCTCACTCTCCTGTATAGAAGAAGGGGAGCCTGACATCGCCACCTTGCAGCACCGGCGCCCTCCAGCCCCGGCTGTGGGTTAAGGCCACGTTGGGTTACGCACTTCGCATATTTCTGACCAAAAAACCCCTCGCTGCCCCAACACGTCTGTCCACTAAACACAAGCCAAAGGAAACCACATCAGCCTGGAAAAAGATGGCCAAAGCCCAAGGAAGCAATGGATGACGTGTAGCCCAAAATGCCCGGCAGCTGCTTTGGAGCCGATGTAGGGGAAGCCGGGGTGGGAGAGGGGCAGTGGCTGGAGGGTCCCCGCGCCGTATGCAAGGGGAGCCGGGTGGCCGTATCGGCCTGATCGAATTTTTTTCCTTGTAATTTTATGCCTCTCATATGTTTTCCCCGTCATCACGACAAACCTTCCTCTTTTGTCCACACCCATCTGAAGGAAGGAGCTGATCATCCCACCTGCGGGATGGGGCAGGAGATGGGGGTTGCCATGGAAACCCATCCCTCTGCTTCCAGCCTCTGTCTAAGCTTTGATACCAGATTGAAGCAGCCTGGTCTAACTTTTACCAACTGGCAACGACTGTGAGTGTTCACCCATGGTATTCTCACTCTTCACCCTTTTGAATATTCACTTTGCTTTTACAGAAATTGTGAGAACTTTCACTCACAAAGGAAAAACAAAGTAATATACAAAAATCCAGTTTTAAGCCTAAAGCTTTGTCAGACCTGAGCCTGTTACGAAAGCAAACTGTAGGATTTTTTGTGGTGTTTGGATTTTTTTGGCTAAGTCGCAAGCTAATATGCAAGAGTGTTAGGAAAACTTCAGGGCACTTTATTTATCAGGCATTGCTTGATTTGATACTACAGCCTAACCAGTGTAACACATAAAGGAAGAATCAGAGGTCTGAGAGTTGTCCCACGCTAATCTCCCTTTTGTTAATGTTTCAGGATCACCTGTAGGTCATACGAGGCCCCTGTTGAAAGCCAGCTTAGATTGCTCACAGAGGAAAAACAGGATAGGAGAGGAGAGGGAGCGGGGTCAAAGCCTATAGTGAAAGCCATCACAAGATACACAATTTTCTTTTGCTAAATATCGTAATATTGACATAAGGAATACCTCCTTGAAATACGAATGATGTTTGACATCTGTACATATTAACACATGTAACCATGTTAGACTACATATGACACGTGTTATATATGAATACAGCTAGAAAAATAGTAAACTTATTAAAAAGACAAATGTTTTGATTACCTGTTTGAAATTAATTTACAACCAACTTCCTTGAAGTGCAGGGGTTTTTGCGTTTGTTTCTGTGAGTTCACTCCTGAGTATCTTTGGCTTTCTTCTCACTGCCTGGCTTTTGTTCTTGCACCTTGTCCTTTCCGTGGGCTTGAAAAGAGCCATTTGTTTAGTGTGGTTCGGATTTCAAGTACTGTCAAGAATGAGTGGATAATATTTGGCTGATTTCACAGGCTTCGGTTTTACAGCCGTAATGTTTAAGTCATTTGTTGTCTCCATATGTTTGTGCCCAAACAGCAATCTGAGACGTCTTATACACAGCACATGTTTGTTGGACTGCGCGGAAAAGAGATCACAGCAGTAGTAGCAAACTGAATTACACAGAGAAGAAGAAATAATCGTTTATTCCAAAATTTTTGCCGTAAGAACTTAGTCAGACATCATCAACAAATTATATGTGGTGCTGAATTAACTTGTTTCTTCTTCCAGGCAATCGCTGTCAAGGCGATCACTGTAATACCTGAGACAATAATGCAGGCAAAAAGAGAATTGGTCTGACTGGCTTCTTCACAAAGCAAACTCAACAGAGCTGATTCGCCGTCCCCCGTCTATGCTGAAGTTTGTGCATCATCTAAGAGGTGACAATGAGATTCAGGTAAGAACACGCAATACGTTTTAACATCATTTGTAAGAGTTGAAACAAGAAGAAGATTATTTTATATACCAGCCTTAACGTGCAGGGTCTGTATGAAGCCACTGACAACACAGGCTTTAAGGCAGCTCCACGTATTTTTATGTGTCACTTCCAATTACATCCATTCTCAAGAAATATACCACTCTCTGATGCAGAGGGGCATACTTTCTTTTCCAGAAATGCTGCTAAGTTAACAAGTCACCTCTCCAGTTCAGATTGCTCCAGATACAGCGTGGACTGACAGCTTTGTCCGGGTAACAGTATTCCAGAGCATTCTGCAAAGGTCATAGTGTCTGTGCGTGCACGGGAAATGCTGTCACCGCTGACGCTTCACTGCTGGTGGTTCCCACACCCTATCCCACCACCAGCAACTGGTAGTGGGCAAAGCGCTTGCAGCTGGTAGGAGGAGAGCTGGTGGGACAGGCAGCACCTGCTCTTTGCCTGATTTCCAGCTGAGAGAAGCAGAACAGATGGCTGGGAAGGGAGACAGGGTGAGGATCAAACATCCATGGAGTAAGGAACAATCTCCTCGGACTGAATGTGCACGTTCATGCAGCAGATCGAGATTCCAACTTCATATTGGTCCTCCAGATACAACTGCAATTTAAACAAAATTTAAAAAATAGATGAAACACCATTCACAACAAATCAGAAAAAAATAAAATCAACCATTTCCTTTCTGTTTCCATGTAAGCAATGGTTTTAATTACAAGAGGCTAATTCTGTAATCGAAAATGGGTGGGAGAATGCAAGAGAAGATGGTTCACATGACTATAAATAGGAAGAGAAGTGCCGCCTCCTGCTAAGTTAACCATCCCACCCCTACTACTGTGCAAGGAACACACAACAGATGACTCCAGTACCACTCCACAGGTCTTACTTTCAAAGGGATATTCCCCTTTGTGAGCTGACCCCCAACTAAATTAGCCTAATTTAGTTGCAGCTATCACTTTCTTCTGCATATCATGTTTCTCTGAGCTTTAAGCTGGAGCATGTGATTTTCCACATTTGTATCCCAACCCTCAGCGCCCCACTACCTCCACTCAGCAGGTTTCCTCATCAACGACAAATTTTCAAATTTTTCCATCAGGTATTATTTTACAGGGTCCACAAAATATTTACTTTCTCTGTTCGTTTTGTCATAACGAGCTTTTTTCTGTCAAAAAGAAGAAGTTGCACTGACCTGCATGAGTAGACCACGGCAGCCTCTCTGTCCACTCGCAGAGCTGCAGAGGTCTCGCACCGTCGTCCTTTTGGCTACGCGGGAGCTGAAGAGCATCAGTGTTACAGTGTGCAGACACTACTTTGGCTTGAAAAGAGGTACAGCTGTGCATAGACAGTACTGCACCTGTGCTAGGCTATCTTTCATAAACTAGAAACATTATATTCTTGCAGGAACTTCAATCCACCATGTGCTGTCAGGTCCCAAGGATATTAGTTGAACTCCACATCGCTGTTACTACAGACTCTTCTTGGAGTCAGTCAAATGTATGTAGTCTTTAATTACTATATATAGGGTAAGAAGTGTCTGTCAGGGAGCCTGTATAAATGTGATCTCTGGGTTCTTTGAATATTTATTATTATCAGGTCAAAAGGAGTACCAATATATAGAGGGCGGAGAAAATAACGCCTCAGTCCCACAATCTGACCTGGAAAAGTCAGCTGTGCAATATTCAGCATCCTTTCCTGGAGAATTTTGCTAAACATAGGTCCATTCTGTGGACAGGGAATTGAAGGAGAGAGATCAGAAACAATCTGGCCCAGCCCTTGGGGTCAGCACTGGAGTCACTCTGTGGTCCTTACCAGCACTCACTTGTGAACACAGCCCCCCCTCTTTTAACACCCCCGCGTATCGGATGGGGGGCAGATAGAGAAAGGCAAAGGCAAAACACAGATTTAACCTGGCACGCTTGTTTCTAGAAAGATTTCTCTTTATAAAAGAGAATTTGCAGCAGCAATGCATTCGGGACCAGGTAGCTGCAACAGAGGTACAGGAGTGTAAGCACAGTCCGTGCTTTCTAGACGTAGTCACACAATTCCATCATATCTCCAGTCTCCAGCCTTTTATCTAATGTTAGGATAAACATGACTTTTCAAGCTTATTAGAGAAAACATTGAACTGCACTGGGATTTTAGAAGTTTCATATTTTCTTTTTTTTTCCCCTCCTTATGGCATGCTGGGGGGAAAAAAAAAAACCCCACACAAACCTGAGATTTTAATCTCCAAGTGGTTATCCTGATAACTAATAAATCTAACCTTTCCAAGCAGACGTATGAAGTTAAGGGGACTAATTGATCATGTTGGCACAAAGGTGTTGTTCATTCTGCAAAGGCCAAGTTAATCCACATTGATGTGATTCAAATTAACCTTAATCAGCTACTAGGCTGACTGTGATTTCATTACTGGATATGCTACAATTAGACATCTCCTGTCTTTAAATGCCCCTCAGCTTTATTGCAGTGATTTTTTTTTTTTAATAATAAACACCCATTTACACATCAGATGCTATTAGCGTAATTGGCTTTAAGATTGACTTTTTTTGTGTAGTCACTTTTTGGTTCTGTTTATTCTGAAAAGGTCAAGTAATACAGATTGATGTGATCTAAATTAACCTCAAACAGTTACTTCTCTTCTCAGAATGATATGCTGTCATGGTGGGGAAGGATCAGACAGTTGCATTCTCTTTCCTTTTTTTTTTCCCCTCCAGATGCATAAATCATATGTAGTTCATTCCTGGAGGCAAGTGCAAAACACTTACAACCCTGTAAATTATCTTCATAACAGAATTCAAAACCAGTTGACTATAGATCAGAAAACTTTCTTTTTTCCCCACTGAAGCAACGCGGGGGTGCCACGCACTGTACAAAAGACACAAGTTTTACTTTGCAACTAAAACCTGATGAAAAGCCCGTTGTTGTAAAACTTTCTTCCCTTAGATTTCTTACCTCAAACAGACAGCGCGAACACAATTTTCAACTGCAAATTCATGGGCGGTGCATTCGATTGTGGCACTGAACAAGTGAAGCAGGCTCCCTCATTTTAGTTGGTTTCTTAAGGAAAACAAGTGTGATTTCCTTACCTCTCTTCTCCTTCAATTATCTCAAGCTAAGAGTAATGCCTCTTAACACCACCCTGATGACATGGAAAGGTACGGCAAGCAAAACACTCGAGGAGGGCCGTAAAAAAAAAAAAAAAGACAAAAATGATAACTTTTCTTCCGAGGAAGGGAATTAGGTAGGGAAGGTGAGGGCAGCAAAAACAACTTAAAACCAAGTTTTTCCCCTGTTGGCCACATGCACTCTCTAAAGCAATCCTCCCATTGCCCAGGAGGCAATGAGCAGACACCTCAAAAGCCCCTGTCCGTGCTTCAGGAAGGATGCTCTGCCCTTACGGAGGTGTAACTCTGGGCACTCCAGGCTCTCCTGCTTCCCTGGGCTCCCTCTGAGCCCAGCGGCTGGAAACTGCCCTGGGAAGGGCTTGGTGAAGGCAAGGAGGGACAGCCAGCCAGGCAACTTGCCCTCCTGCCCTAGGTACCTACACATCTTCCCCCAGCTCTGTGCTCAGGCAACCTAAGCTAGACACAGATATGTGGAAATACAACTTGACGTAGGGAATAGCCACAACTGTCACATAATTTATTGATCGGAATAAATGTTTAATTTTGCATTTAGTTGAAGGCTGTGCTGTAATCAATAATTAATTTGCCAGTTGTGGTTATTTTACATGTCTAGTCACCTTTCTACATGCAAAATAACCAGAACAAGCATATTATTTATTGATTCAAGTCTGAACCTGAGGAACAGAGTGCAGTGTGCTACCTTTGGCCGTATTTCTATGACTTCAGAGCCATTTTCTCCTTTGACAATGTCTCCTCGCGTATCAGACCTCCCTCTTGTTTTATTCTGTTCTGTTGAAGTCCTCAAATTTGAAACTCAGCTCTGAACAGTAGGCAAGGAGAGCGCTTGGTGCCAGAAACAAATAAAAGGGGTATTTTTTCATCCTGCCGAAACCGCTAAAACACACCACCATGAATGCAAAGAGAAACAGTTACACAGACAGAAGAGCAAGTAGTTCTGATTGTAAAGGCATCTCCTTAAAAAGTAAAAAATGCTTAGTGGATCTCCACCGCTGTGGAAGATCCAGACTCTCTCTGAATAATGCAACACCTTAAATAAAGAACGGAAAGGAGTTGCAGTTACTCTGGGAGATTTCCCTAAATCTTCCAGCTTTGAGGGCTGGGAAAGAAGGGCAGAGGCAGCTGTATCTTTGTAGTGTTCACACAGCGTTACGGTTTCTCCCTTAATATATCCTGAAGGAAAAAAATACAGAAAAGCACCTAATAATTCTTTGGAAAGTTTCAGGGTAACTAGCGCTGAACATTATTTAGGATGCATTCGATCCTTAAATTTTGATACGCAGTGAGGCTCTCCCTTTTCTGCCTCCTATTTGCCATTGTATTTCTTCAAGTGTGCAAAATCGGTAGGGTTTTATTGATTTTTTTTCTCCTTGTTGCTCAGTATGAAATAGAAAGGGGGTGAGACAGGTAACTGGTGAACCCACCTGCTCTACACCCAGGGGCAAACCTATTTTTCTTGGGACATCAGTTATTTTGAAGCTCACCATATAAGCAGTATTAGAGACACAATAAAGCTGCCTGCCCACAAAGAAGTTGATTGCTTTAGTGACCAAATGCATACGATAAACTTTACTTAAAATTGACATAATACTTGTAACATAAACATTGGGACTAATTATGAAAACAATCATAGTCAAAGCCAATTATACTGTGGGTTAGTAAGTACAATCCCAACTGCTATTTATGGTGACAGAAATAATATCATAAGTATATATGAAAGACTATATACAGATGGTGAAAAAGATTATGCTTGGCATAACTCAGAGAGACAAATTAAAATGAATGCCTGTAAACAAACCGGAGGAAGCAATATTACATCACCAAAAATGAGACTGACCTGCTCTTTTACTTAATGCCAAATTACATCTGACACAACTATGACAAAACTGAAGTAGCTTTACTTCAAGTAAAGTGGGCAAGTGGGTGTGGATGTCTGTATGTAACTGCAATACAACTGTCACGTTTTTTGAGTTTGGATGACAATAGTATAGAATACTTTTGGGCTTTTGGCATGCCTGCTTTTGGGCTTTCTGAAAAATATGAAATGTTAGCACTCATAAAGAGTAAATTGCTTCAAAGTGGTTTTAATAAAGTCTAGTATGTGTTTGGCAAAAACTGAACCTTCTTCTTTGCTACACGTGAATAACCAGAAATATGCAGATTCACACCAAAGAGATATATGGCTTCATATTCATTAGGGTATTACCAAGTCTGATTTTTGCATTTAGGAATTTTATTATGCCTACTTATGTTCTTCTCCCCTGTTATGAAGTGAGATTAATTTAACACCATCAATTTATAAGCAACAAGATGTGTAGAGTCAGTTACCATGCTAATGCTCACTTCTTCTGTCTGTCATCCTAGATTGTCATTTACAGACATTCACTTTTACAAGAGCATAAAATGATCCCAAAGTAGGTTGTTACTGCAAAGTGATACAATGTACCATGGCTTTCATTGCTCTGGTTCCCTAAATAAGTTACAGTAAAACTTAAATGAGCATGTTAACGATTGTTGTCAGTGGGTTGCGATTGTTATTTTTTTTGTTTTATGACCATGTATCTATACTTACCAAAATCATCCCTAAATAGTCTGCAGTATTTTCCTAGCTGTCCTCTGACACCTTTTTCACCCAACCATCTTCCCCAGCAGCGTTTCAAAAAAGGCAAGTACAAGGAAGGGTTTAGTTTCACTTTAAAATACCCGATTTAGCGTGCTAGGTGAAAGAAAACCTTGAAGGCAGCCAAGCTACCTTGAGAACACAACAGCTATGCTGGCGATGAAACCTCATGCTTCTCTTTGAAGATAAGCTACCTGCTAAGCGCTCTTGACCACGGGTGTTCAAAACCCAGCAGAAAGCATGGTTTATCTCCCTTCCTGGTCGTTTTGTACTTAAAAAACTCCTGGGATGCTTTTGAATAATGTTTCATATTTAAAGCAAAATTAGAGACAGAGATCAGCTTTTGTAAAGACTCTGAACTAGATTTTCAAAACAACAAATTGACAAAAATTCATCTTCTGTTCAAGCATCAAAATCACTGGCAGATTTCACAAGAACCTCTTCTAAAAACCTGGCCCAGGAGACTTTGCCCATTCTTCTGAGGTGCACAGGAGAAAAGGGAGGTGATTTACCATTTCTTTTTGCTAAAAGAAATCTATTTCTCCTCTGGCCTAGTGCCATCTTTCTTCACATGTTCAGGGTGGAAGGAGTTTTAGATTTTTGTACTGTCGCAAGCATTGAAGTAAGGCGAGCCTAATGACTACTCCTCATGTCCTCTCATAACTAAAGGGACACCAAAACATTTTCAACTATTTGCTACTAGATGACCATAACAAGTGTCATCAATCAGGAGGAAGGCTGTGACAAGTTAGGAAACTACAAAATTCTTTAGTAACACATCCAGAAGCGCATACAACGTTTGGTAGAATACTTCCTAGCCTGCAAACTACTCTCAACATAGCTGGTTTTCAATATTCCTGGACTAATGCAGAAAGAATATTTTCAGGACTACGGTGAAAAAAAATTAATAAAGCATTCAGTAAAGATTTTTTCAACAAAAAAAGCCTTCATACACAAATATTATCTGTTATGTGGGGAAAAAATCCAGATCTACTTCTAAAGCTCTAAGGCTGAAAAAATTAGATCCACAGATATGAACGACGTTGTGTGAATGGCTACTCAGTGTAATAACAATGTTTCCATCTACTGTAAGAGTGGGTAAGAGTCAGCATCATGAAAAAGTAAGTATTTTTTGAACCGACGGTGCCAGAGAAAGTAACAAACAAATGTCATGAAGAAAGCGGCAAAAGATCTATTTGATTCACTCATGTTAATGTCTGACAGTCCTCAGAAAACTGGGGACATTCCAGAGGCTGTGCGAGTTACCAACCTTTGAATATTTTAAAAGAACTGAAAGAATGACTAGGAACAACAGACTGGTCAGTCTAATCTTTGTTCCCAGGTAAAAATCATTACAGATTAGAGATTACAAGTTTAAGTACTGTCCATCATCTTGAGTTCAAAGAAGGCAGAGAGCATCATTCTTTTGCCTTTGGTGGGATCACGGATCTGAGCAGTAAACTGGTATAGTATACTGGGATTTTTCCAAGGCATTTCATTTAGTGCTTATGAAGTTGTTTACAGAACAGGTTAGCCCCATATGTAATTATTAATAATCAAGAATTTAACTACAAATTCATAGAATAGATTAAAAGGATCAACTGATATAATTACCAACATAGCTACAAATATCTGAGGTCGTCTCTAGCAACATAGCTACTGAATGAACTTCTCAGCCAACATAATTTTCTGTCATCATCTTTAGGATATAATATCCTTCTTACTAAAGCCTGAGAAAAACCTTGGCAGTGTATAAGCTTTATAGAGCCTTAAGAGAAGTAATGGTGCCTTATGATCCTAATTTTCATGAAATTTAGAAACAACTAGTTTGTCCGAATAAGGTCTCTGAATTTGACATTTGGAAAGAATTCTTTTTTTTTTTTGCCAAAAAACATTAGACATCTGCCACTGCTTCCCTGGTACTAGAAAGGTCATTATACCATAAACAGCAGGAACTGATAGAGAACTCCAGAAATCTTTGGCACTCACTAATTTGAATCTGAAAAAATACCTAAGAACTTGCCAAACACAGTCTTTTCAGAATAACCGGCTGGAAATAGGAGAAAACCATAGCCTCAAAAGGGATCATCTGAAACAGGCAGGTTTGTTTATTGGTCTTTTAGTGAAGAAATTTCAAACTTCCGTAACCCACGATCATAACTTCGTGAAAGGGCTGACTCAACTGGTCTTGTTCAGTCAACTGCAGTCATTAGTAATTACAAGAAGGCTTATTATACATTTTATTCACCCCTAAGACAAGCTAAACCCAGCAATGCCACTTTTAACCTTAGGAACGGAAATGAAACAGCTTAAAGCCTCACACCCTGTACGTCATACTAGATATAAACTCTCAGAAGGGTCTCGGTGGCATTTGTATTCCCTATCTCATGTCCTTGGGCACTATGTCCAATTTTAAATATAAGCCTATTTCAAGATTGTAAGATTTAAATAATGATTTTTTAAATATACCAAAGAAATGTGTTATGCGCTTTGTATGTGCATATATGTATATATAATGCAAAATATATGAGAGAGTTCTAATAGAAAGACTATGGCCAACTTGTTCCACTGTATCCACTCTTGATTTCCTGTAATCAAAAGATCATCGTATAGCCAGATTCTGTTTTTTAAGTAGAATGAGCACGTAAAGAAAATACCAAGTATTTGATAATAAATTTGATTAAATTTATGTGCAGATTTTCAGTTTTGAAAAATTTCCAGAAGAGCTCTCTATGTGTCTAGGAATGGCTGTACAAATTTTATTTTAACCTTTCAGTAAAAATTGTCTAAAGATGCAGCTCAAATGGCAAGTCTGACCGCTATTAACTTGTCCATTTACTTAATAAGAAACCCTCATATACTTAGAAGACCAGTGTCACTAGGTTCCAATGACCTATATATCAAATATATGGTAGTTCTCTGGCTGTATCCTCGACAAATTTTCCTTTCTAATGGAAGACTTCCTTACTCCCTTTTTCCTTCCCTTCCTCATAATTTTGGATGCACATGCTTAAATTCCATCTACTGCCATCTAAATTTATTTAAGTAGCCAAACCCTTTATTACCTCTGGTCCTTAATCCTTACTAATTTCAGAACATACTGTCTCTTCTCTGGCTATCAGAACTCTTTCATGTGCCAAAGAGATTGAAATTAAATATACATTCTGTCAAGACCATAAACATTCTTCTTTACCTATAGATAAATCAATACGTTAAATAATTCATAAAGATTATAACAAATATTTTCATCTAATTAAATAAGCACTGTTTATATTTTATTGATTTATATCAAGTTTGACTAGCATTGTTTAACTACCCCTTGTAGAGATGATTCATTTAATTTGTTGCTTTATTATTATTATTATATGTCTGCATTTATTTAATAACATTAGATCTAAAAAAGCCCAGTAGGATAGGTATTAGGGAAAGAGGAAGGAGAGGGAGTGGGAAAGCAGTATCTCTTTTCTTAAAATCTTCTATGTACTCCTACTTTTTTGTTAAAACTTTAAAAAAAAAAAAAAACAAACCTTTAAGCTTAATTCTTTTAGTGTTACAATGAAAATGTTAAGCGTTTTCACTTCATTCAGTGGAAGTTTACCTTGAATACTTGACACAAATAAAACGGCCTTAAATGATTTAGAAATGAATGTGACTGTGAGTAGGGATGAATGAAGAATGAGTTACAGTGATTCTGCAGAAAATCTGTCCTGTAATGCAGTGTATAATTAAGATAGCATTTCTTCTTATTCCCTTTTATTTTAGGTAATCGTCCAAAAAGCTAACAGGCTCCCCATATATCAACACTCTTTTATGGATTCTTCCCCTCCCATTTTCTACAGACTGTGACAGGTTTTTTTCACAATAATGTGCATAGGTGTCTCACTAGGGAGCAACACCCACCTGATGTGGGAAAAAGCACACCCTAACAGATGCCATTTCTTTCTGGCCTGTTTCTGCATCAAATAACGGTATCTCTGTAATTGCTTGGCAGTTTTATAAAGGGGCTTGCCGGGGGCTGAAAACCGTACCCAAGAATTATCCCTCTGCGTTCAGTCTGTTTTCACCCCCTTGTATAATTCAGCTCCCGGGTGTTGTCAGAGCCCGGGTAGGGGGTTAGACGGCTCCCTGGGCCCGCCTGGGATGGTATGTTTGTTTTCGTGGAGCTTGAACAAATGCAAGTCGCAGACAGCCCTGTGTAAAAATCCTCTCTTTTGCTCAAAATGAGAGCATAAACCCAAAAGACGAGTGGGCCCTGACTACAGAATCTCTTCACGAGGCAAATTCCCAAACAAGAATGAAAATTAATCAAAGTTCTGCTGGCACCTAATAACACTGCAGTCATTGAGAATGATTTTTATTGTCCCTAATGAGCATTTTATAGATACTCATATTTGAGCAGTGCCTGAATCTTTCAAAATAAGAACCAGTGTTTTCCCTGGAGAAGAAGCATGTTGCTGAATGCAATCTGTCAGCGCGTCGGGGCTTCTCAGACTCCTACACCGTAGTAACAGATGATCAAATCCTCTTCCATGTTTCATGAACTGAAGGTGTAAATCAGTTTAGCCATTAAATAAGTCAACATTCCTCTTATCTATCAGTTACTTTGATTTTATAGATAAAGGTATAACTTCTATTGCACATAATTAAAAAGGAATAATTTATTTCACAATGTAGTTTCTATCACAGTCTGCTTCAAGCCTAAAATGAGGGCAACCACTAACTGTAATTTTTGCTTTTCTAACCTATTCTCTCAAAAGAGGAATGTGATTTCACTTTGATTTTTCATTTCCATAACAAGAATTGTGAAGTATTTCGTATATTTAAATATAGCTAGTCCTGAAAAAATAATAGCCTAGGAACCTGGCCCTCTCCCTCTACTACCACGGAAATACTAAATTGCAGATAGCCTTCTCCCTGGCCTGTTTTAATGTTGAAGAATCAAAAGATGCTCACTTGGAGTTCCTTCAAAATACCATTCATTTATTAAAAAGAATGCTTCCACTGGATGACAAAGATTAAAAAAAGAGAACTGAATGCACTTCATCCTAGCAACACTAATACTAATCTCCTAATCTTCATCTTTTTCTCACTTTAAAACTGTTTCCCTTTCTATAACCCATTTATTGTCTGATCATTGTTTCTGTCTTTTGAGCAGCATTTGAAATTACATAAATATAGCACGCTATTTATCCATAACATTTCTGTGAATTTCTTTTGCTAGTCAATCATCAAACAGGAGTTTAGGGTAGAGCTTTGTCTTCCCTGGTACACCCTCGCTCAATGTTCCCAGGCAATTCTAGATAAGAATCATACAGACATATATTTTAAGATACTCAGATAGGAGCATGTTTTTCATTTATGCCCTGCAATAATTCTTGCTGCCTTTAAAAAAGTTTAACAGGAAAAAAATACTATATACCTGTATGATGAAACAGCATTATATCTATGTAAGGCAGTATATTTTAAAGCACCTGGTTTTGTACCCGTGTTTATTGAATCTTCCGTTTACGATTCTGGGCAGACAGTGCAGACAGGGATGCAGTTCCTGCTGCTTTTTGCTGTGGAATTAAGCTACTGAGCTTTGTGCCACTCTTTGGCTGGCCTAACCACCATGTTACCCATCCCGTAGTGCATCACCATTTTACCCTCTTTAAAAATGGCCCGACAAAACACATTGACACCCAACTTACTACGCGTTATTATTTGAATTGAGGAAGTGAATACGAAAGACAGTTCATCCCCTAAGTGTTAAGCTAGTTGTCAGGACACTGGAAGGATGTGTGAGCACCCACCGAGCCGAGCCAGCGTGAAGGGAGGAACAGCCGCTTCCAGCAGAGTACAGCGCTGCGTATGGGCAGCTTCCACGCAATCAATTAGACACCCAGGGAGAGAAAGAGTTCAGTTGATAAACTAGCAGCTTTTTCCTCCTTACGTTTTTAATCTCTGCCGCGCAAGCTGTATTTCTTAAGTATAGTGTGTGACAGGGGCGGTTATCCATAGACTTCACACAAGCAAGGCTTGCGACTCCGCAGTTCTCAGCCGAAAGAACAAAAACCAAAGGGACACAAAGCAGGAAGACCCGCTGGCACACGACAGCACACTTTTGAGTGAAAACACCCGTTTGCATTTTTAGAAGCCTACAGGTAAAAATACAACTAGCCTCCACTTGAAAGCGTAAACGTGGAAAACCAGGCTACAACCTTCTCAGCTCTCACAGCGTGCATCCCTCCTGATAAATGACCACTGGGAAAGATGTTCTAGGATTTGGGAACTCTATAGTGCGGAGAGCTAGCCCTTCTAATGTTGGGGTATTTTCATTCGGTGAGGGAAGCGTTTCAGAAAAAAAGTATTGGATCTCGAAATCAGCTGATTAACACATGCTTTTCGTCCTGCCAGAAAATTTGGAATAAAACATTACTGAGGAATAGTTTCTCATAATGCAAACATGTCTGCTGGCACGATCATGGGCCTCCAGCTTCCTAGTTAAATCCTGAAGATTCTTTCTAGCTCTCTGTGAATGCATTTGTTTCCAAAAGAGAAACACCTCTGTCACACACCTAAAAATTATACACAATTTTTCACCTCACTGGGCCTGCACTTTCCAAAGCTCGCTAATTGGTACTTAGGAGAATGCTTTTGTGCGTTTTGCCTGCCTTCTACGCACAGGCAGTTGGAGTTTAAAATAAATCCTGTTAAGTTCCAGGAGTGGATGATTACTTTCTCATTTTTGGTTCTAAATATGCTAGTTGTTGCTCAATTTATTCTGTCCTTTACCCTTTCTGTTTTCAACGTCTTTCCACTTATTTTCCTCCCACCTCGTAGTGGGAATTTTCACTCGCTGGCTGGAATTCAGCAGAAACAATAAACCCGAGTAAAGATCTCCAGCAAAAGATCTTTGCCTAAGTGCATGACTGCGGATGCTGGAGCCGTGCCCAGACAAAACCGTGCCCGTGCGGATCTGTCCCTCCCCGTTAGACGGGAGCGATTACTCATGTCACGGCAGCGTTCAGCCCCCCCCCAGGCACCTCCTCGGAGGGATCCAGCAGCTCCTGAGAAAAGGCAAGGTTCAAGAGCAGGGCCGGAGAGCGGCGGCTTGTCCCTTCCTCTTCCCAGTAGGAACAGCAATGGCAAAGGTCCGCGCCCCGCGCTGCGGTTGCCTCTTTCAGTTCAGGCTGCTGGAGGCAGGCACCAGCCGAGGCAGGGGGTGTGGGGACAGCCTAAAGATTATACAGCAATTCCTTTCAGGTGCTGATGCACAGGAACGTGGCCGGAGACAAACATGATTTACTGGCTCGTGTGAATGTGACGCACCGTCCCTCTGATGCCATAAACACGCACAAATCTTCTGTTGTCCTTAGGTAGGAGAGGGGATGGTCAGCTCCTAAAGACGTTACTCTCAACCTATGTGAGTTCCAAAAATGCTGTTTTCTCTAGGCCTGCCCAAATGATTACATGGGCATATACACAACACGGGACCTTTTAAATGTGCGGTTTAACCTTTAAGACTTACTCTGATAGCAGCTATGTCAGTTTCATCCCAGAGCGTATTCCATAGAACCAGCAGAACGACCTCTTTCAGATGATAAAACTAAAGTTCAAATGTTTTCACTAGGAGCATGATAGGGCTCCCTGAGGGGCGTGGTGGATGCAGAGCTCTGGAACGCAGGTGAGAGGCAACCAGGAGGTAGAAAAGAGGTACAGCACAATGCAAACCACATACTGAATGCAATGCAGCTCCTTCAGGGAGGGAAGATGCAGAACAAAGCAGAACACAAATGAATAACACACACTAACTCATCCCGATGCCTTGTACCTTCCTAAAAGCAGGAGGTTTGAAGAAGTCTCCTTTCACTTGCAAAGGCTCACTTTTATATATAAAGCAACTAAGAACAAATCAATCAGATCAAATGCACTTTAAATGCATTATAATTATAGATGGTATAAATTAAAAGTGCCTCTGCTAAGGGTAGCAGCAGTTTACAGGTGTAGAACTGGAAAACCGCGCATCACAGACCTTATAGCCAATGTAGCTGGGAGGCTGCTTTGTGGAAAAGCGCTTATGATGATCCATGTTTCCGTATTTCCCAAGCACCTCATTCCTGGTGTTGTCTGGCCAAAGTAGCCTGCACAGGGAAGGAAGTACAACAAATGCAACCGTGAGTGTTCACTGTCATGGGAAGGCAAAAAGAATAAGGCTTCTTCTTCTCCTCCCTCCCTCAGCTACCATTTCAATATATAAGTTTGAGTGTCTGGGCTATCGGCAGTAAAACAAACCAAAAGAAACCACTCTTTGGGAATATGAGGAACCAAAATTCATAGAATATGTGAGATGAATTTCAACCACAGGGTTAGGTTTGCAGATGTTCTAGTCTGAGGTGGATTGTTTTAGCTTCAGCAAAACAGGCTTATGCTTAGTACTATCTTTCTTTCACATTGCAAAGGCCGCTGTTTGAAGGGCAGAAGGAAAGAAGAGCCGTTAGAAGCTATTTACATAGTGAAAAAGAGAACAGATACAACATAAGAAGGAATGTGCACCACACTGAGCCCTCAAAATGTATTCTTTGAAATTGCAGCTCTGTGCGGTTATATCATCTTGGCAGCTGAAGTAATACTCTGCGCAATTATCCATATTAGGAAAACAGTAAAAATTAGAAATGGCTCTGTTTATAGCTTCATTTTTTCCACGCTGAGTGGTCTACAGCCACAGCTCGATTGGCCGCTGTATTTCAAGGATCACTCCAGATGTTCTGATCATGAAAATTCCGAAAAGCTTTATCAGCAGTCAGCTGCTGGGAGTTGCCATGTTTAAATCCAAACATGACTATCAGCTCTCTGGACAACCTTTTATGGGTATTAAGACCGTGTTTTTAAAAAACCCTCGGTAGCAGTTTTTTTACCATGTTATGATTTCACAGACTGGAGAGTGGATATGAAGGGAATGAGCTGCGGTTAGTATTAGTAAAACATCTTTTAAGGGAAATAATTTCAGTTGAATGCTGTATTTAAAATTTTAAGTTATATGTAAACCTTTCTACCTTAAAATATGTCATATCTCTTCCATGCCTTCTGATCCTGTTAAGTAACAGGAGAAAAAGTAGACTGAAACTCTTCACACAGTGAATATATCCGCTGTTATATATCTATATGGATGTGATTGATACAAGTACAGATTTATACACATTCGTGTTGTTTGATTACTAGGTTAGATGCATCAGGCAATTGTGGTGCAAGAAGCAAGAGGTGGAAGAAATGAGGATAAGCAGCATTACCAACGTGTTTCACTCATTGAAAACACAGAGTAATGTAAAGCACCTGTAACATACAATTACCTAGAGCAAGCTAGGAAGGTAATGCACCTGTAATGTGAGCTGAAGACAAAGATTTGAAGTCATCTCTACGGGTATGGCTGCTCTTTAGATAATTCACTGATCTTTCTTCTGAAGAACAGCTTTGAAAGAACATAAACCACATCCATCCCTGAAGACCTGAGTTTAGGGCTTAAATAAGTGGTAACAACAATTACTATTTATGTGTGTTTTACTGACACATGTCACCTACACAGACAGACAACGATCAGTCAGCTACCTAACGCAAGTTATGAGAGAACATATTCCTCAAATGCTCCTTCTTTATGGATGGTGTCCTTCCTAAGAACTCTTCTACCAGTTAGGTGGTGGTGGAGGGATGCATGCATTCAAAGTTGTTTTCTATTAGTGGGGTTTTTTACCCCTGAGGCTATAGTGAGAAATCATCGTCCATCCTAGGATTTGTAGAAATGGTAATCCCCCATTATTGCAGCATGGAACTGATGCAATTCCCAGAACAACCAGCCGCAAACTGGGAGAGGACCATTTCATTTTGGCAGAGGCAGTCAGAGGATAGGAAATCTTTTGGCTGTTTTGAAAAATCCTCCTGAAGTCTTTCTCTAGGCTCTTTCTATGCACGTGAGCATACAGCAATCATAAAGCAAAACTCAGGAACGTACATGCGCCTTCGAAGATGACTTGAGCCTGGATTTCATACGATGTTATTTACAACTCCCTGCTTCTAAGGGAGACTGATAACCTACCACAAACGTGCTGGGTGAAAAAGAGTAGCTAGACTCATCCGCAAACCAGTCCACTAGCCAGTTCCAAATAGATTCACTGATGTTTGAATGAAACATCGATGTTTCCTCAAAGGGAATTTATTTGCCTTGATGCTGTTTCTCTGCGTCTGCATTGTTTAGGGACCTTTCAGAGCCAAAATGCCCGGCAGAAATCTGCTTCATTTTCTTAAGTCACAAGCTTTGCAGACCACAGTAGTTTCCACTGGCTCAGGCCAGATGTTCTTAAAGATACAATTTGGCCCAGTTTCACTTCCCTCTAAACCCCACAACAAGAAATGATTAACATTAACTCGACAGTTAATTTAAAAACCTTACAAAGAGCTTCTTATCTACAGTAAGCGCAGAAGACGCATTACTCTCTGAGGTGGCGTGCACAGTTTGCGCGGCAGCAAATTTCCTCTCCGAAATCTCTGTTGTAAAAGGACTGCAAGCTTGGTCTGTCTTCCCATTGCTCCATGTTCCACAATGATTCAACAAAAGCAAGTGCTGATGTTCCTTGTCATAGCTGCCTTCTGAGTAATCTGGAAGAAGCCTTTCCTATTTCTCCAGAGAACGCACCTCAGTGTCTCAAAAACTATTCATTTTGTCATTTGCTTCCTTCAGAAACAATAAAAATTTCTGAGATAAAATGATCCGCAAATGTAATTGTAACAAATACATCAAAATAAATAAATAGCAGAGTTTTACCATTTATGCTTTACTAGGGCTCCACGACCTAGTAAAAGCATATAAAAAAATAAAGCCCGCNAAAAAAAAAAAAAAAGGCATTTGGTAGTATCTGAAAAAAGAACAGTTTACTCAGCTTAGTCTAAACCCACAAAAAATGCCGCTGCCTTTTTTATTGCTTCTAGAGAATTTTAAGACCCCTATTTACAGTGAAGCCCGTAAAAGCCCATTTCCTTTACACTTTTGTTAAAGGAGGGGGCTGAAAGCACAATTTTAGGAACATATGGTTAGGCAAGACTGTTGTCAAATATCAGGGGGAAAGAATAGTTTCTGAGAGGCCATAAAACCACTAGAATGACAGTGAGATTTTACGTGAGCAAGTGGTAAGAGTATGAGAGTCGTTCTGATGGGTGCTAGTCTGGACACCCCGAGACACCATTCCAATGGGAGGAAAAATGTAAACTAAAAACCTGCCACATACAAAAAGACAACCTAAAGTGATTATTTAAAAGTTTCAGGGTAGTCCTCACAAAGGTGACACTGAAAAGCTTCAGTGTGTAAATGCTTTCCTCTCACTGTTTGAAATGTCGGTGGTTTCCACAGCGTGATTATTTGTATAATTGCTTCGTGTGCCTAGTACTAATTTACCTTCATAGCGTATTGACCTTGTATCACTTTAAACTTTGCACAGCTATTAGCAGATTATGCCACCACTTTGTAAACTGGTTTTCCACTAGATTTTTCTCTTCCAAGCAGGCTTTTGTTTTTCAGTATTTGCCCCTCAAGGTATTTCTCTCTATTCATCCCTCTGTTCAAATACCCTGAGGGCCTGTCAGTCTGGCTTTTGTTTTTACTGCCTAAAAACAGGTGTAGAAGGATAGTAAATCCAACCCAACAGCAACATTCATGACCAATTTTCATTCAAAGCAGAATGTATTTTCCAATTGCTGAACATCAGTTTGAAGGCTGCAGAAGTATGTTAAATCGGAGCACTCTGGAGACAAATGTCAGTGCCAGAACTTCTCTCCTTAGTAAAAGTAAACCTCCACTTTTCAAATCTTCTCCAGAGTTTTGACTTCTCACTTTCTCGTATCTTCTCATGCCACTTTTCCTATCCTGGAAGAAAAGCCTTCAGAATTAAAGGCATTATTTTGTTACTACCATGCTAACAAAACCATCTGCAGGTCCTAGCAACAGTGAAGAAAGCCCTTTTTTGAGCCCGATTTTAACCTGGATCAGTTCTTCACTACTCTTTTTTTTATTAAAGCCATAAACAGAAATTATGGAACTGAAGAGGAAATGTGGGAGTTGAAAAACACGGCTGGTGAAGAAAGAATCTTTCTTGTGCCCATCTTTCCACTAAAACAAATGTTCATTAAAACATAGATTCTGCTGGGTTTTTTTTTTCAACTTATTTCATATATAAAACCATTGCTATTATATAAAATTATATATTTGATTTAGATGACATTTTGCCTTGGGTGCCTCAGAGAATACAAATCAGAAGAGCAGTAAAATAATCTCAGGGCAAGTTGATTTATGGTCAGTACATACTTTTTGTCGAGTTCACGTTGATCAACGTCATCATTTGCTACTTCCTACTATACTACCTCAAAAGGAAGTAGTAGTCAAAGATTATAAAACTGTGGTATTAAGATACATTTTTAAGATACATTTTTTCCTCAGATCCCCAAAGAATGAAGAAACATTGAGATGTTTGTGAAAGAACTGTTTCATGTTGCAATAGCAGAATGTTAGAAACAGGATACGATTTGGATAATTTAACAGTTGCCAAATAAGATGATTAAAAATATATTCAGCTGAAGACAGTTCTAGTTCAAGTTTCTAAATGTATTTATCCTTGCTTTTAGCTTCTCACATATGACATCTCTTTGGGCCAAGAAGAGGGGATTTCAGTGAAAATGAGAGTTCGTCCTAAGTGGCGTGAAATATGAGATGGAGATATCTTGTAATAGTGGGTAATGCTCACTGTAAAAATATGAGCTGTAAAATTTAATCTTAAATTACTTTATACTGCTAATGTTTAAGCCAATTCATTACAGCTGCAGAGTTCTGGCACAGAGCACCTTGTTACACGGAGCCATTAACTCCTCGCTATCTTTGTCATATACCCAAGAAGTGATATGGATCAACCAGCCTCAGAAAGGAGACGTGGCTAAAAAAAGTGCAGAGCTCTATTTGTTCTCATCAAAGGGAACACTTTTACTAAGTCCTGCTTAATCGAATTGGAGAAGAAACTCTGCGACTTGTATCTCTGCAAGGATTATTCACTTTCTGTGTAATCTGGAAGAGAAGGAATACACGTTTTACTGAAGTAAAAGGTGGTGTTAACGGTACAATTACTTTAATACATGGTGCTAGAGATTAAGTGGATGAACTCCTTCAAAAAAATACAGCCATTCCTCTGACAGTGGTGGTCTTGTGATGAAGGCATGGGATGTGCAACTATGAGACCTACTCCCTTCTCCTGCCGATGATAAAACCTTTGTAAGAGAGGAACTGCTCAAGAGGAAAAGGGACACTTCCCCATATCCTACACTCTTACCTTCCTTCTGCAGCCCAATAAAGGGAAAAACAGAATTTCACCCATTTTATGTAAAAATGACATGGGGGGGAAAAAAAAACCCCTCTCAATGAAGATTCATGGCAAGGTCAGATTTCTTTCTTCCTTTGTTTACAGGGTAGAAAATCTTGGATCACTGGTTTGAAGACAAGAGTAACTAAAGACATGGAAACCCAGGATAGCTTGTAATGCACTATCCGGTATAAGAGATCAGTAACCTTTTCTAAACAAAGGGAATGTCACAAGATAGACTATTTAATTTCAGTAAAATATTTAATATAACAAGAACATGTTCTATCAATTGGAAAAGATGGGGATTAGTACAGGAAACATCAAGTGCCAAAGGACCTCACAAGAGAGCAGATGATGACAGGTCATCCTGAACAAACAGCTGTACTGGAACGAAATCAATAGCTGAGTTCTCCAAATTTTCTTTTAGGATCAATCTTATTTAATAATTTTGCAGCTACCCTTGGCACACAAAAATGTTGGATGTTAATCGCATTTCTTCATAATGCAATGTTGAACTGGATCAATAACAGCGAGACACGTATATATCATGAAGGGAAAAAGGAACAGCGTTAAGGATGGGGCACAGGTATAAGATGAAATTACGTATTACAGGCTACTAACAACAATTATTTTCTATTTTCTTTCCTGATGACATAGAAAGATACAAATGTAATAGCACATCGCAGACGGGGAAAAAATCCTTGTACGACACTAGTTCATGTAACGTGGTCAGGCAAAACCCAAATGTAATCTGAGGATCTATCACACGTGGTATTTCCAGCAGAAATCGGCAAACAGCAATGCAGCTATTTAAGTCACTGATAAGACCTCAACTTTTAATATTGCTCCATCTTTACAACAAAACAAAACAAAACAATCTGGCCATGGCTTTTTAATCCAGCAAGGTGGCAAAGATGGGGGTAATCTTCTCAGTCAGCATATGGTGGTGACCTATCACACAGAAGAATGATGATCAACTCCGGTATTTTCTTCTAATACCTCAAAAACACTCTTTTAATAATAAATTATTTTAGCTAGAGCATATTCTGATGTTACCGTTCCTGAATCTCTCCTGCTTCTATAAAACAAAACCCTTCTTTTTGTGGCTCCCTGTCATCATTTAATTCAAATATAGTCACACCCAGCCAGAAAGGCTGCATCGCTCTTAGTAAACGACGATGGAAGAATAAATGGAGCCCATCCATTCACACTGGTTTTGGCTCATGATTTCAGAGTGAGATAGATCAGAATGTCACAAATACAGATGAGCATTCTGCTCCTTGGCTTTGACTTTAACTCACAAGCTCTGAAGAAGTGGGTTTGATTCACGGATAAGCTCTCTAGTGAAAAACTCACTATGGCTCAAACGACTAGAAAAGTAACTGGCTTTAATTTATAGCACGTATGGACTATGTTAGTAATTGTTAGCAGAGTAGCAGATAAATACAAATAGGGAAGGAATATACAACGGAAAACATATTTTTGTATCTTATAATGTTTAGCATATTATTCCAAGGAGACCTTCACTCTTCATCTTTAGATCCTTCCAAGGAGTCAGATTGTCTACGCGTTTCCTGTGGCCCTGCCCTATTGTCTAATAACGACCAGCCCACTGAAACGTTAAAAACTCCAGTCTGAAGCTTTCAATAGCCTTTGTAACTCATCCCGATCAGCTACAGTATCCTTGATTGTGTGCCTATTATTCTGCCCTTTCATTATAGCATTACTAGTCATTGAAGCTTTTTTTAAATGAACTGAAGAATGTAGTCTGCAGGAGCACTGTACTATGGTTCATAATTGAGATGCTCTCCCATACTTTATATTTTGATCATGCTTAGCTACACAAGGGCAATAGTCAAGTTAGCTTAATAATAGCCAGAAGAAATGCCTCTAATCCAATTGGTCACAGGGCACATATCACCAAAACCAATTTCTTTATAATTAAAAGGTGCTCGTGGGCACAGTGAAAGCTTGGAAGTTGCCCAGGGATTTTGGGGCAAGTGTGGGGATTTTTTTTCCGTAGACAGCAACCACACTGAAGCAATTTCTGAAACACGCTGATAAGCTTTGCCTTTGAATTTACATTAAAGAGCTCAATAGTTGCTACCTGTGAGAACAGCTCACGCTTCTAAACTGGCTTGTGTCCTGTAGAGATTAAGGACACAAGGTCTCCGGGAGATTAGCACGTCACTTGGTTTAAGTGACACCCAATCCATTTTATTGACATGGCCCCTATCCTGCAAAACAAGCACTTTTTAAGTGAAACATAATGAAAATTTTGTGTGGCTTTATGGACCAGTGTATAATGGCTTTTCATAGGCGATTGCTAGCCGCTATTGGCAGGTCTGTAAACGAAACCAAGAGCACTGGCTATAGATGCCTTCTCAGTACATGCCACTGCATACTAATACAGCACAGCGTCCTCAAAGGAACCTTACATTGTTTTTTAATTTAATTGCAGCATTGCCACCGACAAAGGACTTCAAACCTCATTCGTTGCATCAGACAGATTATTACACAGACTCCTTACAATTTGTATTTCAGAGTGGTATGGAATCACAAGGCCACACAGGTCTTCAATTGCATTTCCTAATTGTTTATTTCCAGCAACGCGAACTTGAGTCTTTACACTAAGAAACAAAACTGGTGTGTAGGTGAAGAGTTCTCTCACCTTCTTTTTTAATGCCGTCCTAAACACAGGGTGCAGTTTGGATGCCCACTTGCTGCTGAGTAGCTGCATAGTGGGAATGAGAATAATTATTGAATTGAAGCCGCGCACCAGCTCGGGAGATCAGACGCCTTGAAAGCCTGCCTGCCAGCTACCTGGACTCCCGTTATTCTGGGGAAACAGGCTTTTTCCTCACACTTTGGAAAATAAATTTTCTATTCTTTTCTATTCCTTTTGATCTGTAGCATAAAGAGACCGCGTGTGCCGAGGTTGATACAATGCAAGAAACTACGTTACGCTGATGAGAAAAGAAAACAGCATTAAAGCACACACATACACACAGAGATGTATCATCATTAGGGAGCAAAACCACAAACTACAGCCAACTAAAATGCAGTGATGTATGTATGCTAATCCAAAATGAAAAGGGAAAAAGGAATGCAATACACTTCTATGCTAAAGCATTTTAGCAGAAGTACAGAATTATTAAACATGAAGACGGAAACCGAATGTAGGTGGCCCCCTTCAAAACGTCTGTCTTAAATCAGGTTCTTTATTTCTTGCTGTTAAGCAAAACGGAACTCCTCATTTTGGCTTCCCCACTCATGACTAAGTATTAAAATTAGGGGATCTCCAAGCGGATTCCTCCCAGTTGTGGAAATAACCAGAGGCAGGACCTGCAGAGCCACCGTACCTCCCGGGTGAGCGTCGGAGCCCAGGCCAGCAGCATCTGCCTGCAAGCAGGTGCCCAGGAGGGGCGTGCGGAGAACTCGCACCTGGACAAAATGAGAATAAATCCAAATACTCCGTTAGAAGCAAAAGAAACCTAGTAAGAGATTAAATTGCTTTAACTACTACCCATGCAATTTTAGAGCTCCCCTGATTTCCTGTATTACTGCAGCACGCGCAATACTTTCACCTTGATCAAGAGCATATTTTTATGAATTTCCTGGAAGACTTCCGGTCTGGTTTTAATAACTAAAATCTCTGTAAGTAACCAGGAATGAGAAAAACTCATGGCTGGCCTTTCTCACGATTTTGCGAAACAACAATTTCAATGGAGCATCAAACCCAAGAAGGCCTTTTCACGAGTACTGTGTGAAAAATAAGGCAATATATGTTCAAGCTGATGTTTCTAGCGTTTGCTTCGTTTTTTCTTAATCCTTCTAGAAACTGCAACTCCTTTGCTTATGACTGTGTCAGATACTGCCAATACTTCCAGAATGGATCTTAAAAAATAAGATACAAATGCAGCTTTTTGCAGTGTAACCGACCTGCAGACAGCACTCTTCCAAGGCTACATGTGTTGCTTCCAAATTTCTAATGCTATCCGGAGATTCTGAACACAGCTGACCAAAATATATACCGTGACACTAAAGTTCTGAGAGTCCTTGAATGGTTTGCTGGGGTTTTTTGACAATTCGTAGCTTCTTGGTATTCTGGCACTGCAAAACAAGGCAAAATGTCTTTCCCTGGTTGGGGCAACTGGCTGCTACCACATTTGTACCCGTTGCATTCATGTTTGCTTCATCGCTTCTGTCCTTATTTGAAAGGGTAGAACGCATCTCTTCAGGGACTCAACAATGAAAAACTTGCTTTACAGAGAGGACAGAGATAAAAATTTAAGTAAATATGAACCGACAGGAAAATATGTTCTTTTTCTTATCTCATTCCTTTTCTATTTAATTTCCTTACCGCACTGCATGCTTTGTGGTATTTATGATTCTTTGTCATAGTTATTAAATAACAGAATTCTTGTCTGTCTTGGTCAGCTAGTATGAACATTTTTATCTATAAAACCATTGTTACAGCATTTGTCCCATATAAAAATATCTATTACCTGAGCACTAGTGCCTCTGACTTAGGATGAACTCATGTTTGAATAGCACATCAGAGCATCCTTCTCATGCATTACTCAAAAGATAGCATCACAGAATCATTTACAGGCTGAGGATTTAAAAAAAAAAAAAAATCAGTTTTAATGTCAGGACACAATATGTTTAAGGCAGTAATGCTTTCAAGCACAGAGCCGACTGAATCCTGTGTGCTTTTAGAAGATTGCACATTCAAAGGAAAGCCTCCCTGATGATGTCTGGCATTTTCCAAAGGAGAGAAGGAGAAAAGAAGGAAGGAAGAAGGGAAGGAGGGAATGAAGAAAGGGAAGAAGATGGGGAGTGAGGGGGACAGAGGGAGGGAGAAGTAGAAGAAAACTGTAATGGGAGTCTCTGCAGGACCATATGGGAAAGATTCTTGACGAAGCACAGCAAAGCAGTGAGGCAAATCTCTATTTGGGGTTTGTCTCTTCCAGATTCAGGACTTCCCAAGATCAGAAGCTTGGCTTGAAAGGGTAACTAAATCCTGCGCACGTCTACAGGCTCACGGGAGCAGTTTTTCTGAGGGGCACCTGAACAATTTTATACTATTTCAGACAGACGGCCTGGGATGCCTGCCCTTATCTGCTGAACGTGGCAAACTGGCGTAGCAAACTTGAGTATTGCTCCTTGAGATCACCAGGCCTCTCTGACGACCAATTAAATAAGAGTAACGGGGAGTTAATATTCCCTTTTGAGTTTTGCTTTCTTTCACCGCCCTGCTTTCATTCTGTCACAGTTACGCACATAAACACACCTGCATGCACACATATATTTATTTGTTTGTGGAATGGGAAAGTAGGCATAATTGTGCTTGCTATCTGAATGGAGAAAAGCCATGCTCTCCTGCATCATACTGACTGGCCGTTTCAAAAATACATAACCTATATTACCCTTTGATAAATTAAACGCTAACAGAGACCAGCTGTAAGTACAGAAGAGTAAGCATTAAAAATGCATCTTTAATTCAAATGTTAACACTTAATGTTTCTAAAATATATTCAAAAGTATAAAGAACTTCATAAAATATTTTAGATTTGCAGAAGATTTATATACAGAGTTAGAAAATAATTACAGTAATTCTACATCTGCGCTTGCTGTATCCCATTCTGACATGACAGATAGATTAGAAGACCATCTCTTTCTCATCACACTTCCTAGAGTGCACAGATTGTGCTGGTCAAGAGGAAATACAGATATAATATACTTTGCAAATCACAGAAATAAACAGGCATGAAACGCAACGAAATAAGAATCATTCATAACTGTGAGAAAGAATAGAAGTTTAGTACTGGTAACATGACACAAATATTGCAAGTTCAACTTTAAAATATGTCTTGCAAGTCCAATTCAGAACTGCCATATTATCTACTAACATTACAGAAACGTACTCAATGGAATAGTGAATATCATATTTTTGAGAGGGTGCTTAATATGTTTCTTCATAAAAAATGTGTTCATTCTGTTGTGAAATTGCAAGGAAGCATAGGGGATGTTTATTTAAAACTCTCAATGACATTCTATTTTCTCGTAGTACGTATGTGAACCTTTGCTGTATTTCACATGTATTTTCAGGATTAGTTTGCAAGGATTCCTGAAGGCCTGGGACAAGTGTAACAATTCTGCCTCATGAGTGCTTGTACTGAGTGAAACTAAAATACACACACACGTACACAAGTAAATAAATAACAAAATAAATTACAAACCCTAGCTTTTTATTGGCTCCCAAATAAAGAGATTTGGTAGAAGAAATATTACCTTAATCTCTCCATTTACCAAAGTTATTCCAAATACATACACTGCCTCTATAAATAAGAAGCTTAAAAGCAATGAATATTATAAAGCAATAATAAACTTTGAAAGCTAATGCCAGGGAAATTTACATGACAATTTGAAATCTGTCTCCATAGTTATTATGTCATCTTGTAATATTCAAAAAGCAGGATTTGAGTAAAATTTTTTTGAACCCTTCATGTTAAGATTGAAGCAATAATGGCCGCAGAAGGCTCGGAAAATCTCAGCTTTGCAAAGCATTAATAGAGGGGCAGAAACCTGCCTGTGTTATATGTTACGTTCTTTTCCACTGTAATCATTAGATGCTTTGTTCCTGCAGTCCATCTCTCCCTCTTTCAAAGACTAAATATGCACTTTGCATAATATGGGAATTACAGAGTGGCGGCCGTTATTAACGAAAATACTACACAAATGTATTTGGCAACTATCTATTTATTTAATCACCACCATAAATGTAAATGTTGCTCTGAAATAACCTCCCTAGGAATGAAGGAGAGCTTTCTTACAAGACCACATTAGCAAAAAATCATAGCTATCTAGTGTTACCTACATTGTAAATGACTTTTCTTCTAAATCATTGCCAGGCGAACCTCGGAAGAGCTTATGAATTAATTGCAGAGCATTTTGATTCTCTTCCTCCCCAACCTATTCTAAAATAGCAAATCATTCTTCCATGTGACAGCAACTAAACTGGTCTATTAAGGGTTCGGTTTCTACATACCAAAATGCTCCTTGACTTCACGCAAGGAATACAGAACCCGGCTGATGGTGTTGAAGAGGGTAATATAATCCATTGGGAAACTGGTACCTCTGAGAGCCAGTTTCACCTTTTTGGCAATAAAGGTTTGTGGAAGCCACTGCACTAGGTCACTGCTGTGCTCAGGGACAACTTTTCCAGCTGTCCAGGCTGGGAGAGCTGGAAGGAATGTGGAGGGAAGGACACAGACAAGCAGAGCAAAGTCAAAAGTTGGTGATGAACAAATAGGAGTTAGGATTTGTTTTCAAAATCAGTTCTTACAGCTATGATCCACAAGTGAACTTAATTCAACACCTTAACGATGTGAACGAGTCCATCCCAGGAATAAAAGGGGGCTGACTAACACACATTCCTGCAGTTATCAAGCACACCTTGAAAATTACTCTCCTTGGTCTGAAAACGTGTTTTGAAATTGTTGTGCTCAAACTTCAAAATTAAGAAGGCTCTTATCTTCATCAAACTCATGCTTGGGAACTACCTAGATATTTCTTTAAAAATCCATTACAGAAAAAAAGGAAAAGAAGGATTAGCCAGTAAATTAGGCTAGCACAGGCACAGTTATTCAGAACTACAGAGATTTTTTCCATTTTACTAATTTGCTGTTCTTCAATGGAGTGAACACAGCAGGTTACAAGGAAGAGAAGCAGAAGCAATACTTTTTCTCAAGGTGTCTTTTTCACCCATTATGTACCAATGGCTTAGTGATGTCTGCAGTCAAATGGCAAATATCCTCATCCTACGTAAGATTACCTACCAGATTTCTTACCAGAAGTGAAATCTACTTATCCAATAACCACAATTCCTTAAAAAGCAAGCAAGAAGGAAATAAATGAGATAAGCTATTTGCCACGAACTGGAAACGCTACAGATAGCTTTATTATGACAAGCATAATAAACCAAAAGCTAGTAACTGGTCTGTGCAGTTTTATTTTATTTTAAATGTCTTTGTTTAAGGCTCAAAATAGTTTGAGTCTCCTTTCTGAACAAACTACTCCCCAAGGGCCAGGAGTTCCAAGAGCAAGAATATTCTTGGAATATTTGCAGTGTGTCAAAAATAGTGGGAATCTAATATGCAGCTTACTACAGCCACACAGCTACTGCTGCCATCCCTAAAAACTCTCATTATGGGTAAAACCAAGAGAGTCTAGCTCGCAGCAGCAGACAGCACAGGCAGTACAGCAGTGGTGTTTCCGCAAGACAAACTGTTTATAAGACAGCTCTTAGACTTTGATTATCCTTAGCTGAGGAATTCAGTAAGAGAAAAATTATACTAGCCGTGCACCTATGCCAAGGTAATAGCTAGACAAAAGTGCCAAGGAGGACACTGAGCGAGAAAGCAAAGAAGGAAACTTTTTCTTCCACTTCTTTCACAAAAAAAGTCTACAAAAATTATTGATTCCTAGTGAGTTCTTTAGAACTTTCTCAAGCAATTTTTCAAGTAATAAAAAAAAAATGAGAATTTAACGTCATTGGGATTTCCAGACAATATTCAACATAATTCAAAAGAGCATTTGGACCCACTTTAACTCAATTCGATATCCAAGTGATACGTGAGAACTTGTCACTAATGGAGTGGGGAAATGGATGTATTAGAAAAGAAAGAAAAAACAGAGAGAAAGGAGATTAAATAGGAGAAGAAAGTGCTGATTTAGATATTCTAAAGTAACTTGAATCATCTGTAGTGAGAAGCTGCTGGTAACTTAAACTGAAGTGAATTAGAGAAGCTATTTCACTTTTAGTTCTTGGTGTCAGTCAACTCGGACTACACCCTGAACTATAAGAAAACGATCCATGATGGAGATTCCTGTTGCAAATTATAACAGACAATGAATCCAAGAAAGAATTAAAAGCCAGGAATTTTACATATATACTGATTCTACAGTATGCCTAAAAGGAATATTTTTATGTACTTTTATTTGTATATTGTGCTATATGACTGTACTAAAAAGCATAAAGTTACCAGTTTCTCGTAAATTCTTTAGAACATTCTCATAAGGTTTATTAGAAAACCCCAGAGTACCAGCCAAAGCAAAGTTATTCATAAAACTTCCAAGTTGATTTTTACTGCAGAATTTTATAAGAGAAGTCTATTTCTTACTGGAATTCTGCCCAACTCGAACTCATAAAATATTAGACTCTTAAAATAAAACAGATGAGATTCCAACTCCTTTTATGTTACCAAATACTGTGAAGACAGAGAATGAGTTCAGGGCCTCGTGCTGTGCAAGAACATATTACTTAGATTATTGCTATCGTGGCTTGGTGTATTTACAAACAAATTGTTGGAGCACTTTTTAAGGCAGATGCAAAGGAAGGAGAGGTAGCAGAAAACAACTGAAAGCTGAGAAGGAAAAACCAAGATGTAATGATGGCGCACAGAACCAGCTTCACTTTCCGACTACATGCGAGAGCTGCCAAGTTAGGTCAGTTTTTCAGAGACAGACCTGTACTCCAGCAGTGATAATATAAATTGCAGGAGGTAACCGCACCTGCTGTAAAGGTGGAGGTTAGGAAGTTGCGAGGGAAATAATAATGAGATTCAGCATGGGAAAAAATCAGAATGATTAAAACTTGAGATTGGCTCGTACTTCTTTCCACTTCCGTAAGATTACATTCTGTCAAAACATAATGGCAAACAGGAAATCAAATATTTCATATTCAGAGCATTCATCAAAAGCCACGTCTCTTACGGGTGACCGGAGGGATGCTAGTGAAGCCAATAAGCTCCCATCAGTTCTCCGCCTTCCCCTGCATTGCTACTTGCTCTTTCAGAGGGGGAGAGAACACAGAGCATTTACTCCATACCTAAAAAAACCACTCATGCCAGTAAATTCAGGCTGTGTGAAGTGGTACGGGCTCTGCCAGTTTTGATGTTATCCGCGGAAGTTACTGTCTGATTAAAGATTAATCTCATTAAATACACTTATGATTTGGAATTTTAAGAAAAAGGAAAACAAAACCTAAATGACATAGATGCTGCAACGTCATATATATATTTTTTAGTTGTCATACTTCAATTCCTGGAAGTATTTTGCGATTATTTTAATAGGCTACAGTGTTTGTGTCCTGGTTTGAGGTAAAACAGGACCAATTTTGTTCAGTAACTCTGCTTTCTAACTAGGCCTCTTCTAACTGCTGAAATTAACAGCATATTGTGCAGAAAACTGCTCTTTCTCAGAGTGATAAGACCCATGTTTACAGCTGATGCCAAGGCACGGTATGCAGAGAGGCCCTTGCTTAGACTTACTGTGATAACGACCAAGGCCAGACACCTTGTTATTTGCCCTGTTGGAGGGCTGGAAGCAGGGAGGCATAGAGGGGTCCCATCTGTGGGGAGGAGCAGACAGCACAGGTGACCCAAAACTGACCAAACAGTGTATTCCATCCCATCTGCATCATGCTCACTATAAAAGCTGAGGGATCAAAGGCTCAGCATTCCGTTGTTCCGTTGTTGCAGTTGTTCCGGTTTTATCCATTTCCTGTTTTATGGCTTCACCTTCTTCTCCGACTTGCTTGGGCTTTTGCTCTTGCTGGGACTCTTGCTTTCCTTCTTCAATGGCCGACGTCCGAGGAGGACTCCATCGGTTCGTCTGCCTTTGATCCTGACCCATGTGTTCCTGAAATCCAGTTCCCGTTCATCGCTGAGTCCGGTCTGGGACTTCCCAGTGCCTGCTGGTGACGTGATTGTCATCCTGGGAGCTTGATACGGTTTTGTATATATTTCATTATTTTCTTTTGTTATTTTATTCTTTATATTTCATTAAAGTAGTTTAGTTCTTACTAAACTAGTCTCTCTTCTTCTCTCTCTCCTGCTCGGCAGGAGAGAGGGAACATCTGTCGCTCGGCTTGCTTGGGCCGATCCGGCCCAAACCCACGACAGATTTATTGGCGCCCAACGCAAAGATAAATGCAAAACTGAGACCTGCTCCTCAAGCACTTCTAAAATCCAAGCTCAAAAATTCCCCCTGTTTTTGAGGACGCAATAAGCATGCAGCAGACTACTCTCAGCATATGGAAGTGCAGTCAGGACAGGAATAGCTTTTTGTTATATTCCTCTTTGAATTGATTCAAAATTTTGCAATTGATTCAAAATTTTGCTGAGGTCCAAGTCTCCAGTCCACGACCTTAAGAGTAACACTTCGCGGTTACATTCCTGACATTTGCTTCCGCTAAATCTTACTTAGCACGAAGGTTAGCCTTACTTAACACGAAGGTAACAAGAACGGAAGAAAAAGACTTTGGATTGTATCACCTGGAAATTCATTTTTTTCCAGAGCAATCCTCAGCTGAATCTTCAGGGCAATTTTCTTCCTGATTCATAAACATTTCGGAATGACCAGAAACAAGAATTTTGTGTGACAATTGTCACAAAACCAGCAACTAAGGTGACGAACAAGTACAGGGATGTATGACATGTAAGGAGTTTTATTTTTTCATTATAGATGCTGGGAAAGTGTAAGTGAAGTTCAGTACTGAATAAAGGAAATTCAGTCTCTAATTTGACTATAAAATTGAATGCTAACATAATTACAGGCTCATTATACAAATGGGCAGTTTATAAGCTTCCCTTTCATTTCTGATTTTGATAAACAAAGGTCTTCGCCAACTCAAGTTAAAATAAAGGAGAAAACAAATGCAGCAGGAAAACTTGGTTGAGATCCTTCATGTTTTCTGTCCCTGCAGCGTGCACGGCAAAATTTTATATTAGAGGTACAACTGCTAAATGAGGGATTCATAAGTTTAAACCTGTGCATTAGAAATAAATGAGAACAGCTATTAATCTGGGAAAAGTCTTTTTGAGAAGTCAAACTTGCGCCATTCAACACACAGAAAATAACAGGCATGAGGCAGCATGTAATTACATAGGGTAATGGGGGAGTAGAAAATTAAACCCTTGTATCATAGCATATTGGGGAGCAGGGGACAATTCAGTATTTCCAGAGAGATTTTGGGTTCAGCCAGGCTCACTGGACTGACTGTAGAGTTGGTCCGTTGGATCTGGCTGCTCTGGACCCAGGGAGCTCTTGCAGCTGGTTCCCAGTAAACTGGGCCCTAAGAGGGTTTATTAGCTATGGGGAAATGCAGCCCAAATTCATAAAATCATTTTGGGCCAGGGATATTCAGCTTGTTCAGAGCCCAGTGAGTTTAGGCACGCACAGGAGAGTTCTGCAGGTGGCACTGTAAGGATCATCTCATCTCTAACATGGCACATTAGCCCTGACTCATCTCCAGCCGTTCCAGACTCAGGCTGATGAAAAGCCGCCTCTCCACGCTTGTTTAGGCGAGAGATTACATTAGACATGACATGATCTGGACCAGAGTTGGATACGTAGGCTTGCATAACACTGTGCTTCACTTAATTAGGCCTCCTACAGCCGCTATCTGAAGGCGAATCTCTGATTGTTGGGAACAATATGGTCCATACATACAGTCTTCAGTAATAGTTTTACTTGCTCGAAGGGTTGTAAGGTTTTTCTGCCTCCCTGGCATGACTAATTCACAGCTTGGGTGACAAAGAGTTTACTTTATCTGTTTTTCCAGTATTTCCCAAAGCCTTATTTCTTACCACATCTGATCTCCATGTCTAGGGAACGGAGACAGACAGTTGTTAGGAATAATCTTGGCCACGACACACCGGCTCCTAGTTCTAACCCAGTTGCCGCGCACATCCCATTACACTCTCGACTTCTCCACTCTCCAATCGCTTCAATACAAAATTTGTGAACAGAGCAAAAGTAAGCCTCTCCTAGCAATAAGAAAATTCCTGAAGTGCATTACTTTGAACAGACTCTTCCTCCAAAGCTATGTGGACAGTTATGCACACACTGCTAATAAATGACAGATAGAAGTCATATTTTTTTTATATATATCTATATATAGTCTGTCAACTTGAAAAATGGGTATTTCTACAAGTATTAAAGCATGACAGGGTGCTTAATTCAGATGCTTAATTTTCTAATATATATCTACACAAAATTTCTTAAATTATCTAAATGCATATCTTATAAAACATGTACATCATTAAAAGGTAGACTACATAGATGAATAGAGTTGGGGTTGTTCAGCTTGGAGAAGAGAAGGTTCTGGGAAGACCCTATAGCCCCTTCCAGTATCTGAAAGGGGCCTACAAGAAAGCTGGAGAGGGACTTTTTACAAGAGCATGTAGTGATAGAATGAGGGGTGATGGCTTCAAACTGGAGGAGGGGAGATTTAGATTAGAAATTTTTCAATCTGAGGGTGGTGAGGCACTAGAACAGGTTGCCCAGGGAAGCTGTAGATGTCCCATCCCTGGAAGTGTTCAAGGTCAGGTTGGATGAGGCTTCAAGCAATCTGGTCTAGTGGGAGATGTCCCTGCCCACGGCAGGGGGGTTGGAACTAGATGGTCTTTAAGGTCCCTTCCAACCCAAACCATTCTATGAACACAGGAAACACAGAAACATGCCCCATATTTGTTTAAAGGTTTGTCATTCTCTCGCAGAAGATGTTGTGCAGAGACTTTAAGAGGGCTAAAGCTTTACATTCACTTTGGGGGAATATTGTGGCATCAATTTTTCAGCACATTCTAGGCCTCTCACATTCACAATGCGACTGAAAGATTCTCAGATTACGGAGGGGTATTAAAATGCTCTTGAGTCTTGACAAGTATTTTTATTTCTTGATGATTTTTGTATATGCATATATATGTCTATATATACGTGTGTGTATATATATACACGTGGATTTAGTAAGTGTGGTATACAGTAAGAACCACGAATTTAAAGAATTTCTTATTAGACGTGTGTTACTTTTTGCTGCTGGTCATGCCTTATCTTCGAGTGCACAGAATGCTGTTAGCTGAATTGAAGCCCCATTGAGTGAAACAATTGGATTCATCCAAGAAGAGAAGAAAAATGATCCTCTTAGTGGCATTCCTTAGCACGGGAGAAAAGTGCTTACCTTGTGATGGTTATTGGCAGTTTGTACAAATGATAGTGCACAGGGTTTTAGGTTAACCTGTTTAGTTTTACATGACCTGAGATATTAAAAATATCCTTACTCTGAAGGGCTGCCAGGCGGTAACTCAGCATCACATCAATTCTGAAGGCAGGATCACTGAGATGGTGTACACTGTTATTGAATTTTTAGTATTCAGTGAATATTGGCCATGATTTATAATAATTTTGAAAAATCAGCATTTGTAATGGGATTCTCTTATCTCTGAAAAGCATATCTGACATGCAGTAGTGCATCACAGATTTGAGTTACTTTTTTTTCCTAGTACATATGCCAGCTGCATAACAATATACTGAGATTTTGACATGCTGCCAGTCCTTGCTCCTGAAAGAAGAGGGAACTGTTTTTAACAATAATGATTGGAAAACTAGCAAATAAACAAACAAACAAACAAAAAAAATCAATCTTTTCTGATCAAAGCAATATAGTTATACAAAGGAAGCTCAGATACTTCAGCCAAACACAGCGCAGCTGCAGGTTTTGCTTTGTTATTTTTTAATTTGTTCAGAAATCACCTACTTAAATTTCAGTCCACTCATGCCAAGGACCTTGTGACAACACTTCAGTATTAAAGAGCACATCTCTGAACATTCTGCCTCAAGCCTCTATATTTCTAAAGCTTTCAAACCTTCCTGGGTCATTTTAACTTTTTGATTGGTAGGGTGGCTATTTATTCCTTGTCTCTTTTTTAATATTTTAAGTCTATTAGATCTTCAGACCGCCAGGAGTTATGCTTGTCCTATGCTTTGCTATGTCAGATGAACATCTCAAGAGTCTAATCTTACTTTCCTGCGCTCGTGCTGAAAAATAAATGACACAGAAGACTCTCATGGCTCTCTCCACTGAGTAATGCTCACTCTAGACAAACTGAGAATAAAGGTCTAAGGAGATGAGGAAGTTTGCTGCAGAATTTTGCATCGACTTTACAATTCCTTTACAAAAACATGTTACTGTACAGAGTTAACTTCATGATGATTTACATTCTTTTACTTAAAGTGAAATGTTATCACTATAAAAAACCTCCAAGGCTTTCCTCTACTTGGTCACACAGCAGCGATTCTTTGCAACTTCTACATAGGTAACCTCCTTTACACTTTGTAAAACCCCAAACCTTCTGGTAAAGGAGCATGGCCTTGTAACTTCTGGAACTCTCAAAATGTATTATTTTCAACTTTTAAATGTCTTTTCAACACATCTTAAAAATTATAAGGAGCTCTTTCTAAATAATTTTTAGCCAGTTTGAATGTGAACAAAGAGGAAAATACAGCTTAATTTAAACATAGCCTTCACTGAACTCTGTGCTTTGGAAAACTATATACATTGGAAATCTTCTTGTATGTTCTTACGTGAGGAATCATACAAGATACTCAGCAACGTGGCTACTTAGGCCTCTATTTACTACCTTCTTTAAAAAAAGCTGCTTACTTTTTCTCTGCCAATTACAGTAAGTAAAATGTATAGTTTGTAGGTACTATTGTTTCTAGTAGGTTTTGTCTGACACATTCATTACCCACACACTAAATACAAGCAACTAAGGTGCTCTGGTTTTTTTGTAGGTTACTGCAGAATCTTACCATAAGGGTTTCAGGGTTTTTTTAATCTCTGTTCTGAGATTGCACTATTAAAGTGAGCCTCTACAAAGTGTTTCGCTTTTCCAGCTGCTTTTAAGAATATCAGAACAACTTACGAGAACAACTAATTCTTTCTGATTCACGCACTATGCTACTTTTCTCTCTATGCAAACTAAAATAATGCAAGATGCTGGATAGAGAGTTCCTTCCTGAGATCACCGGAACCTTAACCTAAGGCAGGCAGCAACTCCCCGCTTACCCAATCTGTATTCACACCGTAGGAATTTACAGCTGAACTCTGGGTTGCTCTGTAAATACTGTAAGTGTTGAAGCGGAATTTGGGGCATTGGTTTTAATTTTTAAAGTACCCTATCTGTTTGCCTGACAAACTTCATATTTCCTTGCACAGAACTCAGGAGAGATCTAAGAGCTGAAACTCTGCTAATTTACATGAAAGGGAAGTGTTAGTAGGATAATTTTTTTCTCAAAAGGTTTTTTTTTTTAAATACTGTTTTCAACCAAAATGTTTTCATTGACTTCAAATGAGGTCCAGATTTCACACTTAAGATCTAAAACATGCCCTTTTCTTAATTTCAGCCTGGATTCATTTGCCCTCTGAGAACACTGCAAACCATGTAATTCTTCTTAAGAAATGAAATATAATGTGGACGGAGGCATACGGGGCTAGTCAGAAGGTCTGCGATCATCACTCAGGAAGCAATTACCTTAGCAATGAAAAGTCTATTTGATTACTAGGCTGATAGTCCTTTATATCCATTGTATGTATTATGTACTCAAACAAATGAAGAGAGGAAAAAAATGAACTAGGTATATATGAAGAGAGATGTAGGAATTAGACGGCTTTATGCATTACTCTGTAAGACTGAGGCAAATCAATCTGTCTGCACGGATCCCACAGAATCCCTATATAACAAAAATCCGTGCTTTTACATAGGAAAACAGGAGATCAGCCTTATTGACAGCAAACTATGCCAAATCCGTGGCAACAGACAAAGAATATACAGATTGCTGTAAAAGATCAAGGTATTTACTTAACGATTACTCAAAGCCATTGAATGTAAGAGGCAAAAATGGAACTTTTTAGTGCTGTTAGATACTAAACATTGAAATTCATCCTGTGTCTCATTCTAGTTTGCCTTTTAATACAACAGTTTCCATTCTTCCACGGAGAACGGGAATTATTTGCACTGCATAAAAACAAAACTTTGCTAAACTTATTCAGGAAGGAATGCACAGTTTTTATGCTCAAACTCGGATTTTCACTACGTGACGCACCACTGTATCTTGCAGTCTACCTATTACAGTACAGGTATATAACTGGTAAGTCCGTGTCAATAATAAATTGTGTTTCTTGAATTTAGTAGGTCTTTTCTATATTACTTTGTTGACTGAGAAGTAATAACTTTTCTTTTTTTCCTTTACATATGGAAAAAAAAAAAAGCCAAAATATACAGGTGAAAATTTTCTGCGGTATTATTTCAACCACGTCTCTCTTTGCAAGCCTACTTGAAAATCACCTCTATGAGAATTTAGGGGGCATGGAAAGGAAAAATATTACTCATATACAATGTTTATTAAACCATTCCTTATTCACACCTTCCATCAGCATTAAATACAAGGCCATGCAAAATGTCAGGCCTGGAAGTGGCTGAATTCAGCTAGCAAACGAAGTAATGTATGTGAAAAACACTAAAACTTTATCATCGTGCTAATTAAAAGAAGCAGCTAGTGATAACTTATACAAGGATACATAGCGGAGTACATAGAGTAAAACTTTGAAGCTGCCATGAAAGGTAAAGAAAATCCCTCAGAAATCAAAATAAAATCCAATCAGCAGCAAACTCCATACAGAAATTGATTTGCAAAATGTACAGGCATCTGTCATTTAGATCAATGGCAAGTCTCCCATCAGCTTCAACCGGAACGTCATCAATCCCATGGGAAACTCAGATTATCAGAGAAACCATACCTCATCTTGGAGTGCATACAGTTTTCAACCTTGATTTATGCCACATATAAGTGAATAAAGGTGAAAGCAAGCTACATCTAAGTCACTGAAGGTGACAGAGTTCTTTCTTTTTGCAAAGCTGGGTGTCTCGTTAATAGACCTCCATATTAGTAAACTGCATAAGGAAAACTTCAATTTTGATAATACAATCAATCCTTTTCTTCTTGAAATTTAGCCTGCCATCAGTTTCTCATAACCGCATGGAATGTCTTTATTTTTCTTTGTAGTCAAATCAGTTAAAACTATTTTGAAGGGTATATCGCTTCCCATTTGATCAGTTTAATCTAAAGCTGCAAGATGTCCTCAGAGAGCTCATCAAAGAATGTAGACATTTCAGTATATTAATATTTTTTTTCAGTGACAGCAGCTCTAAAAGGTAGTGAACGTTATTTACTTAAAAAGAAATGCCTTCCCTCATGCAATGATTGCTGGAAGAATCATTAGTGACAGCAGAAGTTCAATGAGTCTGTGAAATATGTGTCTTATTTTATAATTTATGTGTCTTTTAACAGTGTAGGATCCCTTGGGTCAAGTTTATGAGACACAAAAAGGACACAGGAAACTAAATAATATTCAATATATAATGAACATGTAAATTAACTGGAAAATTGCTTCCTCTTAATTACCAATTTTTACATAATGACCCAGTATCTCTTTGGTCTATCCTAATACATGAAGAGATAGCACATTGTGAATGTTTCTTAAGTGCCAATTACAGCTCAGACTCAGTAGACACAGTTTATTGAAAATATGCCAGGGTAATTTAGAGCATTCTTCAGACTAGGTTACAGTTCTGCACTGACTTTATTTTTCTTGATTTATAAACTGATGTTGTCATTTACAAGCTGGATCATACCACATCTGCCCTACGTACACTTCAGGAAAAACACGGCTGTAGCATCCAGGCGTACCAAGCTCAGGGTACTCTGTCTAAACACAGGGTGAAGAGCTTTTTATTATAAGAGAAATCGAGAGCACTAATTTCCCAAACCACCAATGCAAGAAACATTTAGATTATTACATTCATCATTAAAAAAATCCTCCAAGCCATCTTGAATTTAAGTATTATTTACACTTACATTATCTTATCATAATGGCTACAATTATCTCAATATGAATCAAAGCACAGATTAAAATGGAAAAGGCTGAGTTGCATTATGATGTGAGCAAGCTGAAAAGCCTGTAATATTATTTAAAAAAAGATGGCTATTTAACTGAACTTATTAGATAGCCTTTTAAAACTAATTTCCTAATTTCATTTTTTCTTTCCTATAATTTGTTTCATTTAATATTCATTGGCCTTATTGTTACCATCTTTCATCTAGTCTACCATTTCAGGTTCACTGACCATGAGGTTCCTTCCTATTATTTGATCTATTCATAGGAATACATGATTTTTGTACTTAAATTTCCAACAGGTCGCCAGTTTTTAAATGTTACGTTAAAATTTAATGAAATGTGATCATAACAAAGTCATGCCTTGTGCTGTTTAGATACAAACTCTGAACTCAAAGACCTTGATCACTATATTGTGTGGTCCAGATGACATCTGGTTGCTTTGGAATATCAGAGCAATAGATCAAGCGTATCATACCTATATTCTTCTAAAATCTCACCACCTCTGAATTTAGAAAAGGTTTTGTTTCCATGCCTTGCTAACTTCTCCACAAATATTGATCTCTTCCCTGTCTTGTGTTGTCATTTTCTTTTGTCAATGTCACAAACAATTTTTAACACTTTCTTAATAGATTTCCTGCTTAAAGCATTTCCCTTTACATTCATTTTCATTATCTGATTAATTGGCACATACACATACCTACGTGCACCGTATGAAATAGTGAACTTGCTGTTTGGGTCTTATGCCTCTGGGATACACTGTTGATCGTTAGTATCTCATATATGGGTCAGTACTCTGAGACACGTCCCGAACAGGCTTTGGTCACTTACCATAGCACTGAACTATCAGCAGACAAACTAAGCAAAAGAAACAAATTTCATTTGTCTGAGCTCTCTGACCTCATCAATATGACATATTATAATATCTACTAAAAAACACCTAAGAACAGTATATGAGTTGTGGTAGAATGGTTAAGCATACTTTTATTTTCTAGTGGGTTGCGTGATGTTATTTCTGAGGAAGGTGTGACAAGTACCCAGCACTTTTTTTCTCTGCTTTAATTTCTTGAAAAAGAGTCCTTTTTTTGACGCAGAATTGTTTCCCCCTAGTCAGATACTTGTGCTGCAATGGTATTTGAGATGAGATTCAAGATGATAAGTGCATTTATAATTAAATTACTGCTTAAAGGTATATTAAAGAGCTGTAGTAAATTTATATTCTGGAAATAAGCTCCTTTTTCTTTAAAAAAAATCTTCATTCAAGAAAACAAATAATTTCACTGCAATAGGTAGCTTCCAGTTTCAGGGAATAAAACTATACAAAAAAGCCTTCAAAAACTGAAACAAACCTTTCTAGTTTTCAGGTCTGTTTAACTGCTTGCTTTTTGCTTTGATTAAAATTTTACATTGTTGAACTGGGATCCTCTTCTCAGATAGGAATCTTCTATTCCAGTTCAGGATAGAACAAATGTAGTCCTGTGTTCAGGCAGGGATAGCTCTACCTCCATTTCGTAGGTAACTTCACCAACCACTCCTCCTTACAGGCTTCATGAGATCATTCCAAATGCTCTCCCACAGACGTGGAAAGTAGGTGCTAGTACTATTATTAGTTGGGCTGACGAAGTTTACTACGCATTTAAAACAATACAGGGTAACGACAACATGTTTGCATGCTTCTTGTCATGCGTAAATTTGCTACCTAGAATGAAGCACACTGGAAATCTAAGAGTGTGTTTCACTTTGCCTGAGAGAAAGAGAGAGAGGTGGAGCATCCACACACCCTCTCCCAGTACAAAGGAATGGGATGTGACTGCTACAAGGCTTCTGCAGGCAGATTTCCTCTTCTATAAGAAGTCTTTACAGAAGATTCAAGGTCATGTGTCCCAGGTAATAAAGACAACTGTTTAAGCACTGCTTTGTCCTCTAGCTCTTCCTTTGGCAAATTTGAGACCATGGTGACTGAAATAAGGCATATTAAGAGCTGAAAGCACAAGGTTCGTCTTGAAATAAATATGGGATGGAGACTTGACAAAAAAACTTTCCTAGTTTCTGCTGGCAAATGCCGGTGAGCACAATGGAGCTGGTTGTGGTTGTATTCTTTTAGCCCAGATTGAACGCTTCTTATGCTTATTCATAAACAAATTGAGAAATTAATCCAAAACAATGTTGTAATGTACATGACCTGTGTGTGTATGTGTGTATGCTGTCAGAGACATCAACGGGTGATGTATATCTTGGTAAAAATTAAAATCCCAATGATAAGAATTTATTTAAGATTATATGCTCAAAAATTAAAAAGTATTTTATTTGGACACTGGGGTTACGTCCTCACTAGTCTTTAAAAGCAGCCTAAGAAGCAGCTGGTGCTTTACAAGGTAGCCTGCACATTTGTGATCAACCAGTAAGCCCTGCAATGGAAGAAGGCTCAGAGGAGATGGGCAAGGGTAGGAGCCCCAGATCCGGGAATACGCAGGGTGTGACCCACCACCCCTTTTGCACAGGAACGTGACTTGATCTCAACACAAAGGGGACTACCAGTATGAATGTCTCCCTGAGGCAGTCAGAGGTGTGTGTACACATGGCTGAGCCCGGGAACATAAAAACAAAACAACTTAACAAAAAAACAAAAACAAAAAAAAACCAAAAAACCACCCAAAGTGAGCAATGGGCTACAGCTGCTTCAACCCACCCCTTCCTTCCCAGCAACTGGGAACACCCAGCACAGTGACTGTGGGCACATCACAGAGATCAGTAATGGGGATTGCTTTAGTATTGTGATTGAACTGTGTATTGCAGCTGCTGTGTTTTGCTAAGCGTAACTTACATTTGTATGGCATTTTCAGTGTATTTTCTGCAAGTCTGCTAAATCAAAATTCTTCAAATAAGCAAATGTGTTATTAAACATTATAGTCTCCATGGGTGGGATATCTACAAAAACCTGGTCAGAGAGTATTGGACTCACCCAACATCGCTTGCAGAAATGACAGTGGGCAGTAAACAGACAACCAGTACAAGTACAGAAGCATCTTCACTACCTAGTACGAGAAGTAATTCTTTCTCGCAGAGCTTGTCATAAGCTCAATAAAGTGACCTTCAGCCACACCTTAACCAAATATTACAGGTTTAATGACCAAATCAACAGTCAGTTGGGTCCTGATACCTTTCCCAATTCCTTCCATGAAAGCACATTGTCATCAAAAGTAATGTTAGACTCCCTCGTCTGCTTCCCTTTCATACACTTGTGGAGTTTCTTACTTGCAGGAGATCTTTGTAAGTCAGCTCAGGTGGAAGGACATGCTCTCTAACTCTTGACAGACCCCGTGACAATTCTGCTCTCCTCTTCCACATCTACAACATTTAATCTACAGTTTTCCTCTTTATCATCAGCTTTAGTCTTCTCTAAAGTAAAGATGTGAAATATTTCAAAGTATTTGAAAGGTTTTTCTTCCTACATAAAACATTAAAAAGGCATATTAACGCTGCATAGCCATGCAATAGAAACTATTTTATACTAGCACCTGTAACAATTGTGTTGGTTGTACTAAACGTTTTTTTTTTTCAAGTAACTGTCATGTAAACCCCTCAATCAGTACTTATGGAAGTGCTTTAATTAGGAGCAAAACCAGGTAAATCCAAATGTAAAAGGGCAAATCATACTGTCATGTCTATGTCAAAATGAAAGCGATTCACCTTTCCCAACTATTGATTCAGAACAAAGATGAAAACTTTAGGATATACCTGCAAAAATACCAGCCAGAAAGAAAGAAAAAGCCTGTATTTCTAGTGTTAGAATGTTAGAAAACCTAAGCTCAAATCTAGACTTGCTCCAAATCACGTGAAGAGAAGGCTTGAAGTCTACCATGTCTCCAGGAAGCAACTTATTTAATGAGTCAGCAGCTGTTCTGAAATAGGTACCATCAGTCCATTCACCTGGATGTTGCACTACCTCAAAACGCTGGAATCATAATTCCTTTAGCCATACTCTGGGCCCGCTTGAGCAAAACATTATTCGTGAGAGTTGGGGCCCTGATGTAAAGACAGTTGCACGTCCATATGCAAAGCCGTTCAGGTGATTCTTCCAGACATCATTTGGTACGATTACCAGGAACGCCAACAAAGGCAGAAGACATACTTGAGCATTTCTGCTATCTACTCTGGCCACAACCACCAGCACTCCATTAATATCACCGTAAAAGAATGGGATGTGACTGCACTTGATAGTCTTACTAGTTGGGCTCTAAAGGCCGCTGATGCCACGTAGATGTCCTCAGGTTTGCGATGTGTGTTTCAGAAGTATCGCTCCAAGTAGAAAGAGTACGCTCTCAGGAGAAAAATTTAAAAGTGCAGCTATATTGATCGACCCATCATGAATACCAATCTTCACCCTCCTAGTCTGCACTAATAAAAAAAAAATAGATCTATAGTATACACTTGAGATTAATACCTCTTGGGACATATTTATATACATACTGTTTATTTGGCTAGTTCCTAAGCACTATAGAAGCATAGCTATACTGTGTATATATGACATGAAGATGACTGATCTGGGCTTCGTACTAAACGTGATTAATTGTAGGAGGCCACAGTTACTCAGACAGTGAAGGTATAAACACTCAGTAAGAATATGCTTCTCTCAGTAATTATTTGTAATGGCCTCACACCTAAGGCCATGGTAGTAATTCTTTGTTTCATTACTTGCAACAGTTGATTCTTAGATTTATTCTAACCCTGACCCTCCCCTCTGACAGCACTCGAGAGGAGATTTTTTTTCTGAAATGATAGCAGGATTGTCTATTATTTAGGATCAGTTTAGCAGCTATTTCTGCATTAAAAAATTCACAACATATTGAGTGAGGGAGAAAGGAGGGAATGGCAGTACCATAGCAGCTGTCAAATTTGGGAATTTCTAAAATGTTGTTTATCCTTCTAAGCAGAGACATACACAGAAGTCAGACAGACTCCAGGGTCTAATTTATTTAATTTCTTTTATTAAAATAATTTCTAAAATTGGGCTATGCATCTCACATTGATACAAATATTTTCAAATTAGGTATCACCATTTAGTAATAAAAACTGTGTTTTATTTTCATACCTATGCAGGTATCATTCCTCTCTTGTGTGTGTAAACATCACTGCTTTTGCACTCCCCCTCTCAACTTCTGCAGCAAACTCTTGGCACTTTTGGCTTACGAATCAGTGCAACAGATGTTAGTGCCATCAGACAGAACTTGTACTACAAGGTTTTTTATTTATTTTTAGATACTATTGCAGCCAGAATTTCTGACCTTGTCACCTTTTGTATCTCTGTAAAAAAGAGAGGGAAGGTACAACAATACTTGTACCTTCAAATACATATATTAGGGCTGAGAGATTGCTGCGGAGAAGCACAGAGGATCCAACGCCCTATTTCCAAGTATGGCCTTAACTGTTAAAAAAATAACGAAACTTTTTCCTAGTTAGTTAGTTAAAGAAAATCACCTTATAGCCACAATCTTTTTAACGGCAGAGTGCAAATTAGGTTCAGCCAGTTTGAAGTAGTTTCCTTTCTAGATTTATTCTGACACAACTGCAGCCATACTTCTGGGCAGAACATCCATATATCGCTGCATTACAGAATAGCAGAACATACTATGAAGGTTTTTTTACCCTTAAAGTAACAACTCCAGTAGATTAGGCAGGTAGATTAGTATGTGCCTAGCACTCAAAACACAGACAGCACAGGATGAAACAAGCCAACAGCTGTGTTAATATACAGCTCCAATAACTGCTAGAGATAGCATCTACACCGTACAGATCACTTTTCTTTCTAATTAAATCAGAACCTGAAAGAGCAAGAAATGCTTTATGAAAGCTATAATTTCTATAAATCAAGTAGTCCGCAACCATTCTCGTTTCCATGGCAATACGCCTGTCACAAGGGCATTCATTAGAGGCAGCTGTTATCTTTGGGGGTAGAGGGACCACACACTGCAAAGCACCCGGCGGGAAGTACAGTCTGGTTTACATCCCGGAGCTATTAACGAATGTGCTCCCATACTATAAAATACTGAACTCCGGCACCTGATATTTGCTATGTTTCACCCACAGAGTGATCTGTTGGCTCTCAGCCCTACGCACAGGACTTCTACTTTCAGATGTACCCCCCCTTAGTATCCCATTTTCAGCATCCTGACATGATCCTCATACTAGAGCTGTTCTGCTCCTGTACCGTTCGTACTTATTAGTACCAAGCCAGAGATAAGGGTGGCTTCTGCAGAGTTAAGTGTTAGCTCGCAAAAATATGCAAAGACAAAAAAACGTGCGGCCACCTCACAGTTGTCATTAGATAAGAGTTTGGCCATGAAAAATAGGGCGGTGTTTACCTCCCGTTTGCAAGGCAGACAATCTCACATTTGAAATAAGGGCATCACAAATATTACCTAACACAAAGTCCAACGTGCTTTCCTCATCTATGCAGATTTATCTAACGGGACGGAGGGTTTCACCAATACCTTCAGGACCATGTCAGTCCTGTTACCTTTCAGTTATCGCACCATCACCATCACTTTGGCAATATCCAAATAACTCACATCAAATATTACCATGTTACAAAAAAAAAGTACTATTCCACTAACCTATTCCACTGCCTAACATTTTATTCCTTGTGTGAGTTACATAAGCCTCCCATTTTAACACGTTAATACCATCTCTTCCCGTTTTCCACTGCATAGTTTAACATCAGAGATTTCCCTGATCTCTACAGTACAATTTAGACCTGGCTTTCTGTGAGCATAAAGGGCTTTGAATATCTCTAAGTAGAGAGATGTGTTTATTATATCTGCCATAGTTTCAGATTTATCAGTCATTTAAAATTGTTCAGCATTTCCACAAAATTTCAGTTCTAGAACATGTCTACCCTGACTAACAGTTTTAATGGCTGTATTTAAACCAGATTTATTACACGTTCTGGCTCTTTTGTTTATACGTATACAGCACAGGATACAATGACCTCTGCAATGAGACACAAGACAATCCAAGCGAGTACTTTACGATACTGTCTTCTGCAAAGCAGGTGTGCTATATTGCTATGCAAACAGGTTGTAATGGAAACCATCGCTCACCTTCATAAACAGAAACACAAGCTAGTAAATAAATTCAATTATTGTTGGGCCTGTAACCTCAGTCTTTAATTTACTACACAAACGACCTGCCAGCGAGCTAGAGAAACACTTCCATCAAATCAATTCATGTTAATCAGAAGCAATGGGCTCCTTTGGAGAAGCATCACTTTAAATCTTCTCAAGTTTTATCAAGGAACCCTTCCTGATATCACATGGCACCATGAAATATAGTCCTCAGGAGACATACTCTATGAAGTTATTCAATTTTAAAACACGGTGAAAGCGTTAAAGTTCAATCACAGAAGAATGCCCTGATATTACCACGCTGCACGCCGAGAAGCAGAATAGAAATACAACACTCTTCTGCTGGAAACCTCTTACAGAACGTACCGGCTTCACAGGAAATGAGGCAAAAACAGGACTAACTGTATGTTTACCAAAATACACTAAATTCCCACTCTGTGAATGGGAAGCCACAATGCTAAATACTGTCTGCAGGAGCGCAACAGAGAGCAGGGCCACTTGCACCTCCCTGATCCTTTGCCCCAGCCTTGGCCCTGGCAAAGGGCTGCTGTAATTAACCAAAATCCCAGAGGAGCGCTGTACTAGACACAGGAAGTGTCAGCCACCCTGTCCTTCGACCCCTCCTCAGCTTCGGCACGGTACGACCTTCTCTCTCCTGGCCTGTGTCAGGAACTGGACATTATTCCTTCTCTTTGTGCTACAAAGTGATAAAGAAAATTTCTCTACAGAAACCGAGAACAAAAATTTTCTACGACGTCACCCTCTCAGAAACATGCCATTATGATCAGTCAAAATCTTCCTGGAGAAAATTCTCATCCAGAAAGTGTGAAAGCTCACAAATTTGTTAGAAAAAGAAATAATCAATACGTATGCATTTGTGTTGAAAGACTGAATGCTATTACTGCTCCCTTTCTCTATTTATTACAAAATTGCCTCAGAACAATAACAGTAAACAAAATACTACATCAATAAGCTTTTTACAAAGTAACATGCAAATAAGATTTTTAAATAAAGTTAATTTAATATTTGATTACATTATTTATTCATCATCTACTACCCACCCTTGTGGGGAAACATTACCTCCTTGTTAATCAAAAATGACTTCCTCTTTGAATGCAAACCACATTAGCACTCCAAAGGGACATTTTTTCTTTTGCTTTTCAGTATTTTTCTCTTTAACTTAGTATTTGTTATGCTTATTTTTTAAAACAGTACTGAGCTTTTATTTACTTTTTTCAAGGAGCGAGTGAAGAGTGAGAATTTTGGCACTGTTGATTGAGAAAAAGGACTACGTATGGAACAGGAGCACACCTTGCCTCCTAACAGCTCCTTACAGGGCAGGAAGACCAAGTAACATAAGACTTTCCAAACACAAAGACTTTTTTTTAAATTGAAGAATTTTCTTAATGTTAACACCTCTTTCTCTAAGCTACCTAATGCGTCTCTCCTACGCCACAGAAGAATCATAGAAAAGTTTGGGTTGGAAGGGACCTTTAAAGGTCATCTAGTCCAACCTCCCCTGCAATGAGCAGGGGCATCTTCAACTAGATCAGGTTGCTCAGAGTCCCGTCCAACCTGACCTGGAATGTTTCCCATGATGGGGCACCTACCACCTCTCTGGGCAACCTGTGCCAGTGTTTCACCACCCTCATCATAAAAAATTTCATCCTGCTATTGAGTCTGAATCTATCCTCTTTTAGTCTAAAACCATTACCTCTTGCCCCATTGCAAGATGCACTGCTGAAAAGTCTGTCCCCATCTTTCTTACAAGCCCCCTTTAGGTACTGCAAGGCTGCCAGAGAGTCTCCATGGAGCCTTCTCTTCTCCAGGCTGAACAACACCAACTCTCTCAGCCTGTCCTCACAGCAGAGGTGCTCCAGCCCTCCAAGCATCTTTGTGGCCCTCCTCTGGACCTGCTCCAACAGGTCCCTGTCTTTCCTGCGCTAAGGGCTCCAGAGATGGACACAGTACTCCAGGTGGGGTCTCACCAGAGCAGAGGGGCAGAATCCCCTCCCTTGACCTGCTGGCAACGCTGCTTTGGATGCAGCCCAGGATGCGGTTGGCTTTCTGGGCTGTGAGCGCACATTGCTGGCTCATGCTGAGCTTCTCATCTACCAACACTCCTCAAGTTCTCTTCAGGGCTGCTCTCAATCCCTTCATCCCCCAATCTGTCTTGATAGCAGGGGCTTGCCCCAACCCAGGAGCAGAAGCTTGGACTCAGCCTTGTTGAACCTCATGAGGTTTTACATGGGCACACTTCTCAAGCCTGTCCAGGTTTGTCTGGCATCCCATCCCTCAGGCATGTGAACTGCACCACTCAGCTTGGTGTCATCCACAAACTTGCTGAGAGCGCACTCAATGCCACTGTCTATATGTCACTGATGAAGTTAAACAGTACTGGTCCCAATACAGACCCCTGAGGGATACCACTCATCACTGATCTCCGTGAGTGAAACAAAGGAAGACTAAAATATAAAATAAATGGCAAAGAAAGCAGGGCACTCTGCCTTGAACAGCAGCCCGCAGTTTCTATGGGTGGCCAAGCAAGAAGATGGTTGCTCTGTGAAGACAAAGACAGAAACCTTCATGTTAGGAGATGATGTAGGGAGGACCAAAAACCTGTTTCCTCTCCCCTGTCCTCTCCCACAGCTGCCAGGGAGGGAGGCAGGGAAGGAGGGAGGAAAGAGGATGGCGTTTGCTCGACTGGCACCGGGGTCCAAGGGTCCCACTTGCACACAGCAACCCCATGGACTACACGTGCGGGTGAGACAGAGCTTTTGCAAGTCAAACTTTAAAGCTTTAAACATGGTGGTTTGAAGAGCGTTGAAGAGCTTCCTCTACGCTTAGCATATAAACATGACAGACAACTTCTGCTTTAGTGGATTAATAAAAGCTAGTAAAAAGGTTTTACTACAAGCTTAAGAAAAAGTTAATATAGAAACTTATTCTGTCCTTGCTGATAAAAGAAAATATACATGTTCAGGTCCTAGGCAGGCAGGACAGACTGTTACTACAGACAACATTTTATAGACTGGGAAGCAACAAAACATTCACTCTTTTCCTGAGACATCTAAAGGATTTCGGCTGCCTACAGGTTTGAACAACCAATTCCCTGCGCTGTAGTAAAATCCCACCCAGTACTGCTTTTGTGCTGCTGCTTTAATACTTACTAGTTGTTTTAATTATTAGTAACAACTGGGTAACTTGTGTAGGAGGCAGCTGTGGGTGACGAGATAAAGATCTACTAGGTAAGGCCTTGTTCTTACACAGTTGCTTCATTAGCAATAATAGAGGCAAATAATAAGAGGGGATGGCAATTAACACCAAACTGTAGTATTATCTTAGAGTAAATTAGTACCATTTTATAACTCCTTAAAACCTGAGAGAAGAAAAAAAGACTTGTGAATCACCAAGTAAAAGATTTAAGTAGAACACTGAATTCTCTGTATAATTACCCCCTACCAATTATGGATCATAGCATACAGTAAGGTACATTTCCATGCCCTTTACTTACATGGTGTTGGACAACTTTTCAAATTTTTCATGCAGCAGTGGGAAGTTAACAAAGTAATCATTCCTTGTTTATTTACTCATTATTAAAACTGTGCCCTCAATAAGCATTTAAAACCTCTTAGAAAACAGTATTTTTCTTTAGAAACTGTAGAAAACTACTCATTATTACTAAACTGACTTGAAAGTAAATAGCTTTAACAACACAAAAACAAGTTTTAAAATGTTCTAACTAAAGTATACATAAAATGTTTTTATTTCTGAAATATTTTATTTGCACATTTACACAGGCAGCACACATAGCATGTTTGGAATTACCACATTCTCAAATGCAATGCCGCGTGTTAGCCCCATCCATTCTGCCCATCCTCCTACATACTAAAGAAATACAAACACTTTGTGACTTCAGTGTTTGGAACACTTTGTACCTAAATGGCAAGATGAGATTCACAGTTCCGCAGCCACCATTTAACTCTCAGGCAAGTTGCCAAGTTGTCTCTGTGTGCCAAGTCACAGATATCCCCTGTACCTAAAGCCAGCTGTGGGGTGTTTTGCAGCGCTATTAGTCAAATCTTCTCCTTGTTACCACAACAAGTGTTTAGTTACCTTCACCAGGTCCTGGTGCATGCAGTCAAATTTGCATGCAGTCAAATTGCAAGTACCCAGGGATGCATAGCCTCTGTTTTGCTATAATGACTTTCGGGGGGCGGGGGGGGAATAAACAAACCAAACCACACCACATTTCATCATACATTTTCTAAAATTCCAAATTCCTAATACTTGTACTAATATTTAACATCTACTGTTTGAACAGCTGACAAAGGAGAGACTTGTTACCAGTCCATACAACTAACATACTCTAAAGGAATTTGTGGTTCCTGGGCCTAAGTAGAAGAGAATATTCGTGTATTTTTTCAAATCATGTGACAATATCTCTGTTTCTTTAACAAAATAAAGTTGACTTCGTTCAAAATAGATTTGAGTCTAGCTCCTCCTCTCCTTGTACAGGATGTATACGTCCATATACGTATAAAACCAGGCATTTTAATGAATGTCTTCAGACCACAGATTATTTTAGTTCTTGAGAGCACAACTCAAAATTAAGACATTCTCTGTATGCATATGGGTATTATGGATGCTTTGAATGCAAACAACTTTCCAGTATGTTATCTGGAATAAACTCAAGAGAAAACATTAATAAACTATGGTGGAGGTTGAAACGTTTCACTATCTGTTTTGAATTCTTTCCTGTAGTTCCTAATAAGCAATGCTGAGCCCTCTCAGCAAAGTAACTGTACTTTTCTCAACGTGTTTTGTGCTTACTTTTTAAACATTTTATTTCTTGCTCTTGGAACGTATCACTCAAATGTAAGACGTTGCTCTGCAAGTTTCCTCTTTAAACTACTCTCAGCTACTGATATGCTCCAGACATTTGATCCTGTGGCAGAAATTTCAGCCATCAGCTTTAACAATACAATAGGGTTCATAACCAGTAATTTTCTTAACTATAAACTGCCAGATTCTTAAGAATTATGGTATGCAAGCACCTCTGCAGGGTATTAATCCAAAAACGTGTGTGCACATAAACCTTAAGGCAATTATGTTGTCGCATTTTCAACATGGAATACCTTCCCTATATTCTTATCAACAAACCCACTGCCTCCACTTGATAACTTACGTCATGTAGACAGATGCTTAAGTTGTCTGTGATCAAGCAATGTGAATTGCACCCTGATCCAGAACAATGCAACTCGTTTCTACATATTTTTCTCATTTCCTATTTCCTATTACTTGCTGCTCATGTCTAATAGACTTCAGTGTTCTTGTATTAGGGCTGAACAGCTGAAACCCTCGAGATTTAGGAATACAGATTGGATTTTTACGATAGGTGATTTCTACATATCTGTTTATCATTTGCTTTTATTTGCAATTCAGAAATATTATGCCAGAAATGTTTAAGAAAATAATTACCTGGACTGGATAAACACACAACTGAATAGCAGATTATATTCTAGGTCAGCTCCAATATATCACATTTAGAGCCTCATGAGGTACCAGCAAAATAATGGAAAAAGTAAGTCCTGTTAAATTCCAGAAAGGAAGCCTGAACCTTTTTTTTTAAAAAAAAAAAAAAAAAAAAAGCGCTAAATCCCTCTTTTTTTTCTAGACAAAGTGTTCTGTTTTCCCCTGTCATCAGTGACTGGCTTGATTAATTTAGAACATGATCGCTTCCTATGCCAGCACATTCAGGGTTTCCTGTGACAAAAGGCTCATAAATCTGTTCAGTCACTTTGTCTGCCCAAGTCATTACAGCATGCTACAGTCTTCTACTGGCGAACATCGAGGTCTTGCATATCCTTTTAAGGCAGAAAAGATGTGGCTGATCTTCATTTTCATAATTTACTTAACCTCCGACACTATGGATACACACTGGCTCCATACAAACCAGTAACCCCAGACGAGAGAGTGCTGGAGGACACACGTACAACGGAATGGCTGGCACTACACTCCAATTCTGAAAATGAGTAAGGGAGATGTTCTCCAAAAACCACCAACCCGCCACCCATACCACACGTGATTAGGTTGAGGATAGTTTAATTATTTAACAAGGCAGCAGAGAGCACGAAGGAGTATTTGTGCTACACGAATAGTAAAAGCGTGCAGGCTGAATGTTAGCATTAGGCTTTAAGGGTTGCAGATTCCAACTAAACCAGGAACTGGAAGAGATTCCTAGGCTAAAATCTGCAGGAGATACCCCTGCTTTCCCCAGAAGACGTGATTCTGTATTGCACATAGAGAAGTTTGCCACAGAGGTTGTGCGAGGCCACACTCTTCAGTCTGACAACTGGTATTTTTTTCTTTACATCTTCTGGCTATCAGGCCAGCTGCCCTTCTGGACTACTTTCATACTTAACATTTCTACAATTAGGAATTAAAAACACTCATGAACTTTCAATATTTGTTTCATCAAGGAAATACGAAGTTCAAACCTAATAATCATTCAATACCAATCTAATCAGTAAAGGACAATGCTACTGAAGGATGCAGAAGAGAAGCAACAAGCACACTACCTTCACCCTTGCAGGAACCCCATTACAGCCAGCACAGCTACACCACTCTCATCTCCTGCAGCACCTAAACGTGTTGGAGAAGAGAGTTTGAAAGTCTCAGAAAAACACTTAAGATCAAACGAATACATGCTTAGGTGCAGTAAGAGTTCTCTAGAAATGCACTCTCATCAATAAAAATAATTTGAGCTTGCAAATAAACATTATTTTACAGCTTTCTTACCCAAAGCACGAGGGACAAGACGGCGTTAAAGAGGGTTTCTATGTTGCTGTAGTACAACAGGACTTCTACTGAGAAAAGGAATAAGGATATGAATTTACAACGAAGTTGCTCGGCACTGCTCAGAGTTAAGTCCCTCATCTCCTTCCTTTCTTGGCTTCACGAAATTACTAACAGAAACCTAATTCGGCATCAGATCACCAAACCAGGAATATTTACTGGGATAAGCACAGCCTACCATGTGTATAATGCAGTTTTATAGCAGCACAATTATCTATTTTAAATGGTAAGAGTCACGTGAACATTTTGGAGTTACAGTAGATTCCAAAACACAATTAATATAAACAAATACCATGCTTCTAGACTGGTACTGCTAACACACCAAGGTTCAGAAACAATTTCCCCTATTGATTAAACAGGTTTGTGCAGCACAAAGACCTGCAGCAGGCTCAGTGAGCACCGGAACGGGCTCTCAGCTGAGGGCTGGGGACTCGGTAGATTTTTGACATGTGAAGTATCAGCTGTTGGAGGCAGCAGGGACTGATCTCACCAATCACTGTAGGCAGAATAAAAAAAAAAAAAAACAAACCAAAAAAAATATCCTCAGTGGTCTTTCCCCCACTCTCTCCCAGGTGACAGGAAGAAACTATAACAAAACAATCTGAAATCAATACGTGACCTCGGTCATAAACAGAAAACATTCCCTAACAGTGTAGTGGTAAGTCAGGTGAAATTGTGTTAGAATATTTAAATGCATTTTAAAAACTTTGTTTTATAATATTTCAATGAATTTTGAAAATAGCTGTTGTTCACTTAGACAACCAAAAGGCAAATAACAAATGGGAAGTAACAGAAGCATTTAAAAAATTAACCTATTCTGGAAATTCTGATAAGCAACCTGAAATCTAAGCACCACTTAATTGTTGTATTTTTTTAAGTTTCTTTTCTTGCCTTCATCAATTAGTAAAGGTTCTGTGGAAGAGAAATTCAGCATATCCACTAATTGTAACAGCATGTAATTCAAATCACAGTTATGTTTCGATGTGTTGGCAATACGGAATATTGTCTCTGTGTGTGTGTGCACACACAAAACATGACACAGGTCATTTTTAACTTGTGAATTAGTAAAACTTCAAAATTGAGTACAAACATTTTTGTTCCACTACGGTGAGTTTCAACACTCCATGAGAATTTTATAAATGTAATTATGGAATTTACCTTAGGAAAGAAAAAGCCAGATTTTCCAAGAGACTATGTAAAAATTTGGGGTGGTAGATTTGATAATAAAGCCAAAGCAAAGCCAGTTACACTCACTAAATTACCATTTTCTTCTATAAAAATGTCAACTTTCACTTGAAATTAATTTCATAAATAGGTGGCCTTTGATGGATAGAGTATTCCCAGAGAAGCTCAATGCCCGATAGAACTAAGGACTTCAAACTCCAAAAAGAAACTTGGAAAAGTCTTGACTTGACTGAAGCCACCTTGAATTTCTCCTTACTTTTTTAGGGAAGGTATGATGTTACTCAGGGTGAGCTGACAGAGGGATTGATTTACCTTCTTCTCTTAAAAGAACTGCTTTCCAGAGGTGCCTCTGTCTGTCTGTCTTTCTCTCTCTCTGTTGACCACAGAAAGAGCCAAACTGTAGGTGGTTAGAGTCGGCCGTAAGACCTAGCCTCAATTTCACTGGAAGAACTCTCGAGGTGAACTGCACTTCTTGGATCCTTGCATTTTTCTGCAGACATTTCTTTTTCAGTAGGAAAATGTCAGCCTGCACAGTTTACCCATGTTTCTTGCTTCTCAGCAGTACTTTCAGAGAGGCTACTTGCTCTTTGTCCTCAGGGTCCTGGAACCTGACATGAATTTGTAACAGCAGATCCCACCAGATTACAGTTAAATTAACTTCTATATGCAAAGCCTGTTTTAAAATATTAGTTCCCAGTGCAGCAGTTTTCAGGTTTTGGTCATCAAAAAGTAATGTGAAGGCAGGACAAGGTAGGGAAGGCATCCTCATGACCCTTCTTTAGGAATTTCATCTAAACCCAGGGGATTTGTTTTGAGAACTCGGTCATACGAATCTGGGCGCACAGATCTCTAAGCCTATTTAGCAGCCTGTCTGCTCTTCAGAGGGAGGCTTATTTGCAGCTTTGTGGCGAACAATATTGTTGAGCCACCCATTCTTCTCTCAATCTTTTGGTGCTCTCTACAAGATGTCTTTCGTCATCTTACAGGGCGGCTGAGAACTGAAGGGCAACTTCTATGCTTTTTTCAAACCCACCCATCAAAACATTCCATTTGTATTTAGATGGACCAAGCAAAAGATACTTTTCTGCTATAAACAGGGGTTGAAAAGGTGAGTTATCAAGAATTACTAACTTTTTAAATGTTTGGACATTTTCCTCTCTGTGGTGTATAACTATATTAAGTCATTGAGCCTTTTCTCTGTTCCTCTTCATTCTCAATTGGTTTTACATTTATTTCATTTTTAGTCTTAGAAAAAACCTGAAATAGCAGTTCTTACATTCCTAATTCTGCTGGAGGACATCTTCAAAAGTATTAGATCATATTTACTATGTTACTCTTAATGAGCCAAGAAGTAAAAGACTGACAGACTCTAAACACAGATTATTTTATATTAAATACAGTACACTAAATGGCATTAGCTAAATCTTAAAGGCAAAGGCATATTAAAAATCAGAAGTCCCAATGATACACGTCAATCTTTTTACCGTAACCTGGTGCTTGTTAAAGTAGGTAAGAGCAGGCTGGAAAATTCTGCCTTTTTTTTTTTTACTTAGCAAACTATCAGTACCAAATTGAACACGTACATAACTTTGTATGTACACACACACACGCTCTCTCACATACATCTATAGCCTGATTTATACCAGTTTTGAGACAGGCAGGTAGCTGGCCATATTTCTTCTTCTAATATATCTCATACTAGCCCATCATTCGAGGATTTAGGTGATGGAGAACAAGATTTATGAACAAAGCAGATAAGATTCCTGGACTTCAGACTCTCTTGTTGTCAGCTATGAAGTTGTTGGACAGTCTTAGCCTTGACAGTCTTTCACATAGGCAAGTGTAATATTGAAGATCAACCTTGACCTTTCATGTGCCCAGCGAATGTTCTTACCACTAGGTCAGTCTCTGTCCCTAACTCTGAACTCAGAGTTCTAAAACCTCAGTTTTTGGAAGGATAATAAAAGGGAAAATAATTCCCAAGGAATGATTGTCATCCCCTAATTTTTGTTAATGAAGTTGTTTTTGTTTTACTCCTGAGAATATGATCAACGCTAGACACTTTTAGAAGTTATTCAGACACTGTACAGGGCAGATAGTAGTAAAGCGTTTTGGAAATACACTGGGTGGGTGAGTATCAAATTTTCAGGTGCTTTAACACTTGTAATGAGGCTGATCTTGCACAGTCCAGCAAAAACACTGTGGATTTGAACCTGGACTGTTAAAAATTCACACCAGAGAAGCAGCATTAAATCAGTCTTTCTACTGCTGGGAGTGTGATTAGATACAAACTTGACAGCAGTACTGGCAACAGCTGGAACACTTCTATTTAAAATTATATACTGTGCAGAATGGCATAGTTCTTTGATTGAAGATTCTTTATAATCCCAATGTATGTGTTTGTCATAAGGTAATTATACAGTGTGAACATCTCTTTGCATGATGACATCGTTCTGCTAACTGTGCTCAAGTACTAAATGTATTATATATGCACTCCTATGTATCTGGATGAATTCATATATGCTCCCACATTAACACTGAATTCTATCTGGCTGGTACTAATTACATTAAAAGTAAATTTAAATGGCAGTAAAAATAATTTAAAATTCTGTGCCTTAATGTGTACTCTTTTGTTTATGATATTAAGTTGTTTGTTTGTTTCTTTGTTCTCATAGATGTGTGGGAGATTCATATTCACTTATTACCCACGTACAACATTTCTGTCATCTATTCCCTCTACTTCTCCATCAAGGGACTTATCCCAGCCCCCACAAATCTATTCTACTTCTTTGTATCAATTAGAAATTATAACATACATCTTAATCAAGGTTATTAAAATACATTTCTAAAGAAAACAATGAAAATAAATTAATTTCTAATTTATCACAATCGTTGGCTTTCTAATCAAAAAAATTATTCTAAACCACTGTATTTTAAACCTGACCGTCTTTCACGCACACAATGGACAATGACAATAATGCACTCAGAGATAATAGAAAAAAATTGCCTTAATCTACACTGATCAAGGCTACACACCGTTTTTTATTAACACAAAGATAAACATGCTTAATTTTGGTAATGGCTAATCAATGTACAGCATGCCAGTTAAATACTTATTACTCTCCAGATGCACCATAATCAAGGGACCACAAGTAAAACTACAGTCCCCTCTGGCCAGTCCTCCGCTGTAAAGCAAATATGGTAGGGATGGAAACAGAGGACAGAGGAACTTAATTAAGAGTAGGTTTAAGTTGCCAAGAACAAAGCCTTGGAGGGACACCAGGGCTCATCCTCGGACCCGACGCGGTACCGTCTGACATTGGGCTTAGCTAACAGATTCCACAGGTGCAGCGACACCGTTCCTCTTGTACAGCTTTAAATACAGCCAAAATCACTGATCTGCCTGGTGAGTCTCAGGCTCTATTTAGGGTCAGTTCCACAGCTTTCATGTTTCCTTAAAGAATATCAGTTTGCTTTTTTTCCTAATCATTTTCATCTTTGCTACAGTTCTGGACTTGCTTTCTCACAGCATATTCCAGTTCTTAACATAGGAACTCAGTCCAGATCCATGCCAGGACCAGAAGGTCCAAAAGGGGGCATAACCAGAAAAGGAGAGCCTGAGGAACAGTACAGTTCTCAAAAAAGTGTCTAGTCCTAAAAGTGCCTACAGGTTTGCCAGTTAAACGCTGTTGCTTCGCATGGCTACCATTCGCCACTCAGCTTTCCATACCTCCATGGTATCTGAGCTACGAATGCCAATCGGAAGGAGATGACTTAAAGCCTTGTAGTGGACTTTACAGTCCCAGAGAGCGGTGGCACTACTGACAGACCTCTACCAGCAGCACTTCACACGGAGGTCGTCAGCTCCTGCCCCAGGCTCCGGACTAGGTAAGCACCATCTGGTCTCTGCATCAAATACCTGCTACGGGCTGCCCGAGAACCTGCCAGCATCAGCCACCGCCGTCTCCAACAGGAATAAAAAATATGACCCAACATCGAGGTCTCCTGCTGAAATGTAGCACGAGTTTACTCAGCACAGGAGATTGGAAATGCTGTGTTAGATGGCTTCGTACTTTCCCAAGTTTGCACCAGGACGCCTAGAACCTAGCATGGCGTGACGACTTCTACTCTTCTTTGGCAGCAACGTACTTTAAAGCCTGTATTGCCCCAAGGAGGCTCACATATATTTAAGAACCCTTTTTTTAAGTCTCAGGCATTGTTACCTCAGACAACTCAACTCTGGATCGCTCACCTTGCTATCTAGTCTAAAGTTATTTATAACTAGAATCCTACGAAATGGTTATTACATTCCCTATTCACGAGCAAATCTGGTGTCAAATTCGGTGTTAGTTCTATGCTATGCTCCAGGCCGTGAACACAGGCAGGCACTGAAACACACTCACGGTATCAAAACCCAGTTTCTTCCCTACCTAGCACCATTCCACCTATTTGCTGTTTCTGCTTTGTGTAAAAAAGAAGCTGGGGGGTAGAAACGGGGAGTAAATACTGGGGCTCTTATGCTTGGGAAGGGCTGCTGGAGAGCTCAGTTTGGAAGCTTTTGTTTGTTTTGTGTACCTCCACCCTGCTTATCTCTAGCCCCGGCAGAACAAATTTACCAAGAGCAATTCTCTGAAAACCGAAGTCTGCAGGAATTAAACAGTTCTTCCTCCTCGCCGCGATATGATTAGCTGTCTCCGAGGAGTGAGTGACGCCGTCCCTCCCACTCGGCAGCTTCCGACTGACATTTCACTAAATACAACTTGAATCTCAAAGGGTTGATCTGTCAAGCGGTTTCAAACCAGAAAAGATCAGGCAGGTTCAGCTTCCCCCCTCAGTTGCATCCTCATTTCTAATTTTCACATTTTATGCTTCATGCAAGTGTTAATTATGGAGATGAAAGCCAGCTTGCCTTTATTTATCCATTCTTCGCACGTACACAAAATGAAAGTAGAAGTACATGTAAAATTTGCCAAAAAGGGAAAAGGCTGACTACAGCTTGAGGAAAGTAAAACAGAGCATTGATTGATTCAACATAGATAATGATGATAATCATCATCATCATCTTCCTCATCTTAATGTAGTAGGATTTTGTTAGGCAAATTTTCTCTCACTTTGCCTGACCAGAGCTTATGTAAAATCAGATTTTGAATTCTATAATGTTTTCTGTTATGACTGGTTAAGTCACTGTGGAAAGCCAATTTCTACCAGAACTATGACTTTCATGCAAACAGGACACTTGGGGTTTAAGTTAGTGTCAAAGACAATTAATTAAGATGATTTTACATTTCCATGGGCTTCCCACCATAACAGAAAGCATTTTAATTACATATAAAGTGACTGATGTAATCAACAGATAAATATGAAAGTGATTTCCTGTAAAAAATACATATAGTCAAGCACATATGCACAAAAGGATTAGTATCCATCAAGTATTTCAAATCAGTCAAATATTTCGGAAATCAAACTCAAACGCTACTGAAACCAGAGCTGAACACTCCCTAATAAATCCAGTACTTGCAGGAAAAACACTGTGTTGGTCATCCAGAAGATATTTACAAATTCCAACACAAATAATTTTACATAACAGATGACTGTGAAGCAGAGAACGGTGCGATACCCCCACCTTTTAACAAATACACAGTCCAATGCTCACTGCAATCACCCCAAATCTGAGAGATGCAGGTTTCATTCCTGCCTTTCTCTGCTCCCTGAGAGAATTCAAACCTAATTGTCATATTTCCTTTGATAACTCCCAGGAAACCTACCATAAGAGGCATTTTGGAGTAAGCCTGTTTGATTATTTTTTTAAAGCTCCCACTCTCTGCTGTTGAAACTGTTCCACATGTTATAAATAATTACACATTCATTAGAGAACTATAACCTAAACATCAGGCTGGAAGGCTTTTCTTTGATTATGGACTTTTTTCTGGCCTTTTTTTTTTTTAAAAAACACAAAGAAACCTCTCCATCAGACAGATAAAAAGGTTGTCTGCATGGCAGAATGATGGTGGAATGAGAACATCTGTCTCAACTTTCCCTTAGCTTCATCTTGTTAACGTAAGCAGGACTGGCGATGAAGCAGCCTCAGTTTTCATATGCACTTACAACCATCGTGCAAACTCTCCAAAGATACAAAATTGGTACTCTGATGCGTACTGAGGTACTGTTAAAATGAATCATGCTACATCCTCACTAGCTTTATATTCAGGGTTTTCTCTAGAAGTGTATGTCTACCACATACACCTTCATTGTGGCATATCCAAAAAAAGGCACTTTTTCCTGAGAAGTCGAATACTTGGGTTCTAGGCAGCTCTCTAGTACTTTTCATAAATGATGAAAAAAATTTTAAAAAAAATATGTATCTCTATATATACATTTACCCCAGTGAGCACATAGCCTTCTTAGAGTAAATCAAGGCAAGTAGTCTTGTTTAGTTTACCACTAAGGCAACTGAGTTTGGGTGCGGGGTTATTTTTTATGTGAGGAAAGCAAAGGGTTTTAGCAAAAATGTTGACGCATAAAAAGCAGATAAACAAAGAAGCATCAAGGCAGAGGAAGACATTTTTTTCCCCTGTCGTTTCTTCAAGTGATGTATGGCAGTGGCAGACTACCCCTGTCACAGGTAGGGAAAAGCTACCCAAACGGAATAAGTAGCATTCCAGAAAGTGCTGTAGTAGCTGGCATACAGTTTGTAAACACCTTAAATTTCTATGAGTCTATTGCCTCCACGGACTTCTCAAGGCAAAAGTGCCAAATGCAGATCTTTTGGGACTGCGTAGCTTTATATGAACCTTTACAATTTGTTGTGCCTGAACTGCACTGACTCTCCAAACAGGCAATACACTGGACCAATGCTTCTGGGAATACTGGATAAAGCTGACATTTTTCCACTCCAGAAAAACAATCACCTTTCTTAAAGAAGCAGCAGTAATAAGAAAAACGTCTTCCCCTTATTTCGCTACCATTGTACGCCGTTAAACCGGTACAGTATGATACTTTGGTCTTTGTTTACCTTTTAAAAAACATTGTGCTGCACGTTGGTAACATGCTGTTATTGGTGAAGATAGCAGGATATTAGTGCAGGGCGAAAACTGCAATTTGAACTTTGCTTGTGCTTGTGGCTATTACATGCTGCTAACAATGTTTTGCTTTACTAAAAGGAATGTATCAACAAGAAGAATCAGTGCTGATTTCCAGGGTGAAAGTTGGGGAACTGCTGGAGCTGTGCATTCCCCACTTCTCCATTTCTCTCAAAAAGCTGATCAACGTTTAAGGCAATTCTTTTCAACACACTGTGTAATGTTCATTTTGCCCACACAAGATATGAGTCATACAAGATGAATGTAATTTTAAAGCAAAATACAGTTATGCTATATTAAGCTAAAATTATATTTTAATAAACTATAGCATGAAAAATATTAAGCATCTTTAGGAAGGAAAAAAAAAAACCCAAAAAACATACTGAACTTTCTGGCCCCAATTTGTAATCTATGCAACCTGGACACAATCACTGAAATCCTCCCAGATTTGAAGAATCTCACAATTTTACTCCAAGAGCAAGGCCAAAGAAAGCAAGGGGGGGGGGGGGGGGGGAAAAAAAAAAAAGGGGGGAAAAAAAAACCCCA
>VZSF01002554.1:124646-405352 GCA_013398295.1 Chionis minor | reverse complement strand
GGGGGGGGGGAATAAAAAAAGAGAGGGAAAGCATAATCCCACTGTATTTTTAGAAATAAACTGGTGCTTTAAGAGTCCCTGATTTTCAGGAAGAAAAAAGCCTCTCAAAATTCTAACGCTGCAATTCCTGAGTAATCTGTACCTTAACCACAGGAGTGTGTGACTTACTGGTTTGAGCGGTGGAGTTTTCCCCAGTTCTCCTGCTCTTTTCCCCTCATTTGACTTGTGCCACCCGCTCCCGAGCCCCGTTCTTACACCAACACCTCAAGGTAGCAATACCAACATTTCTGACAACGCACCCGCTTTTGCCTCGCACAGAAGAACACCCTGGGCACAGCCTCCATGCTGGTCCTGGCACATGAAGGCTTAAATAGATTTGGGCCACCAGGACTACAGAAAAGCCAGGCATAAGAACTCAGAATATTTTTTTCTTTCAGTGCAGATAGTCCAGGTAGTTTTAACAAAGCAGAAACTTTGAAAAATACACGTGCACGCACACACGTGTGTGTATATTTATATAAGAGGCCATATATGCCTCTGGCACTCCTAACATTCATCAAGAAACTGGCATCTCCAAGGTCATACAGCTTTTCCATTTCTCCCAGGGTTTCCAAAATAAACATGCCTGAAATGTATCTCATTGTACCCTGAGTTTACTGTGCTAACACAACTCTAGGCATCAGCTGCTACTTGACTGACATTTTATAAACACAATCAGAGAGATTTTTATATCTTGTGTTAATTCTTAATGGCTACACGTATTGAATTCAGATTACAGCCTTCAAAGTTTGCAGTGAGACCCGCAGTGCGTGTAGAGGCGACCTCCTCCAGGATATCCATAAGGGATACTCTACTGTAATTGATCTTAACTTTACAAGCCATATTACTTCAACTGGAAAAGCTGCTATCAGAACTAATAGGAGCAAAATAATGTCTAAATAATGAAAAAACCCCACGGTCTTGATGAACATCTAAAGTGGCATAAATGTATTTATTTTTACCTGGGAGAACTGCTGTTACTTCATGTAGGAAATTTCTAACTGATTTTGCATAATGAGCAAGTACCATGTGAGCAGAGAAGCTGCGCAAGGCTTTACAGAGTGCTAAACTCTCTGACATAAACCTCGGACATTTTCAGAAGCCTTTGTGATCCCTTACATAGCTACATGAGAGAGAAAAAGATGAGGGAGGACACCAACCCAAAAACACCCCTCACAATTTGGAATTTTGTTTTATTCTTGATATATTCCCGGCATACAGCTTTTACTCGGATTCATTACCAAGGCGTGACAGACTGTGCTATTAAAAATGAAGCTCACCACTTTATACAAAATGTGCTCAAGTTGTACGTTTGCCCAGAAAGCCTTGCTGTTCCTTTGCTGCCAACTTGCAAAAAATGAGAAGTGTGATTTTTAGTAAACGTTTGAAGTACTACTAAGATGGAACAATTCACAAAACAATACAAAGTGCCACATTTTTGACAAATTTCACTAATGCAAGCCATTACTTAACAGTGCCCTAGGTTTTTTACCCGTCTCTGATACCACTCATGAAAGCATTACAAAAAAATGGAGAAGAATATGCCGTAAGAGGGAGTTAAAAGTTGCTGAATTGAGGAAAAACAACCACCTACTTTGAAGACATGTCTGTGGAGAGTAGAGCTTGGCATGCTGAAAACCACCCTTGACTATCATATAAAATAGCGTATTTTTAGTAAACTACTTTTGTGTAGAGCTCAAAATTAGTATTAGGATCAGACAAACACTTAGGTAATAGGAGTAACTTAACTGACAAATTAAAGGCTTCCTTAGTCAACCCAGACATCCTTCACTGGACTTCAAGGGCAATTCCTAAATACGCTGAGATTGTAATCTGTGGATTGATTCCTAGCAGGTACCACCTACCATCAGAAAATAATAGGAGTTCTGCTTTTTAGGTATGCAAAAGTAGCATATAGATTTCATCTGCAAAGTGTATTTTAGAGTTCAGCAACTAGCAGAAATTAATAAAAACAGACTGGTAAAAACAGTTACTATTTTCATTCTGCAATGAAATATTTATCAGGACTTTTGCCCTTTCAATTTAAGTGTTTGTATGCAAACGCACTGTAGCTATCTGAAGCGTATTTTCTCTGCAGAAATCCCAAACTAGCAGTTACCTGTCATAATGTCTCCCTTCCTCCACTTTGCTATGAAGATTTCCAGAAGAAATCTGTAGCACTCTTCCTATGGACTTGCAGAGACATCCTGGAGGTGACTCGTCCTCCTGACTTACTTAAAAGCACCAAGTGAGCTCATCAGTTGACTCTTTGCTGGAGATTTGTTATAATTGGGGCAGTTCCTATGCAAGGCATGTTGGAATTAGATTGGGGGGGTGTCCTGGTTTAAGGTAAAACAGGACCAATTTTGTTCAGTAACTCTGCTTTCTAACTAGGCCTCTTCTAACTGCTGAAATTAACAGCATATTGTGCAGAAAACTGCTCTTTCTCAGAGTGATAAGACCCATGTTTACAGCTGATGCCAAGGCACGGTATGCAGAGAGGCCCTTGCTTAGACTTACTGCGATAACGACCAAGGCCAGACACCTTGTTATTTGCCCTGTGGGAGGGCTGGAAGCAGGGAGGCATAGAGGGGTCCCATCTGTGGGGAGGAGCAGACAGCACAGGTGACCCAAAACTGACCAAACAGTGTATTCCATCCCATCTGCATCATGCTCACTATAAAAGCTGAGGGATCAAAGGCTCAGCATTCCGTTCCGTTGTTGCAGTTGTTCCGGTTTTATCTGTTTCCCGTTTTACGGCTTCACCTTCTTCTCCGACTTGCTTGGGCTCTTGCTCTTGCTGGGACTCTTGCTTTCCTTCTTCAATGGCCGACGTCCGAGGAGGACTCCATCGGTTCGTCTGCCTTTGATCCTGACCCATGTGTTCCTGAAATCCAGTTCCCGTTCATCGCTGAGTCCGGTCTGGGACTTCCCAGTGCCTGCTGGTGACGTGACTGTCATCCTGGGAGCTTGATACGGTTTTGTATATATTTCATTATTTTCTTTTGTTATTTTATTCTTCATGTTTCATTAAACAGTTTAGTTCTTACTAAACTAGTCTCTCTTCTTCTCTCTCTCCTGCTCGGCAGGAGAGAGGGAACATCTGTCGCACGGCTTGCTTGGGCCAATCCAGCCCAAACCCACGACAGGGGGGAAAAAAAGATATAAAACGTGAGAAGGAAAACTGTGTAAAAAATAATATGAAAGTTTTGGAGAAAAAGTGCTGGCTTTATATTCTTGACTATATAGAGAATGAAATACAACACAACAGACTGTAATAAATGATAATTTCAGTTGGGAAGAATACGGATTTACTTATTGCTCACCTACACTAGTGAAACATAAAAAAAACACCCTACTGGCAACTGGAATATGAATTATTATCCATACATATGATTTAGCTAAGGTGAGATAAATAGGCTGTCAGAAGAAAAAGGGGAAAAATGAGGTTTCTGAGAGGAAAAAACCTCTCAAACCATGTCACATCCCTCGATAGTGAGGATTTTCATAAAGGTATTGTTTTACACAATAAAAAATGAGGATTATCAGGATATCCCATCACGTACTGCCTTTCAATAAGAAGAAAATTAGGGTGCCGTGGGAGGTGTTAGCGAAACTAGATGGGAATAGGCAGTAGTTTGCACAGAGAGGCTAGAGGGAGCGATGAGCGTGGATGGAGCATTTCACAACAGCTTCCAGGCGTGATAGAAGCATTTCAGGGCTACTGTGCCTCTGTTCAGAGAGAAGGAAATAGATTTTGATTTTTCACCAAAATTTCAAGGCTTAAACTTGACGAGAAAAAATAGAATACTGATTTATTGCCTCTGAGTCTACTGCCTGACTATAACACCAATTCTTCATGATTTTTTTTTTTTTGTTCTTTTTTCCCTTGGATACAGAGAGCTGCCATTTCTGCAGAAATACCACAGCTCCACTGTGTAAACTAAGATGCAAGGTACCGAGAGCTTTTGCAAACACGAGGTAGCCACTGGACGTAACAGACCATAACTCCTTGAAGACAGCCTTGAACACCTTGTTTGGGTTGGCCAGGGGAACAAATCAGCAAGCTGATGGAGAAGGAACGGTATAAATACACAGTTCATATCTGAAGCCTGCAACAGGGAAGCGCAGCTTACAGCAGCCAAAGCATTTCTGTACTAGAGTTCTGCTGTTGGAAAGGAAAAACAATCATCTGTTTCTATCTGTCTTGCTGTTTAATGCCATTACTTGATTTGCTGATTGATGAAAGGATTAAGCCCTAAGGGTGTAAGGGGTTATAAAACACACTTTATTAAAGGGAAAAAACAGTAAGTTTAGCATTTTCTTACATATTTTCCCACATGGGGAATAATGCCATAGACATCCTATTAAGCTAAGGAGAGGTCATATTATATTTTCTCAAGAGAAACCACTCTATTTTACCTAGGTAACGAATTAGAAGGCTTTTTATTTTGCAGCTGCAACACACCAGGGGAATTCAGTGTCATCAGGTCACGTTCAACAACTGGACTTTAAGAAGGCTGGAGAACTCTGTGATCACAAATGACATATACTTGCAAATGAAAAATGTTTAAAAGGATCTGATCTCATGCTAAAGCTTAAATTAAGATATCCCTTTAGAATTTTTTTCTCCTTAGATCTTGGTTGTAGAGGTAAGGATGTGTTGTTATGGTGCTTGTTTGCACAACAGGTTAAGCAGAAATTAGAACACTCGCAATGCCCTTGCCTGGAAATGGAAACTCAAATCGCACTACAAATTACTGCTTCTGCCGAGTATTCTGAAAGAACAGCAGTATTATAAGAATTATTGACATAATGCAGAAAAGAAGGCGCCCACTTTTTCAATAATTTGCATTTGTTACAGAGTAACACCACAACGGAAAACAAATACTGTCAAATTCAAGAAACTGAGCTATAGTCAACATACCAGGGGGAAGTAGGGACACTTCATGCTGGAGCAGTGCATCCCTTCTTAAAAAGTCTTCAAAAAAATTCTTAGGAGGTGTGATCCACCACAGTGGATTCCGTATTCTTTGCTTTTGCTATCCCTCTTTCTAAGTTACAGTATTAATGTAAAGTTCTCTGCCTTAGGTGTCTGTGCAGGTGACAGTGTAAGACGGTATTTTTCTCAACCGTGGGATAGCTGAAACACAGCTTTCAGAAAACAATCGCTAAGTAGATCAGGCACAATCAGCTCAAACATGGTCTGTGCAGTTTGACAACGCAATACGCTTATGCTATGTTCTTCTTCCTCCAGCTCTGTCATTCTCCACTATACCTTTTTTCTGGTGCTTCAGGCAATGCCGAGAACTATTTTATCCTGCGCATGTAATTTCAGTTGCTTTGATATGATTTTAATCATTAGTGTGACTGCAGACATGGATATTTGGGAACTGATGTGCGCACGTGCCACAGAAAGGTCTAAGTGACCGGTGACAATCCATGCTCGCGTCCAGCACTGTCCACAGGCTCGTTCCTCAGCTAACTAAGTCTACAATGAATGCGAATACAGACTGTCTGAAGGTCTTTATTGTCTCCACTTTCTATTTTTATACAATTGTTTGTCAGATATGTTAAGTATTTGGAGCTGATTTGCATTCCTATTTTCATTTGCCATGTAAAGGCTTCGCCCCCCCCCACCTTTGGAAATCAACAGCACTGAATACTCCTTCCTTCTCCCTCACAACACGAGTTGTTTGCCTTTCCTCAGGCACTTGTCACATTCTGGAAAGACAGGCGAGCTACTACGACACTGCTAGCAAGCTAAAGTTGTGCACTGCTTTGTTGTGTCAAATTATTTGGCTTTTTCTTCTAATCAGGCAGATCCAAAGGCTACAAAGACCACACGTTCTCTGAAGGGGACTAGAGAAAACAGCTCTTTCCAGATTTATCGAGTCACACTTTTCTGTTCTTCCACTGCCACTGCGCTCCCATGGAAATCCAGCAGGATACAAGACAGGGATGCCCCACGCATTACTGCAACAGAACAAAATAAGTAACCTAACCTACCAGCTTCACGCCCCTCGTAAAACACCCTGCAGCTAGCAATAGGTAAGCCACTCGCTACATAGCACAGGATCTGCAGCAATTCATTTTAAACAAAGAAGGCAAAAGGAAGGATTTTCTCTGTCTAAACTCTTCACGCTCTGCTATAATTGTATGCATTTTTTAAATCCTCTTTGCTGTTCCCTTTTGTCTGTTTGCATTTCTCTTTGCAGCCGTTTGCCAGGGAAGTGAGAACAGGTTCAGATAACGGAGTAAAATACAGAACAAACAAAGGGTTTAAGGTTCTAGAGTTTCCATACACCAGCTGGTTCTCTGTTTATTTTAGTATCTGGATTTATGCACTTCCTTCTTTTAGCCAGGTAGGCAGCACACATACTCTGATTCAAAGTGTTTTCCTCTCGCTGTTTCTAAAATCAGCTGTAAATGAACTGTAGCCGGAGGGAATTCTCTCGAGAGCCTGTGCATTCTGCTGCCGGGAGAAGAACAAGGGAAAAAGAAAAACGGGGGAAAAAACTGGGGAAAAAAAGAAAGGCTAAGACATAACACCTTATAGGTAGCTTGTAGCTGTTAGAAGTGCGCTTTCTCCTTTGGAAAGCACACCGAGGCAGTGTTAGGAAGGAAGCCAGATGCACCGAAAAGCTGGCGTTGCACAGACCCAAAAGGCAGCAGGAGGTCCCTTAGCGGTGCTCATATGCCAAAACAGCAGTCCTACTGTTCACGTGGAATATATGGGCGCACTGGTAAAATTACTGAGCCGTCTATTTTGTGAAACTGTGCTTGAACTTGAAGTTCATAAGGCTGACCTTTAGACTGATATCCCTTACATGGTCTAAGTGCTGAGATACTCGCTTGAGATGTTAATGTTTGTTTATCCAAACTATGCCTACTAACTTCTAAGAAAATATCTTAGCATGCGTACTTTACGCCGGCCACAGGCTGGATATTAAATGGTAACGTTAAACTGTAATATATTTGTAGACTGTTCTCATTCTCCCCATGAATATAAACCTTTAATCCTGATGATCTTTGGGCAAAGTGGTGACCCAGAAGGCACAGCCCTCACCTCTTCACAAGGATCTCGCTCCTCAGCAGCTAGTAGGACATACCGCTAAGCCTGACTTTTTTCCCCTGTCCTGTGGAAGCAATGAAGGGGATCTATGCAGTATTCCTACGGGATATTTCCTCTTATTTTCCAATCAGTTAGTTTTGAACACCAAAGAAAGTACAGGATACAAGTGATAATTTCCTTTCCTTTGATTCCTGAGTTTTCCCCTCATTTTAGCTGATGCACACATCTGATCAAGTGATTCAATATGCTAATCAGCACCAGAGAGATTCTGCTCTGCCGAGCCTCAAATTTCAAAATGTAAAATAGTAGGTGAGCACCCTCGTTTCCATAAACCTGGTAACTGATAGTGTTTGGAAGATCACTTCTCCTTTTAGTGCCTCCTATCTCAAGCTAACAGCTTCCTACACTAACCAGCAACTTTGCTGCCGCCACCGGGACACCTGATCACTTGTTTCTTTGATTTGATTTCCTTGTTCTACTGTGATCACTTCACAGAACCACCAAAGAAAAGCTAAACAAAGGAAATCAAACAGGTTTCCTCACGATTCATCCACCAGAAAATTAGGTAGACTTTTTAACTTTAGTAACTTTTAGTCCAAGAAACAATTCTTATAATTCTTTAACTTTATAGTGAGTGCCGTCCAGTCAGTCAGAGTTTTATTGCACTGTTAACAGGAGTATAGTCAGGTCAACACCAAGCACTTTGAAATTTCCCTCTGAACGTGACAGCTTAGTTTCTTCCCTGTGAAGCTCCCCAAGTGCAAATGAAGCGTTCAGCGGATGCCTGCAAACAATCCTAGGGACACTTTTGTGTTCTTCGTATCCCCCCTCACAGTAAAAGATAATTCTCCCTTTCCTTGCTCCCAGCCCTTTTACTGGAGAAAGAATTGTGGGATTCTGAAATATACTGACCTAAGTCGTGCCTTATCCTCAATTCGACACTTTTACAGCTACAGGATGGAAAAAGAAAGGAGTCTTTGAGAGTATCATCAACATGTACCAGAACTGTATTTCAGCAGGACTTGTAAAAAGAATATGAATTTAAATCCTGCCAAAAACTGTACTTCCTTCTGCGACAGCTGCTCTTCATTCAGAGTCTTTCCACTTTGAAGATTAGCTGAAGGACCCCCAACAAGGACACCAAGAGCTGCTCTCCTCCAAACCCACCACGTGTCACATCAGACACGGGAGGCTAGCTGATACAATTTGGGCAAGTATATTAATTCCAGGCAAAAATTTGCTCCTAAGTAAAATTAAATATTTTGCTTGTGACTTTGGGGCAAGAATTAACCTGTGATTTTGACAGAAAGGGCAGAGAGATGTTTTCAGTTCTGTTTGTACACGTCCTTAACACCAGAATCCAATTAACAATGTCCAGAAAAGGACAAATATTTGGCAAGGTGGTGCTTCATATTTGGTTATAAACCTTGCCCAAACAAGTTTGCAATTACACGAGGTCACACTAGAGAAGCCTCTTTCTTACGCTACTACACAACCAGCCAAAAAAGAAACACTAGAGTGTGACTGTTCTTACCATCACACAGGGATAGCGTCGGAAGTTACTCAACAAATGGGGTTCTCTACTGGAGATAAACCTCAGCACGTTATGACCTGGTTATTTTTCCATCAATTTCCTCCTTTCCAGTAACTGTGAAATGTATTGAGTCTCCCCAAACTACAGATGGCATCTACACAAATAAAATTAAGCATCAGTGGCATCCTTTAGAAAACTAAAAGCTAAATAAAACATTCTTTCTTCAACAAAAGTTACTTCAGGAAAAAAAAAAGAGAAACTAAAAAAAAAACCCCACAAGAGGTGTTGGCTGACAGAAGCAATGAGGTTATTAGCAACAGAATCAGAAACACTCACGGTAAAAAAGAAAGAAGATAAATTAAACATTCATATTTTATCTCAATTTCTGAAATATATGTTCTTAAGCTTACTTTGAAGTACGTGATTAAATTCTCCAAACCCTTTTTATCTTTCCTTGATTGCTAAAGTTTGCTATCAGTGCAGAGCGTGTAGCTGATATTGTATATCATCAAACTTGTTTCTTTATCTTCAAAAGTAACATCTAAACTTGTTATGAATAAACATAAACAGGGTGCCTGTTCCTCGTTTATTAAATATAAGCTGTAATCGAGAGAGAGAGCGCGCGCGCGCTCTGTAGCGCAGCAGCAATGGAAAATGTTGTGTTCTCAGCTCAAGAAGGCAGGTAGGCTAACGAATGTGGGGCGTGTGGAGGAATAGATGACCCGACATGAAGAATGAGCAGGGTTTTGAAAAGGAAGGACGCGCGCAGGTCTCCAGGGAAGTCTCACAGTAACAAAACGACACCTCATTTTTGCCTGCTTGTTGGGTGGCCTTCAGGATGTAAAGAAGAGCAGATGGTGCCATCGCTGCTGAAAGTCGACTCCCTCTGGCCCAGTGACTCTGTAGGAAGTTCTGACTCTGAGGGTGGGGGTAAGTACAAAACGCAAGAGAAACGCAGCCGTAAAAATAAGCGAATTAGAAAGCCTCCTAAGACCCATAGCAAAATATTCCAATATAATGCGACGTAAATGTATCAATAAAGTATAATGAACAATTCTACATTGCTGGCATAGCTATGTAATTTACAGAGTTGCCATAAGATAATAGTTTTGAAGAGCCTGCCAAAAGCCTGGTAATTTGCATATAATTGTCAATAATGCTTTCCCATTTACTAGATGGAGGTTTTGTTTTTCACAGGATAGAGTTATTGGAATTCAATTTGCAGTCTCTGTTTTTATGACTTTTCTATACAGTACTGTATTATTTAGAAATAAATGGGGAATTTTAGATGCAGTTTTCTATCGCCTGCCTCAAGGCAAAAAATACAAATTACCTTTTCACTAGAAATTAATAAATAAAAATATAAAGAAAATTATTAAAAAAAGAAAAATACAACACTTCTGTGGGTTTCAGTTCATCTTATTTGTAAACATTTCTCAAATTATTTAACTCCAGTGTTAATGAAATAGACACCCTGATTTATTTTACAGCAAAATCAGGATTCAACCTTTTGCTCACTAAACCCACGGGGTTGAATTTATCATGGGTTTGAGTTATCCAAGAATGGTTACTTTAACAATAGCAGATTTTGAGGCCAACTGGATGGTGTTAAAAACAAACTTATATTCAACATCATATTTAAAATGGGATAGTGCTTTACAGTATCATGAACAATATTCTTTCTGTGTAGGAGTATAACTGAGGATTAAATCCTCATCCTGCTGAAGCTGTGGCAATCCTCCCAATGACTATAATGCAGCCGGGATTTTAATATAGAAGGTTTGTTTGTATTTACTGGGGGGAGGTTCTATAGTTAATATGATAATATTTGCATGTATAAAATATGTACGAAGTAGTCACTCGGCACTTGAAGGTAGCAAAAAAAATATTTTTAACTAATTAACCACTATTTTCCCCAGCTGTCACTAAGAATCCACTAAATAAGAATTTTTTCTCTTTTTCCCATAACATGGCAAAATAATCATAATAAATCAAAATAAATATTTATCAACTGTATACATATACACAGTTATTCTCTATGCTCTTTTCCTTTTGCACTAATAAATCTTGATTTTGTGCATTTGCATTCACTTGTGTAGTCTCTACAATTAAGTATGTAAATTTGAAAACTTCATCTATAAATAAATGATTGAACAGGTATTTCCGTAACACGTTGCGTACATATACCTTCCTGACGGTTTGTAACTAAATAAAGCATGAATGCAAATAAAGCTCCCGTCTTTGTCTGTAATCTCAGGCTTCCAAAGCATCCAAAGCTTGGGCAAAACACGCTATCACCTAGCACAGGAATTCTGTTTTGAGTCTTCCAGACATCTTGATACTGTCTGTTTACTGGGTTCCACTTAACCAGCTAATTTGCTTTAGCTTTAAAATATGTTTTCATATTCATATCTCCTCCTCCAAAAGGAAGAATGGAAGAGTAGCCAGTACTTCCGTGAATAAGGCTTTATTTTAGTGTGTCTGTGCTAATTAATTTCTTCAAGGCATAATTTGTTTGACGTTTATGGACAGCAGTATCACTGAGATTATATTTCTGACTCCGTAGATGAAACCATGCTAACAGTGAAGTTTTGGAGGAACATGGGCTGGAGTGTAGTGAGGTATCAGTAATTTATTTTGGGTGCTCATCCCGACACAGCAAGACCATGCAGTACCTTTGCCGTTACCAGCAAAATGCAACAGCAACAACCAGCCTCTCAAATAAATCTCAGCCACAGCACAGGATGATCCCCTACAAACTTGTGGATATGAGCTGCAAAAGAGGTCAAGTCTCACACCATGTTTTTAAGGTGAGCCGAGCACCAGCTCTGAATAGAAAGATTTAATACCAGTGTAAGCACCTAACTAGATAAAACTACAGGGTGGATACTGCTTTGGAAATACAACCCCCTTAGTGCTTTCCTCAAGATTTGTATCTTATTTACTATTCTTCTGCCTTGAAGGAGAGAAGAAAATCAGGCCACGTTGAAAAACTTATGGTTGTATAATATTTCTTTCATAAATAATATCTCTATGCACAGCAGTGCTTTAATATGTCAACTGTAACTTGGATTGTGTCCTTTAATCTATCATGTACTGCACGCACGCTACAAAAGAAACAAATAATTCATGAGCAAAGCTCTATGCGCTATGTATGATATATGAATCCTCCTCTGAAGTGGAATATATGCCATACATCACAGTACTGAGATATGAATATTTTTTTATTGCATAAATAATCTATTTAAATTTTATTTATCTTCCATGACACACTGGGTGCCCTTAGGGCATCAAGTATTCAAAGCATTAATAACATAGAGATTTTCAGGAATAGTCCATTATCTGTAGTGTCAGTCAATTTTGTGAAAATATTTGTGAATACTGGACAAATTCAGTAGTTGCTTGAGCAGTAAAAATGGGACTTCTTTCCAGAAAAGTAAAAATGTACCATTTTGAGATTGTTAAGAACAATACTTAGACTTTTCATGTCAAAACGGATTGAGCTACTATCAGAAAGAGAGGGAGAGAGAAGGCAGTGGATAGTAAAGAACTGTGTGGCTTAAAAAAAAGTCCCATGATGCTATCCTTCTTGCTGTCCTCCTGCAAGGTTTTTTTTCTTTGATAGCACAACTGAATATAAGACTCATTGCTCAAAACGCTACTGCCCTTGGCCACCCTGCTTGCATATCAAATCCCCTTCTGCCATTTGTCACTATTCTTACTCTTGTCCCTTCAGATGGACTTAACATTTGTCCTGCCTTAACAGGGCCTTGTAAGAAGTCCAGACTCCCGTCCATCAATATTCCTGCTCACCCCAGCCAGCGATGATATGTCGCCTACGGTTAAAGTGATCTTTCCCCCCACCCCTCATCTGTTCCTGTATTCCTGAGGGAGACTCTGCAATGTTTCCCTCCTTTGGTCCCCTCCCTCACGTGAGTACACTCGTTATTTTTAATGTGTCCTTTTCTGACTATATGTTGTACAGAAAAAGTCCATAACAGTAGATGAGATCTAGTGCTTGCAGAAGGAAGCAAGGCTAGACAAAGAGACTTTCAGGACTGAGTCAAAACAGCAGCAAGAGATAATACAGTCAAAAATCCTAAAGCTAGCTAAACCCAAGAGAGATATAAAACGTGCACTTTTGGTAAACTGTACAAGCTTTACAACCTCTGCCTCACTCCCACAATGTCTTAGGAACAGACTTGATCATGCGTTGTTTGCGTATCAGACAGCTGTAACTCCATAAAGATGCCCTCGAGAGCCGTCAAGCAGCGAGCAGAGTGTCTTTGTGGGTGTAGGGGGTGAGAGGGCTCCCAGACTTCAAGGAAGCAGAAAACATAGTAAGAAACCGGCAGTGGAGCAACTACAGGCAGCGGCCACTTCAGCGTTTCTTATCCAGCTCGTAAATAGCCAAAATTCCCCCACGAACCTGCTGGGTTTTAAGAGCTGTAGTTTCTTAATAAAAGCACTTTCTGTTACACGTCTTATCTGCATGTTTTTATTCGTAATGAATTTCTATTAGATACTGACACCTGAGAGAGAGCTAATCACTGTTACAGTTTTCTCGCAACATATTAGCTTTTTGGTTGCACTGTTGTTAATTACTTTTCTTGACAATGAGGTATTGTTGAGATAACACAGGGTGGTGTTAGCTTTGGCCTTTTATACAGCCCCTCTGAGAGGGCGTCTGTTTCGTTGCCATAAGCAGCCACTTTGCTGTAATGAGCAAACCCTGAAGCTGGGCACCTACCGCCCTCCTGGCAGTCAGCAATGGCCCCACCAGTTATCCATGGGAATTCCTCCCCACGGGAAGCCATCCCCAGTGATTAAGTGCACGGGAGCTCCTTTTCTCTTCCAAATAAAACAGGGACACGCTCCTGCCTACCGATGCCGTACACCCAGATTTCATCCTTGCACGTACTGAGGATGCGATCGACTTGAGCACCAAGGCTTAAGAGCTGGGAAAGACTCCTGGGTTCCCTTGTTTAGGATATAATCCTGTGGCTCTTCCAGGTGAGCAGCAAATATATTGCAGCGACAAAGAAGCTGCTTCAGAACAAGGCAGTATATGGCGCTGCAGCTGAGACTTCTGAGGTTATAAGGGAAGAGCAAAGCTTACGTGGGTGACCTTGTTCCCAGGACACCCTCCCTGTCATCGAACTGGCACCCAACAGCTTATTTCAAATTCTGTCCACAAGCTTTCTTTGTCCACCATGTTCGTCATCATATGTGCTCACAGATCAAAACCTGTGGCTTATTCAAATATTGGCAGCTTTTGCTTTACACCAAGGTAGACACGTCTAGGTGGAAAATACGATCTTCACGTCCCGTTCTGAAATAGAAACTCATTTCCTACATTTTAGCAGTTCAGAGATGAGCAGGTAAAAGCTACTACGATTTCCTTCTAACAAAGTAAACCTTCACTGATGCTAGAATGCCTGCTGCCATCGTACCTCCCACAGCCAGCGCTCCGCACTTGTAACAGTTTTGACAAATGCTTGGATGGCCTGGGTTCCCTCAACATCTCCATTGTTCTGCAAAGTGTCATGACCGAGAAAGACATAATGGATGTATGCGTTAGATAAATCAGAAAACATCCACGAAAACTGTTGCAGTTGGGAAATAATATAATTAATTCCTTTCTTTACTGAACTCTCCAAATTTGCTGAGTAAGAAATCATCTTCCTTTTCCAGTGATAATATTTTTGTCATAAAATGCAAGGATTGTTCTGTTCTGGGTGTTGGGGTTGGTGTCATGTGGGGGTTTTTTTGTTTTTTTTTTTTTGGGGGGGGGGCTGTTGGTTTAGGTTTTTTCCAATTTTTCAGTATAGAAGGATAACATATTCTAAAAACATCACACCAAGAAAAGGCAAAAATGCATTATTTCTAATATAGGAGGTGTTACAGTGCCAATGCTTTTCAATTCTACAACAGGCAATGCCTTTCTAAAAGACAGAAAACAGCAGCTCATGGCACTTGCAATAGTGAGTATTCCGTCACACTACTTGTCCCTTTATGCCTTCTGATATACGCAATATCAGCTTCTACCATAATTTATTGCCTATTTCTCCAAGACTTCACTGATTACAAAATTCAAACTTTTATTAGAATTTCAAACATTGTAAAGGATATTGAGGATCAATATCTGTGTACTCCTTTAGAGGTATCAGTTCATTCCCATCATATCAGCTTAATAAAACTATCTCAAAAGTCTTTTTCACTACCACTCGCTCACGAGACAAAGTTTTTGTATCTGTTTGGGGTTTTTTCTGAGATATTTTTTATTTTTGTTTGTTTAGAAGTTCAATACTGAAAATTCTTGTGGATTAGTTAAGACGTCTAAAGGTTCAGATCCAAAGATTTGGATTTTAATACAGTAGATATCTCTGTAACGATCTAAGACAGAGAAATGCTGTAAATATACACTTACAGGTGAGCTCACCTTTGCCAATAAAGATTGCAGAGTCAAAGCTATTCCTAACAGCTACTAATAAGGAAACACTACTAACAGGAGAGTTGACAGTGACAACGAAGTCAACAAATGCAGGAGAGGGCTTAGCTTTAAATATGACTTTAGCATATTTACAGTACTCTATGATAAAACAAGGATAAATTTTACCTGATGGAGTTAGATGATAAAATGAAAATCTAATAATGGAGCAAGTTGACTGCAGGATCATTTGGTGAAGTAACACAGGGCTAAGGGATTTTTTTTTTAAGTTTCTAAAGGATGAACTTGGGTAACTAGTTAGAAAGGATAATGAGATTAAAGAGTTCAAGTCCTCAACTACAGCAGAAGGCAAAGGTTCTTCAAGGCAAAGACTAAAACCTTACTAGGAATTTCCAGCTTGAGAAACAGGATGAAATATGAAGGGAAAGGCATCAACTACAGAAGGATATAAAACTATTTTCAAAAGCAGAATCAAAACAAGCATATATTTTGGAAATCTCAAAGTGTACAGATCAACTGAGAATTATCAGAATTGAAGCTGAGCTATACCTCTGGAGGGAGATTTAATAAACAGCAGAAGTTTCGTAAACCATAAAAGGGCAAGATGGAAAATGAAGAAAGAAATCAGATTTTCTGTGACGTTCAGCAAAAAACAGTTTATAGTCCCCAAATTAAATATACTGCTTCTGCGTTCATTAAGGACAATGGTACTTAACAACAATACAAACTAAGGGGAAAAAAAAGGAGTATTATTCACCATGATACTGGGATTATAAAAGTGTAAATGGAAATTGTAACATCTAAAGGAAAGCAAAAAAAACCCAAGCACCAAGCAGGCCTTGTGTTGGGAAAATCAAATCGTTGTTACAGATAGGAAATAAAGAAAAATGTCACATGGGAAAAGGACTTTAATGAATCTATGAAAGTGAGTTGGTGTCTATGAATGCAGAATAACCACTGTCTTATCAGTATTTAAGAAAGGAGAAAATAAAATGAGAGCACATAAAAACCTGTTAGTCTGACTGTAGTAGTTTTATCAGCTTCAGAAGAACTTTTAGAAGGATTGTTTGGATGAGACTCAAGATGAGAGAATAAAGACAAGCCTTGAGGCCACCTGTTTTGAATCTGTTTTCCTCTTGCTAATATTTTTGCATGTTAATGTTTATGTTTTTGTTAAGCACACAAAACTTAAAACTATTATCAAAAGAGAAGAGGACATGAATATGACACAGAAAGCAATGCACAACGTTGCTGGGCAATCAATATAAAGTGAACATTATAAGTCATCTGTAGCTTCTACCCAGATTTTCTCCTAGAGAGTAGCTATGCATTAATTTTGGGTGCACTGGCTGATAAACCAGCTGAGTGAGCTGGTTTGGAGCTTTGGAAACAAGGCCAGCTGGTTGTTCTCCATGCAACCACTCATGGGTCGCACTAGGCACAGGCACCCCACAAGCCAGCCTCCAGCACACACTTCCTAAATCATGAGCTGAAGCCTGCCAGCGTCTCTAGAAAACTCCACGTGGTTACAGAGAGCTCAGAACCGTGCTCCTTCATCAGCCCATGTTTCTTTCTCCTGTCTCTTGCTATGCTTTTTTCAGTCTTCTACTCCAAACAGACCCAACCCAACTCTGTTCCAGTTTCTCCTGTTTGCCACTCCAGACCTTCCCCGCATAAGCGATGAAGGAGTTTTGTCCTTCATAATCCCCGAGGACAGTTCAAAGTACTCATCATGCTGTTCGCATCTAAAGTTTCAATGACTTTACACCAATTTACTAGCAGTATTTGCAGTGATGTTTTACAAATTAACATGCAGTGGCATTATCATTCTTTCAGAAGCCCAAGAAGAAAGAAATTGCGTGTTCTTTATATCTCCGAGCACATCTGCCAAAATAACTACAGGGCACTACGCCACAACTCCTTCGTGTGTCCTCTGGTCACTTAAAAACAATATGCCTCTCCCTGAAATTTCTGGTGACTACAGAAACTTTGCATTAATCAATAAATTTCCTGCCACTGGGTTCGTGCGATTACACACAGCCTCAAGAAACCAAGTGCTTCATGCAAAGGAATTAAATGGTTCCCATGCAACAACCAGCTACATTGTCTGGATGAGAGCGCGACAGGGGGTGGCCACAGGCAAAAGGTACATATGGAATCAGAACAACATCTCCACAGCTTCTCAACCTCTGCGAGAGTGGTTTGGCCTGCGGTGTTACACAGCCTTTAAAGACATGTTTAGTTTTGTTCTGTATCTGACAAACATCTCCTTTGCCAGCTGGTGCCTCCACATTGCTTCTACCAAAGCCTCCTGATGGCACGTCCCACCACACAGCAACCCAGCTGTAACACACCCAGTTAGTCATAGAGGAGAACATGGATCGAGCCACTGAGTTCTAACAAGTTTAACAGATCTTCACCGTTAGGAACCTGTGATTTTTCTGCTGGGAGTGTGCAAACAAGGTTATCCTTATGTACCTTCAGTCCATTTACTCATCAGCTGAGCTATTTACTTCTCAAGCTGTGGCAAAAGCTTAGGCACAAATTAACTTTGTGGCATACGTGCTGCAACTGTCAATCCGCAGAAGTCCAGTCCCTGGTGAATTGCTGGCTGCAGCGGAGTGAAGTATATTCCTGCTTACCCCGTGGAGCAACAAACCTCTTCCTCCAGGCACCTCCTTATCTTTGCTTGCTCCCCACTCTGGATGCTATCTGTTCCACAGGCTGATTTTTATCCTGAACTGCAGGCGTACACCTGACTTGTTGGGAGAATTTCTGTGCACTCACCACTGCCAGATTTTTAACCCTTTTCTTGCTTTCCCTGCTGGATTTACATCCTTCCTCTTGAAGGTGGCTCTCCAGCTCGACGCAAGCATGGTGCTGATGCTCCTCCACCATAATTCTAGCACGAGATCAGCCACTATTACCGCACGTCTACATACCAATTATAAAAACATCAGAGGGGATAGTTCCTTATAAGATAGGAAACTATTAACGCTGTTGTAGTAATTGCGTGTATTTATGGCTATCATGGTGAGAACATCCTGCAAATAAATTAAAAGTAATATTTTATAAGGGCACAAGAACGGCATCAGCAGAAAATTAAAATACCTATTCAACGTTACTGCCAACAGGGTAAAGCAATAATGACAGCAGTGTTATCAATCTGTGACTACGTCTTATTAAGCAATTTAAACATTTTTAACATAAAGTGTATATTGAATAAAAAGAGCATGTACTGAGCCAAAAATTAAATGATAAATAGCGTGTAACAAAAGGGCAGATATTCTGCAAAAATTAACTGAAGATCAAGTTTAAATCAAAACTAAAAGTACATTAAAAGTTGACAAATGATGCTATTAAAAGTCAGCAAAATCTAATATAGAAGATACCGGAGAGGAAAAATCTGTTCAGAAATGTTTTTTTGCTATATTTATAGCTCCTACAGTTCAGAAAAGAAAAAGAGTAGACACAATTTATAAACAGAATTGATATTCTGGGCAAGTCTACAAAAAGAAGTCAAATCATATAAATGTGATTGCGCATGGAAAAAAGCAGGCAATGGCTTTCGTATTTGCTGTAATCTAAAATTTAGGTCACTAGACTGAGAAGTGGTAGTCTTATAATAAAACTCATGCTCTGCCTGACTTACAGAGACCAGGGACCAGTTGTTTTCGGGGTTTTTTTCCCTTCATTTTAATATAAGCAGTAAAAAAATTAAAAGACTTGAAGATCTGCATATAGAAAAAGCATACAACCTGTGGAAAAAATCCACTTTTTATCTGCAAGGTGTTGATTATACAATAAATTATAACAAGCACTGTAAAACTCTAACAGCACTGTAGAAGTAGGGAAATAGAAGCAGTATTTGAGACATGAGGTACTTAGGAGTAAAAAACCTAAACAACAGGATTAAAAAGAATCCTTTATGACTTCTTTGTTTGTAATAAAAGATTAGCACGCATCCAGTTATGGAGATGATGCAGGCAGAGAAATACAAAGGCAAAATCTGAGAACACCAACAGGAATTATGGATCTGCATGTCATCTGTGTATAAGTGATAACATAAGCCATAGGAATGAGGCGATGCATGAACAGGCTGGTAAAAAGCATCAGACCTAAAACGACAACAACAAACACTAAAACAATAAATGTAACATCCAGCTGTCCCCTCCTACCCGAGTCAACCACCCGAAATGCGCGTTCAGAAAGACGTGGCATGATGGAAGGGAGTGCGCTGCCCTGGATATCGGATAGTATCGGATACCGATGACAGCCACCCACGGTACTAGGTGCTGCGACAGAGTTCCCTGTGCCTGCTCCAATATGTTGAATGCAAGCAACAGACTGAATAAAGCCGGATCACATGAAAGTCCCTTGCATTAGCTACATGAAGGTCATTATAAACTTTTAATAAAGTAAATCCACTTGAGTGCCCTGCTTTGATTCCTGACTGAAATGGGTTGAAACACAGTTAAGAAACGCAAGAAGAGATGGTGTAGGCAGCATGTTCCAAGGCTGTCAAGAAAACAAGAGTCGCAATCAAACAGGACAGGCAAGGAGTTCGAGAATTAGATTTCTTCAACACTAGAGTGCTTTATTGGGTAGGGTAAAGGTTAAACACATAGTTATTCTGACCAAAACAGCCCAGACTATCACCAAATGAAAGAGAGGGAAAGTAATCAAATACTTCCAAAGGTGTAAAAGGTGTTCCGCGTTGTGCCAAACCTCTCAGGGAACATCATATCACAAATACTTTTTAATTTAATTAAAAAGAAAGATCATGACATTCTGGGATGCGTGCATGCATTCCAGAATGAAGAATGGGAAACACACATCTCGGGCAATAAGAGAAAAACTGAAGAGCTAATCACGTGTTACAATTACGCCATTCAAGTAAACATACAGCACTGCATTCAGTTCAAGCAAGTTTCTACGTTGCTGTTTAACTGTACAGTCCACGTAGGTGTACTTCTGTTCCCCCATTATCCCGTGAATCTGTATGTGAGAACATTTTCATGAGCTAACATCCCACCTGCAAGCTAAATTGGCTTCCCTGAGTCCTGGTGTATATATCTGACAATCCTACAGCAGAGCCTGTTTGGCACAGATGAGAAGAAATAGCTCCTTCAGGAGAAAACAGCAGCTAGGGACTGTCAAGACACAGAGACAGAGATAACCTCACCGTGGTCACTTCCCCGGGCTGTGCTCTCATGTCAGCGGCAGTGAGCAGAGTACATAATATTTACAACACCTTTGCAAGATATTACAGTTTCCTTCCCAAAGCTGGATACACGAACTTCTGGTAGGAAGAAGGCTGACTGACCTCAGTATAGCCTGAGATGAACCCCTTGCATAGAACTGGAGGGGGGGCAGCAAAAAATAGTAACTGTCAAAGAACTAAAGCAAAAGCTACCATTTAAAGTAACTGGCTTTATTTTGTAAAGAGAAGAGAAATAAAAGAAATTTGGTATCTTGTATGCGCAGGTGGTATTATTTTAAACAAGAGTATTTTCAAACTTTTCCATTTGCTGTCGACATCTCTCGAAGTGCTATTGAACCATGGAACCATCAAGTAAATGAAAGCAGGACGTTAGACTGAAGTGGAAAGTAAAGACATCATCCGAAGGTCATGGTGACAAAGGAGAAACAAAGTGACCCTTGTTATGAAATAACTCCAAACACTGAATAGTCAACAAAGCTATCATTTTAATAAAAGCAACGAACCGCTGCTACAGTCTGTGACAAAATGAATTATGACTCACAAGAGGCAAAATTAATGAGAAGTTGCCTATCTGAAAGTCTCTTATGTGACACACCTTTGAAAAATGTTTTATATATAAACCCTTTTCCAAAGATTTTATATAAACATGCATAAGTCACTACACAATAGGCTGCTCCTGCAGCATTGATTTCTGGAAAGTCTTCCTTTTACATGTTATGGGTATTTGCTGCAGCGATAGAGAGTATTTTAGATTTCAGGTTAAGGTTTAAATAAAGCCCATGACATTGACGAGCTACCAGTAGATAGTATTTGTGAATGTTTCGATTCCATTCTGTTTCCACACTTCACATCTCTTCTGAGTCTTCCTTGCTGACCCATTCCAGAAAGATAACTAATAATCATCTCCTCTCTTTTTTCCACAGACAGTGTAGAAACCCACCCTAATCTCTTAATTCTATGTACAATGCATACAGGAAGATGAAAATGTCTGCTTAGCACATAGTTACTTTTTCCCTTGTCTTCTTTTCCCTCTCCTCTTACCTTCCTCCCAACTCACTCATCCAGACATGCAGACTTAGAAATTCACCCATCTTTCAGGTTCCCCAATAGCTTGCTGACAGACTAAGAGAATACAAAGAAAGCAAATAATTGAAGGGGTTTTCTGAAGAAAAGTCCCCCAGCTGGCCGAGCAAAAATTGCCTGTGAATGTCCAGGTGGTAGAGCTGCATTAAGGCAGCATCCTTGGGATCTCATTCCTCTCCCTTTCTCTTCCTGTTACCATTCATTCCTCAGTCCCTGCAGGGAAAATGAGTTGCAGCTTTCAGATTGGAGATTTTATTCAGGTTTACCTAGTATGGTGAATGTATTTGTATAAATCCATGGTATTACCCAGCTGTTCTTTCTAGAATAAGCTGACATGCTAGATGTCTACGCCCGTGTTTACATGTTGACTAGCACCCTAACTTCACACAAACCTGCACTCACGGGCTCACAGGTGTGTGGCAGAAGAGAGAACAGGTTTTGAACAGTTTTGTTGGGTGTTCAAAATCAGGAAATAATTTCTGTAAAAAAACCCAACCCATCAGTGGAAGCGACTAACAAAACTGCAACAATCTTTTTCTAAATGTTTCTGTTTACTGATTAAATAAGCAAAAGTCTTAGATCCCTCTGACTAATAACCATGTTTGGCATTTCATAATGTTGTACCTGACAGTTCTCCAAATTATACTGTAAATTCGGTTCACTCTATTTCTACAGAATCTATTAATCAGAATTGTTGCACACAGCAAGTACAACGCCTTTTTATAACAGCAATACTACCTTCGTTACTTTTTCTCCAGAAATGGACCTCTGTGCATGTAACATGGATGAGAGAGAAAGATTATTCTGACAGTAAAGCTTGTAAAAACATCTGCCCACTAAACATACCAAACCATGTTGTAGGCAAGCCATACTGTACGAAAGCAGAGCTTCTATCAGGGCTTTTGCACAGATGGTATCACAGATTTTAAAATTATTATTAGATAATTGTGCTCCTCTCAAACCAAATATAGCCCATCTCAAAACATCTTTTGAGCAGTGCTGCATTATAAATGGGTTCCTGAAATGATCAGAAATATTACTTTGCCTTTAATATGGATGGTATTGAATATTACAGAAAGACAAGAAGCATGTTAGCATGTAAAAATAATGGAATAAAACCAAACACAGCATATTACTCTTGAAAATAAAGGTTTTCTAACAGTGTAAGCCTGTGTGTATATATATGAAATAAACAACCATCTTGTAAATAATAATTTACATGTTGTAATAGCGAATTTCTGAATTGCCAAGATACTCAGAAAGGAAAGACACATGGGTTTTCTTTGCATTGTACAGGTAGTAACTTCATTTGAAAACTCTATCCTATAACTTCTTGCTGTTCAGTGTAGTGAACCATTAAAACTGAAAGAATTTACAGAGTCGAACAGAAATTTAAAAAAAAAAAAGCCCCTTAAGATGACAAAAAAACATGCCTGAAGCAGTAGGTTTTTTATACACCTAACTCCCACCTCTCCCATTACATGTGATTAGTCACAAACAGATCCTTATAAATTTGCTCTGGTGTCATCATTCTTCTCCACGCTTGGATCTGACAGTCTTTTACCTTCTTGCTTCTCCAGATAGTTGTGTGCCTGTTGGAAGTCAGTGTTAAGCAATGCGTTCACCAGTTCCTAATCAAGGATTTTGTTGCTTTGAAATTATGTATTTTCAAATGTTCTAGAAAGCACTTATTCTACAAAAATTATCCCCCATTAGCAAACTTACTAGCAGGTTGACTTGCCCATGGCAGCTCCCTCTACCACCAGGAATGCTAGCCCCTAGTTGAGAAGTGGGAGTAAACGACTTCGAAAGTGATAATAGAGGTCATGCCATTCAGTGGGATGCCACTTCTTGTTCTGCTTATCACGATCTAGTTCCTATCCATCCAATCCTCCCACCTCTTCTCCACAGCAGCTTTGGTGGTCTGCTGCATACTGAGCAGCAGATGTTCTTTTCCTGATACTACATGCAAATTTTTCAAGCAGCTGCACAGAGCTGATATTATCGTATGAGAAACGTCATGACTTTGACTTTCCTCACTGTCACTAATTTGCTTTCCTGCTTTTCTTTGGAGCCCAGGAATTCACAACTATATGTCTAATAATAATAGTTTTTATTTCTATTGTTATTGCTGCTCTTGTTATTTCAATTTATCTGCTTGACAGTGGGGCACATAATTTCTTGCCTTTCTTCCTCATCTCAAGTACTGATCATTGTATTCTCTTCAGACCTCGTTAAGTTTCTTTATAATTCCTTGACTTAAGAGACTTTGCCTCCTCTGAGCCAGAACCTACAGGATATCTGTGAGTGAAGCTTCACTTAAATCAGCTAGCTTGGGAGACAGAATCCTCTTTCACTGATGAAGCTGCAACACAAAAGATAACATCACCCAACTCCCTTGGTTGTTTTTTTTTTTTCCTGTTTCTATTGCCTTTTTTTTTTGTATAACAATTTGAGTTGTGAGAAATTCTATTTGATTTATAATTGGCTTATTTTTTAAATATTTGCTTTTATTTAGATGGACTTTCCATGAGCACATAAACACAGACTTGCTGCAAAAATATCTTGGTACAAATCAATCCTCAGTGTACTGGGAAATGATTAATTTTGACTTTTGCTTTGAAAACTGGCAGAATCTGCAGATGGGAAACAGCATAGTTCTGCATATTTTCTTACTCTAAGTCCGTTTTGAGGCAGTTTACATATTTGCCAGTGACAACGTAGGCTTAAGCTCAAACGCATACCCATAGTTTTGACCTAACAAAGTATAAGTGTCCCTTGTTATAGATGTCGATATTCTGCAGTAAGCATTTTACAGAAGAAAATAACCCAGTGGAAATAGAGAACCGCAATACATATGGTCTAGCAATTTTCTTTTATATTTTGCCACCACATGGCTTCTCCTTTAGGTGAAAGGAATAAGGCCTTATCTAATTACTTCAACTACTGTGACTCCCTGCTGTTAAGGGAGATGTATTATATAGAGATGGGACACTTCACAGTGATTGCATTTTATCTCTGCCCAAATCTCCTCTGCATGCTAGTAGAAACAAGACCTTTGTGCTAAGCAAACTGTGCTCTGTGTCCCAAATAACAAGTTCAACCTTGTAAAAACAATACAAACTAAGCACAGAAAATATTCTCCACCAAGAAGGCTTATAACTGGTACTATCTCTATATTAAAAATCACCTCCCCTCTTTGCATACAAAAACGTTCAGCTGAACAAATGGTGTGAGAAAAAGCAAACAATTTTGTTCCAATTCACTTAATGTATTCACCAAGAAAGCAAATAGTTTGTATTAACAGTTAAAGTTGAGGATCTCTCATTTGCTGCCAGAAGTCAAAGGCTGATGTCTGGACCTTCAGAACCGCATTCACTTATTTTTATTTTTTTAATAAAATAGCATGTCTCTGCTTATATATCTTATTGGATACAACTTTACAGATTCTACCATGCTTGATAACATTTTTCAGTTACCTCATTGCTGCTCTGATGACCAGGGTAGTGTGTGTGCATTATTAATCAACCTCAGGGCTTCAGAAAGGCAATGCAATTTGGGAAAAGGTAGCGACGTGGACTGTAAGTCAGTCTCATCCAATAGAGTTTGGGTGCAGTGAAGGAAACAAGGCAGGTGTGGAGCCTTCTATCACAAATTTATCTTTTGCATGACAAACTTGTACCATTCCAGCTCTGCATCGTCTGTTTGATGGATCATCTAAGCTGCAAAATATTTTCTTACTCTGATAAAGCGTACACGTATTTTAGACAAGGGTGGTTGTGGGAATAAGTCCTTGTATCTCACAGAAATCCAAGAATAATTAATTAACCAAAAAAATGAGAATACTACTACTTTTTTTCTCTCAGAAAAAATAAATTAATTGCATGCAACATTTTTAGCTGGTGAAATCTTTCTACTTAAATTATAGTTATACTGAAGTGGCTTTTAAATGTTGTTAAACAAGTAACTTTTCAACTAGTATTATCTAGTTATCAGGTACTGCAAGGCTTACTTTGGTCTTACAGCCATTTATGTTTGCGAGACTTCACAGTAAAGATTTAAAAAAAAAAGTGTAGTTCCTTTTCTGATCTTTCCCTATATTTAGCTCATCTCTTCACTTTAACATATTGGAGAGGAACGCAACTTACTCTTAATGTTTGATGAAGTAGGAATAAAATTATATTTAATCCTGGATTAGGCTAATAATTGTTATTTACAGGATAAATAATATTGTACTGATGATATTTCACAGACAAATTATGAATGGTGAAGAGGTTTCTTGTTTCCCTGCAGTCAAATAGTACTGATGTCAAATTCAGTCTCTCTACCTCAAAAAAAAAACAAGTTCTTGCTCCATGCACCCACACTAGCGTGAAGGCTAGTCTAGCAAACCAAATTAAATTATCTCTTGGGAAGATTTTCATTCAGGACTGAATGCCCCTGAATTCCAACAGACACCAGACGGATCTCACAGTATCATCCAAAGACATAAAGATGACATTCCAGTCCATTGGTATGGGGGAAGGCCACTACATGCTTTCTAATCCTTTCCAATTTCTTCTCCTCAGCAGTTTTTTCTCATTATTCTGTTTCATCTAAGAAGTTCTGAGGACGACTTATATAACCTGGTTGCATATAAATAGGTGAATAATTGCCACTTCTCACAAATGGAAATACTGTAAAATAAATAAGACTAAATAAATGCTTAATTTAAGATTGCACTGACGGATCAAATTTGGAAACCAGATGTTCCTTCCAGGAAAATCAACTGCTTTCCCAGAGAGGCCGTCTCCATCCTCAGAGCTTGCAAGACCTCTCTGGTTAAACCCCGGAGCAACCTGGCCTTATTTCACGTTGATTCTGCTCTGAGGAAGGACTAGAGACCTCCTGAGGTTCCCTCCAACATCAGCTTTCGACTCCATGATCTCACGAATCCATCTACCACTCCTGCCCTAGTCTTCAACATAATCGGGGACATTCACAAACAACCTCTCCAGCATCTCAGGCTTCTGGTTTTGTGCCTGCAAAACTGGCAATGCCAAACCTGTCCCATTACACAATACAAAAAACCATGGGGGTCTCAGACGCACTTGACTGTGTGATACAGCCAGCCACGTTTGTGCTGCTTTGACTTCCTATATTGGAAAACAATGCTCTTTGGCCCCTCTAACAAGGTCATTGTTCAGAATCAGCATGTTCTTACAGGAATTGTATGAATAAAAAAACCAGATCTCCATTAACTTAACTTGCAATGAAGAAAAATAAAATTTTATTTCCTCTGAGTGACTAGTTCATATTTTTCCCTCCGTAAGACAAAAACTCACAGCTGAGGGCATTTTTAGGCATTATTTTCTATTTTTTTAAAATGTACCAATTTAACATTGTGTTTATGAACACTGTTACCTGAGGATCTCCTCCTGCAACATATAATAATACGGTTTTCATCTATTGTATTTTTTTCCTCCTGTTTCACAACAAATAAACATTTGCAGTGAAGTGTGTTCTTTTAGCAGTCTGCTTTGGGCTTACTTCTTTGGAACTTTTTTTAATACACACCCTACTACTTAGTTACATCACATCAAAGAAATATGCCTTCTAACAGTAACAGCAGGTAAAAAGGCTGAATGGACCCAAGTTCCTGAGCAAAATTCACTGTATGCAGGCTTACGCAGATGAAATATACCCTCAAAGGGAAGTGGTGGCTTGGCAATGAAGTTGGGGACCACTCTCTTTAAGCTTTTGATAAACCACTTTTTGATAACCCAGATTACCAAAAGATAACTTGTAGATAAAGATGAAAACCTCATCTTAAGATGCGGTATCTTGTGAGAAGGTAGCATGGAAAGCAGAAGATAAATGATAACTACCCTTCAGAGTTTTGTTCTGGCTGGAAGCTCCTAATGCCTGAAGGCTTCACGCAAGCTAGAGGCATGAAGGCATTTCTGTAGTCTCAGATCAGATAAGACCACATTAAGCTCTTACCAGACTAATACTAGGAAAAAAAATGTTAAAATATTCTTAGGAACAGACTGTTGATCCTAAGATCAATTGTAGGCACATGTATCTATAATCAATGACAAACTGCAGGTGAACAGAGTTCTCTTTCTGTCCTGTCTGTAGCACCAGCTCAGAGAGGACACCTAACAGCAACATCACTCATTTGAGGGGTGAACCTACTTCAGAGAAGCGAAGAGGATGAAGACTCCGTAGAAAGAGTCCGCAGCTCTTTCCCCATTCTCTTCTACCAAGAGAAAGGAATAGTTTACTGCCTGTAAACCCAGAACCAAACTTGCATCCCTACAGTAATCCTAAAATAACCCATGACAGGGCATAAGTAGGATTTGAATACAGGTTTCCAGCCTGGGCATAACATGTAGAATTACTGTGCTACATCTTAACAGTCTTGCTTAAACGTTTGTGAGATACTGTCATATTAGTCTTAGCCTAGCAACGCAGCAGTGAGATTTCTCCCTTTTTGTTCCCGCTCTATCCTTACGTCCATCAGACAGCAAGTGGCCTTTGGATTGTAACCGCAAAGTTCTTTTCATACATGATATTCACCCGACTCTTTTATCCTGTAAGGTAGCCACAGTTTAAAAGCAGGTGACTTTTTAGCTCCCCTGGGTCACTAATTCATTTTTATCGGGGTATGGGGAGAAACTAAGTTTACGCATCTTATTTTCATCTTGCCGCATGCAAATGTCACACAGGGAGCTGAAAATCCTACCTGAAATATGGGAAGAAAAATGTTCCAGCATTCAGTAATATTTGCATTTTGTTTTACTAATGACTTCATTTGTCACTGTTTTAGATAAGCGTTAGGACAGCCACATCACTGTGATTCATCAGCAGAAGCCCGCTTTATCACACAGTTGTATTAAAAAAACCTTTTGTAACGCTTTATACTTTAGTGGTTTTAAGAGATCAGCATTCATCATTCTGTATCTTGTTGGGTAACACTTCTCCGAGAAAAGCCAGAAATTGAATTGATCTTTCAACTTTATTAAAGTATTGGTAAAGTGGCGAAGTGTTATTGGTCATGCTTGCCTTGCTGCCTGCCTGCAATTGTGGGTCCTATTGTCATGTACACGTAAAGCACCTGTAAGCGCAAACAAGGGAGTAAGGAAAATGGCACTCAGTGGAGAACACGGAATGCTCTATTCGGGACCTTTGTGGGGATTTGCTCTTAAATTATGATTGTATCTTCAGTTACTTTATAAACTTATTTTCTGCCTATTACTGAAACACAGAAAGTGTTGCTCTCCAGGAAGGGTAGTTCATAAAAGTGCTTAGGTTTTAGATTACTAGGATTTTCTACGTTATGCAACAAATAGAGAAGAAATTGTACAAAACCCCCGCAGTCCTTATTTCCTAGAGAAGGCTGTGTATGCAGTATGCGTATATAAGAAAAGTAACTTCTCTTACATTTCTGCTGATAGTTTAAATTACAAATTAATATACTAGAACAAGAAACTTCCTAAATGGAGAAATTCCGTTCTCCTGAATAAGAAATTAGATGGTTTAAAAACAGTCCCTGCTGATTCTTTCCTTGTAATTGTTCTTACTGAAGCAACTTTTAATGGGCTGCAGCTTTAACTTTATGGATTGCAACAGTGTCCACACAACTGCCTCTAAGTCCCTAAGAAAAATATCGCTGTGTGACTTCTGAAGACCACCCATGTGGACAGAGCTGTCTTCACTCCTTCTACAACCTGCCCCATCTTCACTCCAGACACAGCCTCTAAAGCGACATATAAAGAAACAAGTAAAAAGTTGCATCTCTCACATCTTGTAAAGCCAAAACAAAAATCTCACTGGACATTGAGCTTCTCTGTCAGGAGCATTGTAAAACTAAACCACTTCAGTTCTGACCTTCCCATTCTACATTTGACACACAAAATTTTTTCTACATCAGACATTTTGGGGCTGCTGCTGTTTAATTACTGTGATCATGACAATGTACCGGGAGACTTAGACATCACTGACACTCTGCCAAAGCAGGAAATGTAAAAGTGACTGGAACAGTAAAGGTTTTGTCATTTAAGTAAAATAAATGCAGGTGAAATACAAGGAATAGCAGGACAACAGGCTGCAAACACAGGATTTCAGCTCCTACCTACTGTTGTAAGAAGGACATGGAAGATAAAATGGAAAGGCTTTGTAGATGTTTACAAGGGGTTCCTTTATGGTAAAATTTAGAAGCCAAGGTTGTGCTTGTAGATTCACGAGATGGTGAAGGAGAAAAGAAAAGTATCCAAGATGCGATCTGTTGAGAACTATCCTTAGAAAATCTGAGTGGCAATCAGGAGAATCTTTCAAAGGACATATTGAAGGAACACTTTAGAGATACCAGGGGTGTAGAAAACAGAAACAGGAAAAGATGGATTCACACTCGAAGAATACTACTGACTGTGTTGAATAAGCTGGCCGATCAACGCTGGCACTATGGAGTCAGGTTCCGAGCTTTTGCTAAGAACAGAAGTTTCCCAGGAGCACAGGGGAATAAAGCAGGAGGGGACAGAACCCAGCAGGGAGAGACAAAACTGATCAGACCAGAAGTTAGACCACCATACACTGTCTTGCCCCTGGCAGTTTTAAGATACAGGCAAGTAGGGTGTATACAGCGATACCATAAAACTCTGTAACTGCAAGGACACTGATGATTTCCAGAGCCAAACACTGTATTCAAACAGTTGTACTTTACAACCTCTGACGGACTTGAATTTTTCTTCTCCTCTCCTGGCACGAGTACCTGCACCATGTCCTGTGACAGTAATTTCAACCATAGCTACATTCTTTGTTTCCTACCCTGTCATCAGCACAACATCTATACTTTGGTTCATTAGAAGTAAAACAAAATGGGGGGAGAGACTAGATAGGATGGACACGATTTATAAATCTTCAGCATAAGGATGAGCCAGTTTGAGGTTTTCTCCAGAGCTAGTCAACTTATCTAACGTGGCTAGTGACTACTTCTCACTGCAGAAAGGGCAGAACAAGCTCAGGAAGCAATAGGAAAAGAAATACAGAAAAATCTCCATAAACATCAGAGAAATCTGGTGCAGATTTACTGTGACTTGCTATTTCATCTGAACCTGAATAGGCGATCTGTGGAGACAGCAAATCCTCTGCAATCACTAGGGAACAAGGAGAAAACTAGTTTTCGCCCTTCACACATACATACACATGAACTTCTCTGAAGGAACAACTTTTGAAGTTATTCAGGCTTTTTCCTATGCGCACCTCCCAGTATGCTCTTCTGGATGTTCCTCCTGTAAAGGCTGAAGAGGAGAAACCCTATATATTTTACTTTGTGAATATTAATTGCAATTTATATACAGTCTTAAGGTACAAAAGAACCACCTTTAGTTAGTAACCAAATTAAATACTCAAGTTAAGCGCGCAGTGACATAAAAATAGTTCTCCTTGTGCAAGTTGATTGATTAAAAGTGTGGCTCTAATTGCATGAAACTGCAAGAGATTGTTTGTATAATCTGAAAGTGGCAAACACAAGCTCATAGTACATTTCATGGAGGGGGCCGGGAGGAATTCTTCTCTTCTAGCGTAATCTTTTAATGTTATTATCATAAATGAAAAAGGCAGTTTTGGTTAAGAAAAAAAGGTCGACTTAAGAATAAAGATCAAACTAGTCAATTCAAAGCAAATCCGGATACTTTGGCAAAGCTGAGAGCGTTTGGATCCATGTTTCTATTTAATTTCATATGAGTCAGCCACAACATTTGAATCCAAATTCATATCAGAATTACAACAACCTTGGAAGATATTCAGATGGAGCGGTTTGGCTTGAAACTATGGTTAGTTTTCAAATGGTATGAGATTTGCTGTGAACTGGGACTTTTCCATGCCTGCGAGACAATAAATGCTGCTTCTTGGGATGTTATGTGATTTTTTTTAAAGCTTCCCTTTCCCAGAAAGCTTCATATATATGTATACACACACCACAAGGAAACACGAAGTGTTTATCACGGTATCGGAATGTGGTTTATAAAGAACTCTTACTTAAATTTGTGCCTTCATTTCTGTCACACACTCAGGAACTATGTCAAGGTAGGAAATTTATGTCTCTAGGATACCATAAACCATGTTATATTCTGAGTTTCATATGCAAAAGATGAGCTGTACAAGTAATTACAGACACATGGCGACAATATGTGTCTCGATATATAAAGGCACATCATAAGAACATTTTGCTTTATATTACATACATAGTCAAAGTTCATACTGGAGTAGGTGCACCTACAGCCTTCTCCAGCTCTTAGGACCAGGTGCCTGCCCAGCACACGCTCTGTCCCTATAGAAGCAGGTCCAGGGCACGTATCATCCCTCCTTCCTGGGGAGCCTACGTGCTTGAGGTCCCTTGAGTCCACTGGAGCTCGGACTGGGGATGCCGGCAGAGCCACAGGATGTCCAGCACGTAGCCGGTCTACATAATGAATACTAGGATGCCTGAGCAAAGAAGAGAGTATTTTTGGTGCAGCTGTTGCTAATCAAAATATTCATCACTGAAATACTTTACTGCTTTTTTTTTTAAAAAAAAAGGTAGTTATGATTAGAAAACTGCACAGATGCCTCTGAACTCATCTCTTCCCATGACTAAACCCTTGCTCTGTAGGGTTGTTGGTCTCTGCAAGATCAAAGAAGGATGCTCAGTCTCTCAGGTCCATAGTGGTGGTATTAGCCCTTCTGAGATCACAGATGCAGGAACAAAGATGTGTTTGGAGAGGGGCACACACTACTGTCTCATAAAGCTGCCTGGAATATATATATTTTTTTTTAACTTTTTTTGTCAGAAAACGTGTATTTGTCAAAACACATTAACATGAAAATGTATGAACTACTGGTCTGTGGCAATTCAGATGTCTTCTGGGATTGCTTTTTTTACTGGAACTTAATTAATTTTATGGTTCTGCAGAACTTGTTCTGATTAGTGTATCTTTTGTGTCCCCATGTATGCAGGGTACAGAAGAAATTGCTATTAAAGTCTAACCATCTCCACAAGACCACAGGAAGAAAGCGAGCACATCAGAATTCTTCCTCAGTTCCTCTTTGCACGCTGCAATTAGCAGCGTCTCTTTTTTTGTAGCGGCTCAGTGTTGCAAAGCGGGTCTTTTGCTGGGGTTACAGCACTATTACCACAGACTACACATCCCCACTGGCTCACGCACATGCTTGTTCAATGTCCACTGGCAACAAGTCATTTCAGGTGGTACCTATTGGAGGCAACAAACAGCACTGAAAAACATTTTTTTTTCCCCCCCCAATAACCACCTAAGCCTAGAAGCACTGACTCTACTTTAAACACAAAAACTAATTCCTCAGTTTAATTGACTGGCTCTTGAGATTATACAGCCACTGCAGTCGTCTTTTTTTATTTCTCCATCACCTGTCACGGCCTGAGCATCAGCTGTGGCCGGGGTGTCTTCCACAGAGGCTAAGAAGGTATTGGTGAACAAGAAATTCTCAGCCATGATAACTTCCTCCAAACACACTTATTTCCTGAAATGATGACCCTTTTAAAGAAACTGTTTTAAAGAAACTGCTTGCTTCCCCAAATCCCAGAGGGAAGCAGGAGCAAAAAGAGAGAAGTCCTAGTACAGGAGACAGCAAGCCCAGTAAGGGGAATGTTTCTAAAAGGATTCAGCACTGAGAAAGAGTACGCAGAAGATGCTTACCACATGCTTACATTTAAAGATGATTTGACACTCACAATTTGTGTCTTAACCAAAGAAATGAAAATACGCGAATTCATCATTGAGTCAAGGACAACCCAGGACAGTGTCTTAGTTCAGCTTATTTAAAATAAAAAGTATACAAGTATTTAAGCTGACTGTCTTTTACATGAATTTTTTTCTGTGCTCTGGGTTCTTTAGCAAATCATCTGTATTTAAATTTTTTTTAAAAGCTTTTCAGAGCATATGTAGCTGAAAATCTTTCTATTAATCTGAATCAATTAGATTTTAAAAGAAAAAAATGGACTCTTTATATAAAAAGAGGTTTAGCACCGTCACATTGACGACAGACTGATGCATGGGGTTTCAGCTGCATTATCCAAATGTAGTGCCTGGCTCATGGATTTTCAGAAGCTGTAAGAGATCTCTCTGAAGGACAACAAAGAAATGGGAAAGAAGGGGATTTGCTTCAACTGAAATGAATGCAAATGGCATCTCCATTCATTTCATTCGCAGCAATCTGTCACCTTTTCGTTTCCGTTTCACACAAAAAATAGGAGATAATAAGGAAATAGGAACGGTATAAGTGGACAGAGTCTGACCATTAAAATGTTTACCATTACAGCAGGATGCCTGCAGATGCAATAAAATTGAAACTGGAAAGGTGTTAGAATTGCTGCCGGTTTCTATTCATTTGAATGGCAGCAACCCAGAACTCTGTTTTATGGTTTCATGTAGAGGGTCAATCCATTATCTTTTTTCTTCCTGGGATCAAATAGCATTTTTGTGAGGATTAGGTCTCTGTGGCACGTTGAAGTGGAACCAATGTGCAGAGGTTTGAATGTTGAACCTATTTCAAAGTTGAACTGCTTTACAAATAGTGAGTTGACTTAGAAATTGAACTTTAAAATATTAAATGGATTTTTAAGAGTTCAAAACATGGAGATTCTCCTTAGAAGTGATTACGTATAAACCCATCTACCATCCAGAAAAGTCACAAACATAAATATTATGAGCTGTGGAACAAACTGAAGTAGCTAAATATCAAGCATGTTTTTCCCCTATTTTCTGTCTATACTGTGAGAAACGTATAATGTACAGGAATTAAAAGATGCTGGGAACTTCTTGGGGTGGGAGAGAAAGAAGAGAGGTAAAGGAGCAAAAAGATGACATTACACGAGGTAAGTATATACTCTACTTATCAATGGCAAGGATTTGAAGCAAAAGACTTAGAAAAACGTAGTATGTACATCCACTAAAAAGAGGAAAAGAACGTACTGGATAACTACGTATATTTTTTAATGTAAGGATATATTTTCTTTACTTGAAGAAAGGAATTTCTCCATCAAGATTGTAGCAATTATGAACATAATCAAAGAAACAAAAGCACATAGCAAAGCAGTGCTGTTTTATGATCACTTGAGATTTAGGGAAAAATCCAAATGCTTATTTACTCTATAATTCACAGCCTTCACAAGAAGGAAACACAGCAATGCTGAAAACAAATAAAGACTGTAGTAGACAGGCTTCATTGGAAAAGTCTCAAGAACAGAAGAGTAAGCTGACTCAGAAATATATTTGAATTTTTTTCATTTCTTACCTAGCTATTCCAATTCCCACTCCGGAAACTTTGCCACACAGCAAAATGGGGATATGCATGGACATTTCCAAGTGGAAATCAAAAGGATTCCATGGGAACGCAAGGGTCTACTCACAAGTAAACCTGAAATATAAGAACCTTAACATAATCAAGTATCAATTAATAATTAGTTGATTAAATATTGGTTGAACATTAGTCAATTAATTGTTCTGAACTCACAGACCAAATGGATCTGCTTTAACACCTGACCCACAGCTTTTTAAGTCAGTGTCCAACACAATCCATAGCTTGAGAAATGTTTTCCATAGCATAGCCAAGTTGTAGCCTAAAAGACGCTTTGTAAGAACAGGTCTGTTACAACATTTATACGCTGAGTTATTTTTCTGCAGTAAGAGGGAACAGGAAGACCACCAAAGGACATACAATCTATTTAGACTGACTGATCTGAGCACTGATAGTTTGTCAGAAACAGGCACATGGAGTGATCTTTATGGTAGGTCAACAGAGAATGTGATGATGAGACAGAAAAAGGTGCAGAGTCTACACAAATGATTATGAACTGCTCTAAAAGAAGCAGTCAGACATAGAGCAGAAAAGTCTGTGGGGTTTTTTTTAATTCAATGTCAATAGTTATAAATGTCTGTTTCTTCACATTTTAATTCTAACCATCCAAAACCCAGGGTCAGGTATTACAATAAACCCCCCTTAGAAGCCACCCTTTTGTGGTCACAATGAACAAAATGGTAAATTTTCTAACTAAGAACAAAGACAATTTTTGTACTCAATAGTGTACTGACTATAGTTAAAAATAAAATAATAGATCTTTGTATTGTTTTCAAATTTGTTCATAAGATCTGACATACTTTTATTAACATGTCACTCCTTTTTATTAATGCGTGTAATTTATTAAAGCTGAGTTATAGCAGCACTTGTCCAAAGTTTAATTCCTCGGAAGAAATAAAATCAGAAAACAAAGAACCTTTTGCTATACACAAAACCCAAGATAATGCAGAGGAATGATCGTGAATGTTAGATATCTTCCTCCCTGTATTTAAAGATATATCTAGTGCCATATGCACTGCCCATTTGTGCAAAAGAGTATTCTTCAGGAATAAATGAGATATATCAGTATGTGAAGTCTAGGCCGCTTGTTTTGCTGCTCAGACATCTCTATTCATCTAATAAAGTTTGTTTTCTAAGAAGAAAAATACAGAACTATGGAACTCAGCAGAGCAAGTTGACTCAATGCAAAAGAGTAGTGAAGTTTTGAACATCTGGAACAACTCTGACTAATTTTTGATCATTGGTATCCAATATGGGAATTAAGTTTAAAATTTTCTAATTATGCACCAACTCTGCAGGCCAAACTCACAGTGAAATTTGCTTGAGTTCAGTCTCCTAGAGAGAACTGACTGACTGCAGATAAGAGGCATGAAGACAATGAAGTGTGAGCCTTATTTGTTCAGCTTTCTTAGAAGAAAAAATGACTGTTTTACATAATTTTATTAGATGAATGAATAACACCAAGAGAAAAAACACCTAGATAAGGAGAAAACAGTGTTAAAGACCAAGTTTAATAATGCCTGGATCATAGGTTTTAAAATAGAGATAAGATGATTACTAACCATCTCATAACTGAGGTTCTGAAAATTACAGCCGGTAGGAGTTGTGAAGACAAGAAACACAACTTGTTCAAAAGCTGGACTTAACATGCTGGTTTGAGAGAATGTAAAATGTGTTTGCGTAGGATAACAGAATAGTGGACTCAAGAGCCAGACTTAAGTGCTTAAAAGCAGGTTTGAGAAAAAACATGAGGGAACTCTGATCTATCTTTATTGGCTTGGTAGATATCCAATGAATAGAAAAGCTTGCACCATGCCTTAGTAAATAAATAAATAGACAAGATAAATAAATACAGCTATATGGCTAAATCCCATTCTGCTTTAAGTACTGTATGCCCAAAGTTCAGCTGACTAGCATTTACGAAGAGTTTATCTCAGCAAACTTTACATTTTAAGAAAGAGCAAGACCATAGCAACAAAGCCAAATTAATGCAGTGAGAATGAACTGCAGATCTGCAGTAAATTCAGAGACAGCCTTCTGTCAGAGGGCACATCTTGAGTGTGGCATCAGGTCTCACATTACAGCTTTCCCTAAAAACTGGAAGGTAATTAGGCAAAGGATATAAACTAAAACAATCTCTCACACCACAATATAAACTTGCTAACACACTGAAATTGAAAACCACAACCAGATTCTGTTCAGGGAACAAAAGAAAGAGCTTGTAGTAACCAACTGGCTAATTGTTTGCACTATATTCACCATCCTCTGTAACGCAGGGTCTCCTCCTTGATGTTCCACAGCCTGCTCTTCAGAAGAAAACCTGAAAGCTTTCCTGGGAAATCGGTGAGAATCAAAACTGTTATCTTCATGGGTGAGCATGTCTTTGACACCTTGCTGGAAAGCGCCGTCCCCATCTTTTCTGAAGAGCATTATAGTATGGCCTGTTTCAACTAGACCTCATGCCTCCCCTAATCACTTATACTCACTCTCCTCTGGCAAAGCGCAAAGGAAAGCCATGGAGGGAGGGCAAGGTGCCAGCGCTTGCGTGGAGCAATTGAAAACACCATCAAACCTGACCATGGTTTGGCAAGTATGAAATAAAATTATTCCTCCTGGATATCTTCCTCCATTTGCTAAGCAGATGGGAAACAGCACCCAATATTCAGTCTCAGTAAGTTACTGATAAATGATATCTGGTTCCTCTTAACCCTTTCTCTCCCCTCTGATCCTGGGGTTTTCTCCCTCCTCCCTTTCACTTTGTATCAGATGAAGAGTATTATGGCTTTCCTTTGTTTTGCCTCTCTCCCACTGAAGGGACTGTCTTCTAATGGGCAAATTCATCTATTTAGAATGCAGTTACATCATTACAAAATCTAGTTCTGGATCATAGAACACCACACTGGAATTCTGCAATTACGTTTCAGGATAACCTTTATAAAGAGAATATAATCTTGGCTCCCATTGAAGAAGACACACATAAATGGAAAACATAGAGCTAGAAATAAAATGGTATCTTCCAATTGTAATTCTGTGGAGCACAATACCCACTGGTAAACAGCCACCATAAGGGGATCAGGAGTTCTGGCCCAAAATATTCTAACAAGAAAGAAATCAAATGAAAAATGGGCTGTCATCATGTTGATCGCAAGCCTTCTAGGGAAGACTTGGACTGAATGCATTCTCAGCACATCCAATGCAAGGCACAGAAGAAAACTCTCTAAATTCCTGAGAGCAATTTGGACAATTTGATAATCTAGAATCTACAGCAAATGTGAAACACCAGCTTTCACTCAACTGTGATTGGTATCACTTGAGCAAAGACAGACCTGTAGACCACATACTATGTATTCTTGCTTATCTATCTACTTTTTTCTTGGTGAGGCTGTGAAATGGCTCTCCAGACATCAGGCTGCGCTGTAATTTTTACTTCATAAGAAATTTACAGTTTCATATCTTTCCTAATGGGATTACCTGAATCATTTACACTCCAGGAAATAACTTGAGTATCAATCACTCTGACTCAGAAGCAAGAGCACATAGAAAGGATCGAGATGAATCTAAAAGTTGTTTTATTATTAGGAGTTCATTTTTAAAGATCTTGACGTTTATTGGTTTGAAATCAGAGGCAGTACAGGAGACTGCTTTGCTGTGCAAAGTTTCATTTTTATTACGTGAGACCTAGAAAAACTTCTGTTAAAATCATGTTCCTGTACAATTCCTTAGCACTAGCTAACTTTGAATAAAGTTTTCCATACAGGTGTGTGCATGTGTGTGTACATTCACATGCATACACGTGTCTGATTTTAATTGTACTAGTATTTAAGTATCAACTGACTTTTTTTTGGTACATGAAAGCTGATACACTGATATCACTACAAGAAAAAACTCTTTCATCCACATCGCCCCCTTAAAAGTACCACTGCAGCAGTCACAACTTACCAGAGACTACCTCTAGAAGTGAGTAGCCAGCTTTCATGAGCCATCCAGTTCTTGCTTTTCCTATTATGCTTTCAATATTTTGCAGTATTATTATTAAGTATTAACACTTCTCTGATCAGAAGTGAAACTCCCAAGAATGCCAAAATTCATACATAGACAGAGTGGGCCATTTGTAAACTCTGCTGAAGTAACAGGGAGTTAATGGGTGTATCAAATCTTAGCTGGGGGAAAAAAAACTGTCAAGATCTACCAGTTTCCAAATACTTGAATAACCACTAAAAAAGCCAAAATTCATCCACTTCCATTTTTTTGAAAGATCATAAGTCTCTAAGCTAAATCTGTGCCCCAAGTCTGTAAGTTAACAAGAATATTCTTGCTATTTCTTATGTGAAACTGCTTACAAGAGAAATAGTAACAAAGTATTCAGTAACAGGTTTCCACCCTAATGTAAGTATAGTTATAAAAAAAACCTATACCTGTTGTCAACAGTTTCTATTATTACCAAAACCCAAACGTTATAGTTGCCTTCTACTCACAAAGAAAAATTTTCACCAGTCTGCAGAACACTGCTATAGGGCAAGATCACGCAATCACATTCCGTACACTTATTTGAAGTCCAAATATATCACTTGACTAAATGTGTCTAGATAAATGGATTATGACAGCACTTTCAACCCAGATTTCGCGAGTAATTGAAGAGGAGAAAGTAGATAAATTAGGCAGATATGAGCATATACCCATAGTTCTAGGTAGAATTTTTCAGCAGTTGCTTTGGAAAGAGGTAAATATGACAGAGACTTAGAAAAAAAAGATACAGTTCTTTGTATGTGCTGTGTTTGAAGAAAGTCAGGTAGAAGGTTTTATTCCCTTTACACTTATTTCTTATTTTTTGTTTTATCATTCAGGACTTCCCTTTTTAGATACAAAACCAGTATGTAATTGGCTAAAAGTTCTAAAGCTCTATTACAGCAATATTTCTATCCAGCTTTCCAGTATTTCTTTATGATGGCCCACAACTATGTATCAGACAGAAGAGGAAATGTATTTCTTTGCTATTTTCTTACCCTTAATTAGTCTTCATTTACTAATTTACATCATGCCTCTGTGTGCGCGTGAGAGGATAGACCTAGAGCTAAACAATAAGATTTTGTTACAAGCAATGGTAACTATACTTCTGCTAATAGACCACAAACTGAAGTGTGGAGCAGCATCAAATGGGAAAAATCAATTGATTTTGGAAAAAAAAGCACCGCAAATAAAGGAGTGACAAATATTAGGCAAAGAAGCGAACTTTATATTTCATGATGAAATACTTTTAACAGAAGACTAATCCTAAATGTTTTACAAGCACGATTTCTTGGCTATCTGCAGCAATTCTTCCAAAAGAATCACTTTCACACATTACATAGAATCCACCATATGTGTGTAAACGTTTTGTGTTTACCTACTTCTAAAAGCCTTCCCTGCCTGCAGTTATATATAACCCACATGTTCCTCCCCATCACTCCCTCAAAACAGAGTATTGTCCTACGGAAAGAACTGTGAAAGGTTTGATTGAGGATATTTTTGCATTTTGAGGTCATGGCAAGTTGGACATGAGTTTTATTTAAAAGAAGTCAAAGTGGATGAAGGAGGTAGGCAAGTGGAGAATGCCAAGAAGCAAAGAGAAAGGGGAGAGAAAAAACAGAATAAAAGTAAAAAGAGAAAATTAAAATTTAAAAAATTGAAATAGAAAACAGTGGAAAAGATGTTGATACAATAGATGTAATAAGCTAGAACCAAAGAGAAGAATCAACAGAGAGAAACTCGATACAATTTTCTAGAGAGAAACTCTGTGGTCCCTCCCTCTCACCACCATAAAACGGGCTCAGTTCAGCATGCCCAAATGTCAAAAGAGTCAGAAAACCAGAAAACTACAGCTTCAGTCATACTCAAAGACATTCTCACTGTATGAAATTTGCTAACGAAAGCATGTAATGCAAGATTTAGCCTTTACAAGGACAGAATTAATATATTTGCAGCCAGCGTAATAGTAGCTTTACAAAACATCCTTATAGTTCCTACTTTCAGGTTGGATTACACAGGACAACTGAGAATTAGACTTAAAGTATAACAGAACTCAGCTTTGTCACCACATGGATAAAATTCCCCATGCACCAAATAACTTACTGAGATCTATCATTTGGTATTACCACAGACCTTCACATTTATTGAAATTCTATTACGTGAAAGAAACAGAAAGAGTAGGAGAGTGTAATAATGAAAAATAAAACACTTGGGATGTTTGCATTTCAAACCTTGGAGTGCGAGAAAAGAAATTAATTCCAATCTTTGCTCCCTTTCAGATCAGTTTACAGCATTAATTTTATAGATGTACTATGTATCATAGGATGTAGGTGCACATTGACAACTGATAATTTTGTGAAGCTAACTGAGTAGGCATATTAATTTTCAGATGCTTTTGAATGGGACAGATATAAATGTGAAAGATTATAATTTACATAACTGCTGGTAACACTTATCTCAAACTAATTTATCAAAATCACTCAAATGTTTTGCTCTCCTCTGTCTCTACTTTCTCTGTATTTAGTATTTCCTTGCAAAGGAAGGCTTTATGAGCAAAACCCTTATCCCTTGGAAGTCTGTAAACACTGATTGTTGTGTTCGTTGCCTGACTTCGATGATTTTTCTTTTCCTTCTGTGTTGGGATTTTTGTTTTGTTTTCATTTTTTGCCCAGAGAGGTATTCCTGAACTGGAACCACCACAGCTTTGTATTTTCCTCTGATAAATATGCACAGACAGTTTTGAGCCCTGTGAACTTTTTTATTATTATTTTGTCAATTGTCAGCATTTGTATTTCATTCTAATGATGAATGGAGGCATTAGATTTCAGCATTAAAATGTAGTTAGGATTGTAATGAGCATCATTAGGAAGCATAATGGGAATCAGCACTGGATCTCATTTTAGAATTTTTTTTTTTGTTTGCTTTATTTATTTATCTTCTTTTCTTGCTAACAGGCAGGTGAAAACTCTACAGTGCTTATTTATATGTCTTTAAACAGACAGACATATCTTCTTATCCAAGACTCTTGATTCTTTTAAATCCTGCCTTGTTTTTTGAAGTCAGAGCTAGGAAGTCCTTGTAAAAGCATCACCACAATCCATTCTAACACACATACTTTGATTCTAAATTCTGCTTTGTAGCTCAACCGCGTGTCCTTACTGAATATAAATTTTTAAATGAATATGAGCCATCCTTGCACATAAATCTGAGTAGATTCAATTACTTTTTACAGACGTGAATAGCTTAGTACTCTGAGGTGGCCCTATAGCAAAGAATTGCAAAAATGAAAGATAATCCACACTCCAGCTGACTGACTGGCACATACTTTTATTTTCAAAAGTTTGCAAAATATTTGCTGTACCCTGGCTCAGGTTGCTGTACAATACAGTACCAACACTAACCAACTGACCCCTCAGGGAATCCTTCTAGTTTGTGAATGTCAGATTTGGTTCTTTATAGACTAAATATAGATTAAACCCTGTGGTCTGCAGTTTGATTTGAAATTGCATTAGTTTCCTGCTCAAATATTTTAATTCCTACTCAGACACACTTTTAGAAACAAAAATTGTTTCTGCAATAAGACTATACTCAAAATGCTTACTTTTTCAACTTCTTTGTGCAGACTGACCACAGACTAAAATCAGTTAAGCAAATCCTTGCATTGAAAAGAAAAGCAAAACAAAGATTGCTACTGATCAGTATGTAAGTCAAAGCACTTGGGGGTTTCTAACACAGTGTGCATGGGGTGCCGTACACAGACGAAGATCCCCGTTTATGAAATCCCAACTGCCTAGGAAATAGAAACCTGTAAAAAGCATGGCTAGAATGCAAAGGACCCTGGAAGGGCCTTTAGACTGAATCTAGACAACCCACCCAAGAGGTTTTTTTGTACTTAAGATATAAAAGACACCAAAAAGAAAGAAAAAAGTCAGTGTCTAAGTACTGAATAAAATACATACGTTGATGGAAATATACCACTTTGGGTGACAAGATCACTCTACGTATACTTGGTCTGTACAGAAGCATCTCCATGAAGGTTAACAACCTGATTTTAGAAATACAAAACTTGACAAAACATCCAGAATGGAAACCAGAGATTGAAACTTGTAATTATATCATGGAGCTTGCATTATCATAAATGTATTTCTGCAGCTGGGTCCTGACATGATCAACGGCCAGAAAACACTTAGAGGAAAAGCAGAGGGAAAAGAAAAACGGTTGAAACTAAGTCTGTTCTCAGAAACTGTGCTGGATAAATACAAGTCTGTTTTTTTCCCCTATCCCACCATCCTACCATTTCTTGTCTGTCTACAAGTATACTTCCTTCTGCACGTGATGTCTAACCTTCTGTCCTAACTCATAGGTCTGTTTTGCGTTACTAAGGCTTCTTTCCACGCTAGCCAACACCATTCAAATACAGGCACAGTTCTATTGTGAAAAAATAGAACCAACAACTTGTGAACTGAATGGATTAAATGAACCTGATGAATTATTAAGCAGGAGTACACTTGCTTCTGGCCACCTCATTCTGAGCCATCGAGATCATCTACCATTTGACTGGCCTTGTGACTCCTGAGTGCCACTACTCACATGTCCTGTAACCATTCTCCATTCCAGAACTACATCTTTCTGGCTTCAGTTATAATTGCATAAGGGGAGGAGTTTGCCCCAAATCTGAATTTATTGTTTAATTCAGAATCCTGTTTCTTTGGAAATTGAGGCTAATTCCCCATTTTCCAGGCTTGCTGATGGTTTCTTGTACACAAACGGTCATAAAATGAAACAAAACATGTGGATACCCACCTTCACATTTGCCCTAGACAAAATGACTATGTTTAGGTCCCAGCATACACAGTCAAGTCTGTTAGAAACTTTGTTCTCTTCTGTACCTTACAGTTACTGAAAATGTTCATACTCAGCAAGTGCAAAAACTAAAACATCATGAGATACGCAAACTTTGTATGAGTAAACTAATCTGCAATTGAGAACAATAATAAAGCATTTCTAAAATTGGTAATCTGAGGGTAAGAGTGATGAATGTGTCGTCTTTAAATGATCCATCATGGTAACATTGTTGAAGCAACTTCCCTTAGTTTTGCGAATTACACTCCATTTATTTCCATTTGTGGTTCCATAACAAAGACAGATTACTAAAAATATTGGACTTTCTTCCATATGTATAGCTTCGATTTTACCCTTTTCATGCACATTAAATGCCCCGTCGGGAGTCTGAGAAAGGAATGGATAACAAAAAAGAAATGTTAATTAAGTCTGCTGTGTGACACAGGGTCATGGCCTTGATCTTCTCCATACCATCTGTCAGATCCTAGCTAATGCTGTGGCGAAACTCATAAAGAGCGAGTCAGCTACAGAAAGAGAGAGTTCCCCTCTCTTGCATACTGTTTTCCATCTATATGGTGCGAAGCGCTTTATAAAGGAGATTTGTACCGTTTTCCTTTTAAAGTTTCCTGGTGCAGTTGCCATCCATGCCATTGCACAAGGTACAATGGCTTCTCATTTTATAATCTGGCTCCATGTTACACTTCACAAAAGAATCTTGTTTACTTTTACATTCCTATTTAGATAAATCAAAACAGTAAAATATTTTTTGCTTAAAGGCAAAGCAATCCCTTCTTAAGGCTATTTTAAAGTAGCAGACCTCCATTCTTCACAAGCACATCACTTTTTAATTCAGAAACAGACTTTTTGGTTCAAAAATATTATCTTATAAATGGAAGAATGATTCAAACTTAAAAACTAGTTCTAGGTGTCTTAACTCCCTCATCCATTTTCACTTTCAAATATGTTCTTGTCCCATTTAGATGTTGGAATTTTTGAGAGGGGAAAGCAGGGGGCAGGAAAGCGCCATTTTACTTTTACGCCTTTTATCTGTCCTCAACACCAAATTCTTCTATCTGGCTGTCCTGAGAGGCCACTCTTAATATGAAAATCAAAAGCATGGTTCAAAAATAACAACTAAAACCCATACTTGAGATTAATGTAGTTTTAGCCTAGCTTTAGGTGTTATAATTACAGTGATTTTTGCCTTGAACAGGATTCTAACTAGAAGGATTAGAAGGATGTTCCCCCCTCTTAAAAAAATATTCATGCACTGTTAAACTAGCGCATTGAGAAACAGCAGTAGAAGAATTTTAAGCACTGTAAGTTTAAAATTGAGCCTGCTAATCTCTAGACTACAATTGGTATTTGCCTGTCACTGCCTGACTTTGGTCTTTATTTTATCAGAGTTTACCAGCTATGCATAATTCTGTTTTCCAAGAGACTGACCAACATTAGTCCACTGCGCCCATCGTCAAAGTGCCTTTCACTTCTTAGCAGAACAGCAGGCAACAGTTTTCCTTACACTGATTTCATTTCCTGCCTCTTCCTGGTGGCGGTTTAGATTTCTCCAAACACACACTTTGTCATCACAATCTTTAGATGATACCAGCCAGAGAAGTAAACCTTCCAGTGCTGTTCTTTTTTTACATGTGTACATCTAGCACTTTTATGGGTATGTTGCCAAATATTGTATGCTGCATTTTCTGGGATGCGATCAGGAAGAGCACGTATGGAAGTGTTGTATTTGTATGTGAAATAATCCAGACATAGATGCTTTAAGGAAGATTCTTCCTGCTAAATTAAACTTTGGAAAAGACAGTATTTCAGGAGGAAAAAAAACCCACAAACTTGATCACACTGTGGGACCTACCCTTTAGTTCTTAATATGAAAGAAGCAGATTCTGAGCAGACCCACTGACTTAAAATAAGGAGAATACTCCCAGGATTTACAATTGTTATATCAAGCCATCACATGCGTTGCTTTTGCAGTTGTTTTTCTCTCCATAAGGAGGTTTTATTTTCCCTTCCTTCTTCCTTTAGAGCAGCTTAACCCCACAGTGAAGTCAAAATCTTTTTATTTATGTGATGCCACAGCAAAAATCTGTGCTGCTATGGAAATGAATTTGATACCACAAATTCAGCAGTGCAACTTCACTGTAGGGATCAAGTATGAAAGGAAGATTGGATGAGAACAAGCAAGCTTTTAATCTCTGCCATAATTATCAAGTGTGGCGAGACAAATTATGAAGAACAAATGAAGGGTGAATATTTTAATTATTTTCAGTCTGCCATGTTTCAAAGTTTCTTCTATGTCCTTAAGTCCGTTATTCTCTTCCATTTATTTAGTAAACATATATAGACAAAAAGTATAAACTACACAAAAGCCCAAGTCTTAAACATTCTTACAGGTGACAATTATGAATTACAAAGGTCATCAAGGAGAACTCTACACCCACCAACTTTTCTCTTCTGATTTGCATTCTAAGGATTTTTTCTTACTGTTGAAACTGGTAGAGAGGACAGAACCCCCCTCATAATATTTGAGGGGCACTCATTTATCACAGGAAAAACACTACGCTTTAGCTGCAAATCAAATTTCTTAGTCACTGCTACTTATACACATGCAGTTCCTTTCCACTCTAAAACACCCAACCAAATAAAAACAAAACCAAAAAAACCTCAAGGACATGAAATAACATTTTTGCTCTGGACAGTCGTTTTCAAAGTATAAGCAAATGTCAAATTGGGCTATTCATTAAAATAAAAAACAAACTGGTTTTATTTCTCACCTGTAAGAAATCTCTATTCTCTAGTAGAAAATATCCTAACAAATACAGATGAATTATACTAAACAATTTTCAGTAGAGGTACAGGGAAAAGGACAGCATATACAAGTAAAAAAACCCAGACAAAGGCAACCACGTAATACAGTATTATGCTGACTGTATTATTAATAAATTCAGCAAGAGGAAGAGGAAGCATGGTCTATTGTCTCTGGTTATGGACAGATGGAAAATGGTTGAGTCTGGAGAAGAGTTAGCAAATTCTTCTGGATATGATGGCCCTGCATAATTACACCACATGTGATTCTGTTCACTTAAAGCAGTTCAGTCTCTACAGCACTCTGTTGCCTCGACTATGTATCCTTCTAGAAAACAGCAGATCTTCTCTTTGGTTTCCTTTCTTGTCTCTTCTGTGTATCACTTCAGATCTTAAGCTCTTTGTAACCTGAATAGCCTTTTCTAAGTATTTGTCCATTTATGCAGATATTAGTTATCATTACATGTTTTTGGTATATCCAACAGACCAGAACTGAAATACTCATTGTAGTAATATTTTTTATAAAAAAGACAACATTGAATAATCAACTTCAGCTCACAGACCAAAAAAATGCACTGTATAAAAGCATGTTAAAAGAGGCACAAAACATCTAATCTAAGGGAAGATAAAAAAGTTTGAATTATTTCTGACAGTTGAAATTAGAAAAATAAAACATAATAAAACTGCTTGGTGCCACTATAAGGATAATTCCCTTTCCTTGGCTTATAAGCATAAGACAAGTTCTGCTCTACTGACAACAGGGACCTGTCAAGCTGAAGTTCCCTTAGAGGAACAAAAGGCGGCCGAGGGACCCGATGGATAAGAAACTGTTTGGAGCACGTGGATGCTGCTTCTTCAGTCAAGCTTTCATCAATTATATCTCAGACATTCCATATTTTCTGTTGTTTAACCCAGTTCATGACTCAGAAACCAGCTTTAGATGAGAAAATCAGTAACTTTCTTCTACATTATAGACCTATGTTTATTAACCACACAAAGGTCCAAACCACAAATTCTACAGCTGAACTAAGTGCACAAGATGATTTCCATTGATTTTATCCTTTTTTAAATCTTTCAATATACATTCTTAGTGATCAGTGAAAACTACACACTTAGGAACTGATTCGTTCAAGTATCACAGTGGTAGTCCCCTGCATCCGCTGCAGGAGCTACCATTGCATTGTCAGACTGCAGGTAGTGATCCTGCCAAGAGGAGGACATCATTTCTTACCCTGTGGGGGTGAATGGAATTATCATATATTTTTTATGTATTTTATTATCCTATTATTTAGGTATTTTAAGGTCTAGTCTGGATTTATCTTTATTCCTTCTCTCATTCCTCTGTTATTGCTTCCTTCTTTGCCCATCTTCACTGACAATAAAGTAAGGATTATATTATTCAATATAAATGCACTGGTAATGTGTAATGGCAACAAGAGAACCAGTTTTGAGCCAAAATCTGAAACTACTATCTTAATTCCAATTACAATGTGGTTGCATACATGCGAGTCTAACATTGTCTCATCCCCAAACTCAAAAGAGTAAAAACCTCAGTCATTTACACTGGACATTAATTGAAGATGTATTAGATACATAAAATGACAAATTAGAAAAAAATAACAGCCACATGCATACAAATCCAAACCCGGTCATAGGGGAAACACAAACAGAAAGAAGTCTCCTATATGCTGTTTGGAAAAAAAAGGAGGGACTGGAAGTTCCCAGTTAATTATACAGTGTTCACTACCTGCTTTGCAGGAGCACAGTAAACACAATTAGTTCTGAGCATGATGTGTGAGATAAAAAAGCAGAACTGACAACAGCATAAAACGGAGCCTTTGCTCGCCTTCCTTCAGTGACAGCACCAAGCACCCCCATGTCAGCTCTACACAGAGAAATCGTGTCAGCTGCATTCTCTGATGACCACTATTTCCCCAACCAAGAGACATTCCAATTTCTTCCTGTACTAAACTTTAGCCTCCCAAAGCTACAGCTGCCAAATTACAGGCTCCCTTCCACATTATGAATCTGTTCCCTTAGGAAAGTTGGTATTTTCTTATTTCACTTTTGACCTTTTCCTGTTACTGGTAAGAGAGGATGATAATTGACCCTATTGTAGAAGAAAAAAGGTTGGTAGGGAATGGAAGCGTTATGGAATACATAAAAATTACTTCTCTATAATCCCCCTACTTTTTTTTTTTTAAGGAAAAGAAACCTTTTTCATCCAAACCCACTAAAGAGAAAACAAATAAGTGTTCTTTCTTTTAACTAAGAACTGTAGCTCTTATTTACTCTGCTACTGTATAATAGAAGGGATTGTAATGCAATAATAAAAGTTAACATGTCTATAATTTATCTGCTCTTTTGAAATATTCTTCTCCGCATCTGAATCACTCAGAGCTCAGGTGGTTTTTTTGCCCAGCATGGTGTCCTTGCTAACTCTGAGTTTATTTGTATGGAAGATCAGATGTCAGTTATTGTGTGATTGAAACAAAAGGTTCTTGAATTTCCATCTGTCATGAATTTACTATTGGAACCGGTAACTCCACCTGATCTCCCAGGAAAAGGCAAGCAGATAAAAGGAGGAAAATGTTTAACCACTTCTGGTCTAGAGTTCATGCATAATTTATTTTAAACTTCTTGTTTGAACAGCAAAGTTGTCTTTGTTTTGTTGGTTCCCCCACACACACACAACTCTGTGATGGGTCGGTCCTATTCTAAAGCTCCAACACCTTAACAGTGCTTCCTCTCCCACAACGTGAATTTCAGTGTTTCTGTCAATCAACTTCACCTCACGCAAGTGCTGGGCAATGGTAAATGATGTGAATGGAGCTATTTCTTATTTATCCCAGCCAAAGTAAGCAAGAATGAAAACATGCTCTGTAGTGTGCATTTCTCATACATTCCAGCTCACTGCGCAGTGGAAAATGAATGTTTCTTGACTGTTAACTATAATTTAAGACTGGAAATTGTGACTTTTCAAGTTGTAAGTGTGAAAAAGCTTTCACTTTAAGGGTACTCATGTGCATAAGCTTTGGCATAAAATATTTTGTTTTGTAAGCAGAAGTTAAAATTACCCCAGTTTGAAGCAAAAGCCATTATAGATTGAATTAATGTTTAATTCCAGCATTTGACTGAAGTAGCTGGCTGAAAGACTACTAGTAGGAGTAGATCACATTTTTACAGTATACTGGAGGCACTGCGGTGCTTTTTAGATTGATCTGAAAAAAGCAGATTGGAACACGGTGTTCAGCTTTCCCACTTGAATTTCTATCCAGGTAATTGCTCAGCAGACAGGCTGGGAGCTGCCTTGAGGCTGCTGAGGACAAGCTGTGTGGCCACCACCCATCGCCACCCCGACCCACCAGGTTCCACGGGTCACGCGTGCAAGACACGAACACCAGCCACGCCGGGGCCCTACCCAGAGGCTCCAGCGAGGCATCTCGCAGCTCTAAGGGCGAGGGGGGTGTCAGTAGAAATTATAACCTGTAGAGCCAAAATTAGGACTACCACACTGATTCGCCCCGTTTCACACATCTACCTTTAAACCACACTTCAGCAGAGACTTGTTTCCATGTACAACAGCACACTTAGGACTGTGCCAAGACGTACCATAAAAGTGTCTGTGTCCTTAAGCAGATCCCATATTGAAAGGGTCTGACTTGGTTCCATCTCAACCAGCATCATTCTTATTTCAATTAAGACTGCTCTTTATTTCCTACCCACACAAGCCGTACAAATTGAGAACACAGCTCTTTTAAGGCCTTATTTTACTGAAGCTCTAAATAAGAAGCCTCAAATTTTTTTACTCTTTTGGTTTTGTTTTCTCTTTTTCAACAGAAAGATAACATAGAAATCCAACAAAGACAAAAAAAATTACATCCCTAATCTTTTTCTTCACAGTTTGCATTATGACCAGCAAAAAAAAGAAATTCAAATGTTAGTTTATAGCCCTCACCCTAATCTAAACCTACAAGCTAGGTTGGTTCTGGATAGAAGAGGCTGCTGAAACAGAGTGATTTTTAAAATTTTCATTCTATTTCATAAAGTCAGTTTTGCAACTAGGGAGGGATGCTAAATTTGTTTTTCTTTCTTTCTTTCCTTCCTAGCTTAGAATATTAAATTATAACTGTATATTAAAAGGTGATATTTTCTTTGTTCCAGAGAAGCTATAAAGCAGCATTATACAGTGACAATCAATCTGAACTTTAGCAATGGAATTCTGCTGTTTCAGCTCTTTTCTGGCTGTCATTAGCAGAAAATAACTCCCAGGGGCATACTTACACTTCAAAGATTTTTATTTTTTTAAAAAGTGCTTAAAACAAAGGTAATCAACAAACTTGAATTTCTTTTGCTTACACCTATTCATCTAGAAATATTGTTCCTAGAGCGTTCAGTGACAGAACTATTTTACACTATACGCACCTAAGAATCCTCCCTGGGATGCAGCCATACCATGCAGATTTGCATTTTTAGGGTGGGTTGTTTTTTTTTCCCCACCTTGACCACATACAAACTGACAATCCATGAGCTAAAAAGTCACCTGATTCATGGAAACAGACACTTTTAACTTTTCTATATCAATCTGCATCCACTCTGGTAAGTCAGAGCTCTTAAATTTGTTATGCTACTCAGTTTAGGAAAGCATTGAGACCATCACAACACTGCCATAAGGGTATTCAGATAATCTCACTTCATCTCATATATTAACACATGCTAACAGCAAAAGTTGTGGAATTAGATGCGTATTCTTTAGAAAGCAAGAAAATGTAACACTAAGGAATACAACATGGAATGTAGTCACATCAGATTCTGAGCTAAATATAAGTTTATTCTGATAACACACACAGGATGGTACTGAGCCCACACTAGAAAACACTAACAAGAAGTAGAATATATTAGGGTGCTAGTCCAAGTGATTTGCTCTGCATGGAGATCAGGCAACTTTTGGTCCATTCAGTATAGACAGATGCTGCAAAACACTGTACCAACAGCTTCTGCACCAAGTCCGTAATTTACTTGAGCTCTATGTGGAACACCTGCCAGAAATACAGTCTTGACACAAAGATTACAAAAGAGATTATTTCAATAGTTACTTTGGCCTAAATGTAAGTTTTTATTCTAGGCTGTTTTTGCGTCTATCAGAAGAAGATGGGACACTACTTCGTTTTTAACTCTAAGTCTTTCTTTCTTTCTTTGCATTAAGTGCAAGGCACACGAAAACAGTTAATTTGCTGTAGATTTGGATCCTAGTTTATCTTCTGGAAACATACTGTCATGCCCAAAGATCAGCATTTTTCAATGAGCTCAATGGACCAAATTATGTCTATAGCAAAGGAAACTAATTGGCTTTTTTCTCCCCCTCTTGGGTAGATAATAGACTGTGATTATTAATAAAGCATTTGTTCTCACTCAAGAAGTTTTTTGCCTTTTCTTTGTTTGGGCTGTATGTGCATAGGGCTTGCATAGACAAGGGTTGCATACTGAGAAGCAGAAATGCAATACCAGAAATTCTGATTCAGGGGTTTTTTGGGTGGTGTTTGATTTTTTGGGTGGTTTGGTTTGTTGTTGTTGTTTTGTGGGGGGGTTTTGTGGCTTGTTTGGTTGTTTTGGTTTTTTTTTTTTACATTGCCTACAAGCAGCAATTTTCATTTATCTTGCTGAATATGTTTGCACATAAATTGAAAAGGATAGATGATATTTTGAAACTCTAGGCCTTTTTGCAGTGTGCCCACATACAAAATGATGTCCAGCTCTTTAAAATGTGTAGGTGAGAAAAAGATTAACTCAAGAAAATACACAGAGGAAAGAAGAAAACGTGCCAAATTCCTTCCATAGAGAGTTTGGAGTTGGTGAGGGTCAATACTACATATCAGAACTTATCCCCTACTTATTTTCATCTGTCTTAATATCTCTTTTAAGAGGTTTCATCTCATTAGTCAAAGATTAAAAATTGAAAAGCCCTTCTTACCCTTGTTTCTCCATACAAAGGAGGAAATTCAACAATTTTCCTATTATTTCATTACCCTTTTTCCCACAAGTATATGAGTAGAAGGAAACATCAAGTAGAAGACTCTGTGAGAAGTAAGATGCATTCAGTTCGCCTGCATGAAGGCTGAGACCTGAGGGGTCAGGGAAGCCCACTGTGTCTCCTCTTAACCTACAAGCCAAGTAACTCCACTGCTCTCAGAAAAAGCTTCACGTACCTCAAAAAGGTTCTTTAGCAGCCTTCCCCAGACTCCCTGACTTGGGCTTAACAAAGGGATACATATGCACAGCCACTCACTGTTTGCTCTCGCACGCTCCCTAATTTCCTTTATACTTGGATACACATCACCACCCTGACTCCAGCCTCTTCGTTACGCATGCCTCCAAATCTGCTGATCTCTAATATTAAAAGCCACAATCACAAGATCAGGAAAGAAGATAATCCATCCCTTACAAAAGATTGTCAGAGCCCAGCAGCTCCAGGAAACTCTCCGCTTTGCCGGGGAAGACCCAGCACATTTCACTTGCAACTTCGGAGTCGCTTCAGAATTTCTTCTTATTCTATCACACGAAGTCAGAACTAGTTTTTGTCAAGCTAGGGCAAAAAGTGTAATCAGGCCAGTATGTGTCAAGTTATGTAAAGAAAAAATGAGCACTAAATCAAATACTATGGGAAGCTGGCCTTCAAGGTTTTCTTTTTATTGGAAGCATGCCCCTTTGGAGTTGTCTGTGGATGTGAACTCCCTATGAATAAATCTGAAATTATTGCAACTGACATTTCTAATGACTAGTGATCTAGCTACTAAACATCTAGATTTTTTTATTATATATCTAGGGCTTCATTTTTAAAGAGAGACAACTCGTGTGCTTACATTTTGCATGGGAATTTGGTCCAAAGCCTGAAGTCGGCATAAATTTAATAGAAAGATGCCACTTGCTTCCAGTGTAATTTTGAGCAGACCATGACCGTGCCTGCTTTTATGTATTTGCAAGTAGGTTCTAACAGCCATCCAACACCATTATCTGTATCTGCACACCCTGTGTGCACCTGTACACAAAACAAAGAAAGTGGCAGGTACTAGTGGAATTTAAAATAGAAGTATTGATCTAGAAACTTTGAAAATACTACTATATTTCTCTTTGCAAGTAAAATCACAGTAAGAAAAGCTGCACTACTTATTCATTTTATTATATAAGGGAATGGATGTCTCATAATGACCTGTAATATCAGTGACATAATGACCTGCCAATGACATAACAGGTTGAGGCATTCAAAGCCGTTCACACAACTCTGGCACTTCCACAGGAAGCAAAGCAGGCTTTGCTAAGGGTCAGCATTACAGATCTGTTAGAACAGTCTGCCATTAAGGAGAGACTGGAACAAAGACAAGGCGTGGCACACATCTAGGCTCAAGCTGGACATGGTTTTAACGACGACCTTACTCCCTCCCCACCGCTCCTACTGTCTTCTCCCACTACTTCCTCTTTTCAACCGTCGGTTTGTTGGCATTAACTACCCTTTACGGCTGTTTGGTTGGAGGGAGGTAAAACATTCTTTAGAGGAAAACAAGACAGAGGGATAAAAAAGAATAGAAAAAGCACATAGGACAGCAAAGGTTGGGGTTTCCCCCCTCTAAATACCAATTTTTAGCAACCTAGCTACTGGAAAAAGATGGTAAACAGGCAAAAGAACTAGTGTCTTCTTTTTGGTGTGTATTATGTTACTTGCTATTGCCACCAATATTAAAAGCTTGAGTTTTGCAGGTACTTAAGGTAGGAAACAAAGTTCCAAATGAACTAAATGCCACATAGGATGTAAGGGGTTGGAAGGGAGCTCTGGAGATCATCTAGTCCAAAATCCCTGCTGGAGCAGGTTCACCTACAGCAGGTTGCACAGGATGGCAGCCAGGCAGGTTTTGAATGTCTCCAAGTTGGAGACTCCACCACCTCTTCCAGTGCTCTGCCACCCTCCAAGTAAAGAAGTTCCTTCCCATGTTCCTTCCTACGAACTTCCTATGTTCAAGTCTGTGCCTGTTACCTCTTGTCCTACGTGAAACCTGAATTAGCTGAAGACATCCGATTATTATTGCTAGATTTTTCCATTTTCATCCAAGAAAGAATTGACAAGACACAGCTGGGAGTTGACCGTGATAATCTATTGGGATGAGAAGTTCCCTGGAAGATGTGGAAGAAAAGCACCTAACGCAGAAAATTCAGCGGAGATCCACTCTCAAATTTTCAGTGGTTTTACCCATTTCTTTTGCCAAGTTTCATCTATTACTCTAATCTTAATGGGATCTAGCCCTTTTTAATATCTCTGTAAGGGAGGAGGCTTGGCTTTTAGAATCACAGAACTACCACGCTTAAACTGGGCAGCTGTGAAGATTTTTCTTCCTCCCAAGATTTTAGAACAGGAGGGAACGTGCGAGTCTTTGGTATGTCCTAAAAACCAATGAACTAAACACCCTCATGTTTTAATTCACCTAGTATTTCCTTGCCAACATACACTTCAGATTAGGCTCTGGTTTTGTTTTAGCATTTCCTTAAGAGGAAGCAGTTCTTTTGAAACGAAGCTATTGCTGTAACCTGAAGCTCATTCTACAAGGATCATTTTGTAATTATCAGAATGCTTTAATCAAGTCAATATTCTTTTCTTCTATACACACAGCAGTACATTAAGAAAATAATAAATATTTATGCATCTTAACCAAAATTCTCAGTTTAGCACTATTAATCCAAAGGATTTTTTTTTCAGTAGAACAATATGCAATACTTAAGGGTTAAGATAGTGAAAAAAGCTCACATTTTAGTAGTTCCTCTCTTAATTGCTCTTTTTCAGGTGTTCATTTTCATTGTTCACCATATTACTAATTAGACTGAGTTCAAGTCAGTCCTTTAGTGTCAGGCCACCTAAACACTGGTTTCTTGCTGTTTTCCACAATGACTTTTAAATTGCTCCAAGATTCCCTTAAATGAATTAGTCATTCATTTCTTTTAGTTATTATCAATTACCTCCCACTTGTCAGCACTGCATGCCAAGTAAATATTGCCACTTAAATTTACAAATTATTCCAAATCCTATGTTTTGGTAGCATGCACCGTACAGAAAAAAGGTCAACTTTACAGTTTTATACATGCAATCTATAAATAACTTCCACAAACTTATTTACATCAAAAATGAGTCACCAAGCCACACATCTCTGGTTGTTATTTTCTTGGTCTCTCTCTTTAGCAGTATAAGCACCTTGTTTCTTCAGAAGTACAGGACCAATGCTAGATGTCCTCTGACTTTTTAGGAGAGGAAAAATAGAAGCCAGCCAGAACTGTTATACATCTGTTTCTTGACTAGTAAAAAAATATACAAAGAAAACCCTAAAGAAACTTCTATTTAATGTTATTACCATCTTCCTCCTCAGCTGTGCTCAGTCACAGGTATAAGTGACACTTACTTGCACTTAATCATGGCTGACAATTTCAGTACAATTGAAAAGCTGGAGAGGGACTTTTTACAGGGGCATATAGTGATAGAACAATGGGTGATGGCTTCAAACTGGAGGAGGGGAGATTCAGATCAGGTCTCGGGAAGAAATTTTCCACTCTGAGGGTGGTAAGGTGCTGGGACAGGTTGTCCAGGGCAGTTGTGGGTACCCCATCCCTGGAAGTGTTCAGGGCCAGGTTGGATGGGGCTTTGAGCAAGTAGATCTAGCCGAAGTTGTCCCTGCTTATGGCAGGAGGGGTGGAACTAGATGGTGTTTAAGGGCCCTTCCAACCTAAACCATTTTATGAAAAAGTAATCTACTCAAAAAGCAAAGCTGAACCATGGGCCTGCACTTGGACTGCACCAGACTCCACAGCCAGAGTAAGAGGTCAGGAGACACCCGTGCTGCCTGTGGTAACTCCTGTGAAGAGGAGAGCCACGTTTCCCAGAAAGGGATCAGCCAAGAGCCGTGATGTGAAAGCTAACGTGCGTTTCATCATTTTCCAGAATGGCACTGAGGTGGTGGATCTTAAAGCACCCTAAAGGAGTAGCACTACCCAGACAAAATACGCAAGTTGAAGATCTCATACATCAGAGACCGTTTTCCTTAAATAACCAAGTTTCCCTTAATTTCCCTCTTCTCATTCTTCTAAAGTTATTTATAACAATTATCACAGGCATTCAGGATCATGATCTCTTCTAAATTCTCTTAAGGCAGGATACAAGAACAACAGCAGCTGAGGAGAGCATCCTAATCCCAAATCAAATCTTAGTACTAGGGCTTTATGTCACACTGCACCATACCCTTTGTGGAGTTTGAGAAGTGGCCAAGGCTGCCTGCTACTTGAGCAGCTCAGAACCTCCACATCTCTCATTAGTTGTGGATAGAAGAAGCAGGAATTCACCCTTTGTGAGCTTAGGTATAACTCATATGGCAGGGAAAGCACTAGATCAGCATCCTAAAACTGCCCAAGTGATAAACATTATAATACCAAGAAAAGGCAAAATAACAATTATTTCTAATTGGAAACAGTGCAAATGGCTAGTAGAGGATGTTGTGCTCAAATCTAACATTAGCCTTTTCATGCATAGAATGATTTGGTTACAAAAGAGGACAAAAAAACCGCTTTGAGTCTCCAGACATAATACAATCATATTTTTTTACTGCCTTTTTATAATCATAGGAACATCAGCATTGTTTGTTAATTTCCTGATTGCCACCATTAATAAAAATTAGCATTTAGGGCTCTGAGACTGATTCTACTTAGCTTGGGAATCAGTGTAAAGGGAGCTGGGAATATCTAATATAAATTGATAATGCTTTTATTATGCATCTCATTAAAGGACATGCCACTGGCAAATAACATACGGGTACAATATATGGACAGTTCGTTAGAATCAAAATGTGAAGAACTAAAAAAAACTAGGCAAAAAGATGAACTTTTTTTGGTAATAGCCAAGTCAAGTAAATACAACATAAATGGAATGTGCCCTTAACACACTTTCCACATAAGTGTCTACTATTCTTCAAGTACAGGACATGTCATATTATAGACTTCCTCATTTCAAGTTTCTGCCAGAGGCAAGAGACATACATGCAGAAAGATAGCATGGCAAAAGTATACAAGCATAATATAATTGGGCTAGATGTAGCTTTTCAGAATTAACTTCTAGAAAATAAATATCTCCTAGAAGTTTCACACTGTGTTTTTGAATCTGTAAAATAACAGTTGAGAGTTGTCACATAAACTGCTGATGGTAGGGTTCCATTTTTTTTTTTACCACTCACTACAGCAATTTGAAATTATAAGAGCATTATTAGCAGTATAAATCAATAAATTGAAGGCGCTTCCTGAAGAAACTAATATAATACAGTTAATGCTGAAATATTAAGATGCACAATCACAAATCAAATAAGATGTTATCACTACCAGTAAACAGAACCAAAGCCATGACAAAATAGCTAAGAGAGAGTAAACAAAAGAAATGCTATAAAACTATTGCGAGTAAAGGAGCATGGACTGTTCTGTAAGATTAGAAAGTTGACTTTTATCTCCAGTGGTTTAAGAAACCTAGTGGTTTCTTATCGATATGAAACATAACTGCAAGTTTACCAAAATTCAGAATTTAAGAACTGAACAAGCCCCTAGATGAGAGGCAGAGAACACTGCTCAAGCTGTTTATTCACCTTGGGTGAACCCAGAAACCTCCTGGAATGATGTGAAATCCAATTTGGTTTTATAAGCAAGAATACAACCGGGCATTAAAATCTTCCACACTTTTATAACAAAAAATCCACCATGATTTGTAAATAAAGTTCAGCATTGTCCACAATCTGAGAGATACATGGGGTGTGGCCAAAACTAAAGATACACTGATCTTATTTGGACCATTTAGAAGTGAAAATGCAGATATAACCAGTGAGCAGCCTGTTGACTATGTGCATTACATCATTTGAGACAACCTGCTGTCATATTAGACTTGTGCAGGTAAACATAAAAGCACGGAAAGAACAATGACGACTAGACTGTCAGCATTCTGTTTTCTTTTAGGGAGAGACTGCTGAAGTCTTTGGCATTTAGCAAATTTCAAGCAGACTCCACAATAACTGGATGTGCAATGATAAGTAGAAAATTGAGGCAGAATGAATTGTATAATACGCGTCTGGCTGCATGTGGATGAGTGGGCTGATCTGAACATCAAGTTTTAAGACTGGATCTTAATAAACTCCCTCTTGAGACAAAAAAAAGAAGAAATGGGGAGTACATAACACCACTATCAGAAAGGACATGGAGGACCTCAAAGAATTCCAGGAAAACAGAAAATTTGATGACTAACTAAACTGATAATACAGAGGCACAAGGTCAAGCTGAGCTCTCTAGACTAAGAGGTCTTAAGCCTTAGGAGGGTTCTTGAGCAGCTCAGGGGGAAACAGGACAGCAAAGGTTTCCTTAACTAGCCACTAATAACACAGACTGATTTTCTGTTGAATATTAGAGGCCGTAGTACAGAATAGCAAAAATTTATCCTTTATTTCTAAATAAGCAGGACACAAGGAGTGTATTGCTTCTTAGGGAAAGGCCTCCTTGAAAAAAAAAACCCACACAATAAAACCAAACACAAACCATCACCATGCCACCGTCACCCTCTACTCCTGGCTACTGCAGCTTACACAGCCCTTTACTCGAAGATAAAATCTTTATCATCCCAGAATCTTTACAGCTTTCAATGCCATCTGTTCTATTAACTTATTTAAGACCCTATTAGCCATTACTAGAAATACTGGAATAATGACGAATTGATTTCAGGTGTTGACTTTAAATTCTACATGGTAACTCACAGTGTACCCTTACTAACAAATGTTTCTATATAGGCATTTGAAGTTGGACTTAGTATGGCACTTTCCACATCAAAGCAGTTTTCTATGTAAATAAAGATGAGTAATAAGAATATGAAATATACCTCTCTGAGAACAAAGTTAAGTTAAAATAGTGATGCTATATTTTCAGTAAAGACTAGCAAGGACTACGTCAGTTTAAGTGACAGCCAAAGTAATTTTGTTCTAAAATCATTGCAGCAAAATCTCCCTCTCCAAATCCCAAACCAGTCAGTCAGACACTCCCAAGCTGTATCAGCTCCAGAATTCTAAAAATTTCATTAACATACCCAGACAACATAGACTATGTTGGAGACCTAATATCTGTAGAATTTATATGGCTTATTCTTGCCTTATTTTGAGTGACAGTAACTTTTGCCTTCAGCCACACTCCATAATCACACTTCAGCTCCCTGGTTTGCAGCACTAGCTATCCTTTATCTTTTTTTCCCCCCCTCTTCCACATTTTCTTTAGTTTCTTTGCCCCTTCCCTCCATTATCAGAGGCATGATGGAAACATCTTCAACAGAGATCCAAAAAGTTACTTTTCAAATACCATTCCCAGAGCCTGTGCATTTAGAGTAACAAGAAAAGGGCTTTTAACATAGTAGTAGGACACGCAAAGGCCCCCTTAACCTGCTACCACCACGAGTCAGAGAATTAGCATGGCACAGCAGTGGAGACACTCTAAGGAAATACTAAGTGAATGAAAGCTGATTCCACACACAACAACATAACAGAGATAAAACCATATTCTGAACACATTAGAACACGATTTGCTTCAAAATACAGGAGTGTCCATGGGAAGTAAGATCTTTTTCCTAAAATTAACGTCCATACATTCCGTGAATCACCAAAAAAATTTTAAAAGTGTATTTTAATGCACTGCACAAAGACTTAGGTACTATTTTAACCTTTATTTTACTATTTAAATTTCATTTAAATAACAATGTTTAATTTTTTAGAATTTTCCTTTCCCTGACCAAATTAATTTTGATTTGCTTCCCTCTATGGAGAGTTGTTGCAACAGGGGAGGTTAAAAAGCATACCCAAATGTTTGCAAGTTATAATTCAGGAGCAGACACAGCAGAAAGGTATTTCTGGAGATATCTGCCTGGTTGTTAAAAGATTAGACAGAGCTATCACTGCCTCTCTCCAACCTCTGCTTTTTCTAGATGTGCTTGGAAAGAAAAACCAAAGAATTTCACTCCACTGTATAGGTATCCAAACCCACTGGGGTTTTTTTATAAGCATTTCCTGGTCACACCAACCAATTATGGACCCCAAGAGATATCAGGGTAAGAAAAAAAGGCACTTCTATCCCAGAATTCAAAGGAATGAAGCACACCCAGTGGGGGAGCCACAGACACCTGGAGAGCAAGAAACTGAAACAGGGAGACCAGCAGCAAGTTTTAGCTGTTTTCCAAGTTAGGCTCACAATTTTTCCCCAGTTTCACACAGAACCTGATTTAGATACCCAAGTCTGTGGTGGCTTTTGTACTGAATCTTTAAAGTTACTAACTAAGAAGTTACTTACTAAATCTTACTGAAACTTAAAAGTAAAGGTCTTTTGCTTATGAAAAGCCTTAAGAAATTTTAAAAGTTCTGGGTTTACTCTACCAATTCATGCTTGTTAAAACCCTCCACTTCTTAAACTGCAGCGTCTCTCACAGCTTCGTGAAATCATGAGGGTTGCTGAATTAAATAGCGCCTCTACCATGAAAGTCATTATCACTCACAGCTCGAGTGACTTCCTTCAGAACTGCCTGGTCTTTGCCCATTCCCAAGCAGACAGGCACCCACGTTACAAAACCTACCCTGGCAGAATAAGTTCATCAGTGCCAGCTCAGCAAAGATGACACACAAGCATTCACTGGGTGCCCCTACTGCCTATACACTGGCAGGCTCAAAATCAGTACTTCTACAGCAGTCTCCAGTTATGGCCAAGGACTCCCCAGGAGCTCTGTATTTCACATGCGATACGTGTCCTGTGGGGAGGCAGGAGTTGTTCAGCATTTAATGCATTCCCCGTGGCAGTTTCAAGTCTTCCTTTGCTTCAGAAATCGGAACTTCTTACTGCCCAAGTTTACCTCAGCATCAATTAAGATTTATTTTGAGATGCTTGCATATTTCAAAGTTATATCGAACAAGAAACAGCATCATGCAATACTTTTTACTAATAGATTTTTAGCTGTTCTGTATAATGCAGCACAGCTGCATGAATGCTTCAGGAATAACGTGCAAGACATACTGCCTTACTTCAGCTACTAAAATCTATCATCACCTGCAGACACATGAAACCACAGTTTAAAGATATTACACTTTTAAATCATATTTGTGCTAGTGAAAAGGTAACATTTTATCTCTTAAAATTAGTTCCAAATTCCATTTTTTGTTCAGGTTTAACTAGTACACCCCTATAATTACTCAAACATCTCCTCATCAAGGTACAATTCTGCCTTAAGCAGAGAAAAAACCATCTTCTTGCCTCACAAACCTGTGCTGTTATCTCACAAAACTGGCAAAAATACAGGTTTGATTATTTTGCTTCTACAAAACTGTTGAGCCAACACAGCTGAAAAGTTCTATCCCATGTTCTGTGTCATCACAAATACCAACAGCTCCATGCAAGACCTGTGTTCAATGAGCATTATGAAGACAAATTGAAACGGTTGCACAGTTGCAACACAAGCCTTATCTAACACAATCTTTGTCATCACTGATGATGCATAAAATGGAAGGTACCTACCCCAGTTCAAATTACTGTATTCTTGACAGTTTTAAGATCAACCTTTTTTTTTCTCATAATCTGGGTATACATATTCTGAAAACCTGAAGTGAAAACATTAATTTCACAAGGACAATTTTACAGATTCACGTACAGGAGTAGATCTGCCATTTTAAAAAAAACTCTCGCTTGGATTAGAAACAAAGTCGCCTTCCAGTGAACCTTAAGAATAGATTAGTTTGAATAAGGAGGAACAAAATAGTCTTCGAAATATATTTTCTCTCCTGTGCTTCTTGTCAGACCAGATCTATTGCAAGAGCAGGTAGTCATTTGCTGTCATCAGAAATCAAAGTAACCCATGAAAATAATAATAAATGTGAAAGTATCCCACACTAAGGTTTTGACTTGACTTTGTTCACGAAAAAGGTGTAGTCTATTCCTAACAAATAAATTCAAGGTATCTACATTTTAAATACAAAGACCTCAATACAGCAAGGTACTACCAGCTTTTATTTACGTTACCAGGAAGTGAAAGGATCTCACTACCTCATAGAATGCTCTGTTTGTTATAGAAAATTATTAGTTTGATACTCAATTATGCCTTGAATGATCAGAAGTTACAGATACATGGAATTTCAGTCTATCAGGGATTTTCCATGCACTCCTGTGACATCAAGTTCTGGGAAAGTATAGCAGCAACATTGCTGTAAAAGAAACTGTAAGAGACTGCAGATGAAAATGCCAGAGCTCCAGCTTTTCCAAATTATTACAACACCCACAGGAGATATGGAAAGCATGGGTTCATTTTCTGTTGCTGCTTTCTATCTTTTTATCTGCTGTACAGATAAGTATTTTAAAGTTTAAGGGTTGTAGTAGATAAGTTATCAAATTTTGCCTGAGGTGGTACAGCATTCACATTGGAAAACTGCTCTCAAAACCTCACTGTTACACAACCGAGCATTTCAACAGTGTACTTTGTCTATTACTTCTTTCAATTTGTTTGCCACATATGAATCCACTTTTTTATTTAGAGCAATGCTTATTTTCTCTCTCAACATTGTCTCCTTTTTCTTCCCTTCACGTGCTCTGATTAATTCCAAGATCCCCGCTTCCATTAGTTCAGTTACAGAAGTTCTTCTCTAACCATTTTTCACCTTAATTGATTTACAGTAATGCCAAAGTTTTATTTAAGGGACTAGCTGATTTCAATAATTAATTCTACTGATTTATCAAAGTTCTGTATTAAAAAAAATTCTATTGCTATTCAGTGGATTTTGCTTTTGTTTAACCAGTATCAGCAGCAATCACTCAATTCAAGGCTACTCTGAACCTACTCTTACAACCGCTGCTTAGTAACTTCTGTTCTCCATTAAGAGATCCCCCTTCATACCCCAAGAGGCACCTTCTAGCAGGAGTTACTTTGCCTCCAGGAGCACTACCATCATCTGTAGATGAGCTATACCCAAAGGCAAGGAGTCCACAGTAGGTGCACAGCACCACTCTAACGGAAAGAACTCCGGCTCCTACTGCTGTTCCCCTACCAGCAGGGAAGGCTAGAAACTCAGCCCTACTGATCCTCAGTTTACTCTCACTTCAAGCACTTCTTCCTTAGTTTAAAACCCTCCGCCTAAATCAGCACCACCTCCTTGTTAGGTGTTAGCAATTAAATGCCAGCAGCAATCAAAAAGAGGCTTCATGTGTGGTCTATCAGAGACCACACACATGACTAATCACAACAAAGGCTTGTTCCCACCTTCACTTCCTCACTGGAGGAAGTCCTACACATATTTTCATTTTACTCACTATTGCTTTACCCTTCTTTTAAGATACAGGAGATGCAAGTTCAATTCCCTGTCCCAAGGTACACTTAGTGGTATGTAATCAAGTGAGCCTGAAGGTGAGGCCTAAAGCAATACAGCTCCAGTTATCTTTGGGTAGTCATTCCTAACAAAAAAAGAACAGAGGTTTAAAGTTTTGGTCTGGATTAAAACCCAGTTTTGTTTTTTCTTTGCTGCAAGAACCAAGATTAAAAAAAAAACTGGACTTACTCAAGCTAAAGTTGTGTATCTTCAACACATTAATGAACTTTTGCAGTCTTTCTGTGTTTGAATCCCTCTCTGGATTTTCCGAATAGACTTTCTTTGTATTAGTAATTTTGTTATCTCCAGGAGAATGAAAAAGCTATAAAGTATTTAATTTAAGAATTTAATTTCAAACAGACAGATGAACAGGAGTGCACTTTAAATTATAAATAGGAAAATTGAATGATAAGAAATATGCTTTCATTACTTTCTAAGTACAGTAATAACACTTGCTACCTTGGGCCAGAAGATTATTGGCATCCAAAGTTTTAATCACCAAAACAGAAAGATTTTGTGTGTCTGCAAGATAGTTGTTTCTCTACTACAATGCATTTCTTGATATTTTGAGCTTTGGCTAATAAACATTTAATAATGATTATATTAAAAGTTATTGTCCTTGGGGCTTGCTTTTGATGTGTACCATATAAAACAGGTGTCTTATTATTTTACTGGCACTGGGGCTTTCCGGTTTGCACTGAGCTTAGAATTATTAGTTTAGAATCCAGTTGCTATCTTTGTTATTGCTTTGTAAAGTTCTAATTAGAATTTGGGGAGTCTAAAGTAGTAATATGCTTCATGAATAGCGCTATGTCTTCTAGATGCACAATTGCTATTCACTTTCTTTCACTTGTTTTATTAAGCCGAGAACAGCAAAGAAATGTTTGAGTAATCTTGTATATTTGATCTTTGGGTGACGGCAAGAATTTATTAACAGTAAGAATATGGGACAATGCTCAAGCAGTATCCACTTTTATGTGTTAGAATGGAGATGGTGCTAATTAAAGAGTTTGACTGGTTAGAAGCCGTGTTAAAAAAAATCTTCACTGGACATTTAGACTGTACGATTACAGCACTTTAGGTTAGAAGGGATTTCTCAGGTCCTCTAGCCCAGATGCCTTCAAAAGCACCCTTGACACTGCAACCTGAACGTTGCACCAAGTTTCCTCTTGAACACCTCTTCTGATGATGCCCCTCGAGTTACAATTTGAATGTCTGTCCTCAAAGCTAGGAGTCTTAAACAATACTACTTTAAAGACTCATTTTCCTCCCCACACACTTCTGCTTTAACACACACAATTAAGACTGTCAGTTCAACTGAATAATACGCAAGTGACACAAGTCCTATCTTTTATCCAAACCCCCCTGATAATCTTCCATAGACATTGCTCCAGATTTTCATCTAGCTTCCTAAATAAACTGTTTACAAATACTCAGTCATTGTGTAAAAAAAAAATAGAATCAGAAGTCTGACTTCTTTCTGTCCCTTCAGTAACAAAATGAGACCACAACAGGGCTGCAGGTTCTCCCAAGGACTGACACACACTGCATTAAGCTATCACACAGTCTGCTACATAAAAGCAGGGTGAGGGATGGGAGGTTGGGTAGCTTGGGCAAGAAGGGAAGTTGTTGAAATGCCCATACCCAACAATTGGCTGGCAAAAGAGAAGCATGTAGTTAGAGATGTGTAAATAATTGATTTTTCAATTTAGCTACTGACTTGAAAAATCAAAGAAACAAAATTCAGACCAATTGACCCAGAATAGAAGCGTTTGGGGTTTTTCTCCCCTCCCATTCTCTTTTCAAATACACTGACTGTGACAGACTGTTGAGTCTCTTTTGTTCTTTTCTGAATAGTTAGGATTGATCTAGATAGTACAAGGGTTTCAGCTGATGAATCAGAGACAGGTCCATCTACAAGGCCTCTGGCTACTTTTGAGAGGTATAAGATGCTTGAGTTCAAGTCCATCTTATGAATTAGAAAAAGATTACGGGTCCTTTCCCTAGCCACTGGCTTAGGAAAACAGAAATGCTTCAGTTCAGAATGATCAAACACAATTATTTTGACATTTCAAAACTTTTTATTTTCTTTCACCAAACTAATTCTCAAATTCAAGCTGGATATGTAGTTTTAGTTCAAAAAAAATATGTACACATTTTCTGCCTGGATAAATCACTATTTTTTGTTTGGGTTGGTTTGGGTTTTTTTTCCTGGGAAGGGGTTTGTTTTGTGACTTTTTCCCCTGAGCTCTGTATGTAATCAAAAACAGATTATCTTCAGCACTGTGGGCTATTTTCTTCTCTTTAATGGTCAGCAGTGGAGTGGAAAGTCAGCCAACTGGAGAAAATCTCTTGCTTGTGTTAGGTAATCCCTATGGAATGTTCATCACGGATGTCATTAGCAGGACACAAAATGCCATGTCATTTTACCTTTGAATGGCTGATCTTTGGCAGCTGTAGGTAACGTACTCCAAGATCTAATAGCAAGCACGTTCATTTTACTCTTAAAAACAGGAAAGCTGGACTTCTGACTATTAACTAGATATAGCAGCTATTAGATTTCCTGCTTCCCCTGGTTAGTCACATTAGTTAGGTCTAAATCATTTCAGTATTACCTAGTTCACCTGTGTGCATCTTAACTAGAACTCCTGGGCATTATATTCGCTAAAAAAACATTTTAAGTTATCCATCCACTGTGGAATATTTGTGATGTCTTTTGGACTTGATTAACAAAGACAATTAAAGGACTGAAGCATCATTTGAATGAGGAAAGGCTGAGAGATCTGGGACTGTGCTAGCCCAGAGAAGAGAAGGCTCACAGGGAATCTTAGCCATGTGTACAAATACCTGATGCAAGGGATTGAAGAAGTAGGAGCCAAGTTCTTCTCCGTAGCATCCCCTGACAGGGGCAAAAAGCAGCAAGTAAAAATTACGAAATATGAAAACAAGTTAAAACAACCAAAAATTAAAACCATGACGGTCGATCTAAATAAACAGGTTTTGACTTGACGGCAGTCGAACACTGAAACAAGTTGCCTAGAGACCTTACAGAGCTCAGTGAAGATATTCAAAACCCAACTGGACAGAGTCCTGGACAACCAGCTCTAAGCTGCCCCTGCTTGAGCAGGGGTTTCCTTCCAAACTAAATGACTCGGCAATACTGTGACCAAAACAAGAAAGAACAAGTCTACTGACGTGACACAACACAAGCCACTGGATACAGCGAATCCATGCTGAACGCGTACAAATAACCCTCACGGAGGGCAGGGCACAGCCCTGCTGCACTTCAGTTCTGTGTCCCCTTCCAAACAGGTCAGCATCCAGGCAGCGACCTTCTTACCCGTTTAAAGTAACAGTTACTTATCAAAATTAAGAGCAGGCTACAGTCTCCTTTGATCCAGAAATGGAGTAAAGCACAGGCTCAGGTTGCCCATCCTTCTCCAGCGAGGAGGATGAAGTCTCCCATGCTGCAGGTGAGTGTTTTTGCCACCCAGACAAAGAAGAAAACACAGAAACAAGCAGCAAGCAGCGACACAGCGAGCAGCAGCGCCTTTCAGCTACTCATGGGACAGGCTACAGAGCCAGCACCATGCAAATAGGAGCGAATGGCTCTATAGTCTCACAGTTCAAGAACTCAAGGTTCCTTTTCAGTGTTTAAATACTTTACACCACCACTAACAGCCCCCACCCCAAAAAAAAAGAAAAAATTCTAGTTATTAACCTGTTCTATAAGGTACGAGATTTTCTTCCAAAGGAGAAATCAGAATTTAGAGACAATGCTTTGATTTCAACTTTTGCACATTATACACTGCACAATTACAAGGTCTCAGAAGTTGCTCATCTTCCATGCTACTCCCATGCTACGAAAGTTGAATAGCTGCCAAGTTTTTGAAGGTATTTAAAGATGTATCCAGGTGTCAGATGGGGTTTAAAATAACTTCTAAGATCTGGCTCACAGCAACTAAATCTGTCAATTAGTTTTCATGGGGTTTTTTCCTTTTAGAAATTGTTTCCTAGATTTGATATATTTTGACCCATTTATTATTTTAAAGTGTAGCTTTTTAGCAAAACAAATTAGTGCTTAATGACTACATGGAAGCAAAGAAATGCTTTGATTGCAAATGAACAACGAAGTATTTAGGACACTATGTTTCCAATGCTTTTTAACACTCTTGGAGGACATATACTGGTGCCATTACATCTCATACATGTTTTGTGCTCCTTAGTTAAAATTACATATACAGCTTACCCAATTTGTTTTATCTATTAATATTAATTTATAGTGTGAAACAAGGAAAAGATGTGACTAATTAAGGTAGCAGGAAGAACTCAAAAATACCTTTTCTCTTTCTCACTAAGTGAGAATTACCTGTTTGTTTTTAACTTTGCGGTCACAATGTCTTTTTTTGACAAAAGTCGTGTTACTTCTTTAAAGCAAATTTGATAGCCCAGTCAGCAAACCTGCAGCAGTATGGCAGTTGAATACAAGATCTGTTCCAATTGCCTTGTTCCAGTAATCTAGTGCCATAAATGTGCGTGCACCGAAAAGCCTTGCAAAACTCATACATGCAAAATGAAAGAGTCATGAAAGTGTTGGTTTGTGAAGGGTTAAGTATAACAAGTTCATTTTTTCATATGCTGTTTGTTTTTAACAATTGTTTGTGCCTAACCACAAACTAAATACACAAGAAAGTTTAAAATCAAATAAAATGAGATAGCCAAGTAAAACAATGTGTTCATACAGCTGTGTTTTGTTTTAAAAAAACCACACACCTCCAGTTAAATCTTAGGATTCTTCTAAATTACACTGACAAAATGCTTTGTTATCACCAGTTGCCCTAAGACAGAGAGGTCATCTGACTAAGGGAGCGGATGATCAATGGGATAATCATTAAGACTACTGGGGTATTGGTTGCCTTGAGAATGTATTGCTCTGTTAATTAAGCCCCTGCCTTACCCAATGGCCAGCAGTTACTCTCTCTTGCACTGAAGGGTTAAAAATACCCAAATTCTTAAGTGGGAGTGACAGAAGATACTCACATTACAGTCTTTTTGGTGTTCTGCCATGAGTTTAAAGGTTAGCACAGGAAGCAGGAATAAGGAAGTCCTTTCCTGGGATGGGGCCTAATGAAAGTTCTCTACTGTGTTGCAAAAATATGTTTCATGCTTACAAGATTTTAGCCTTTGATTTCTCTTGATTCACTGTTGAAGCTCTCATCTCTTTCACAGTATGAAAGTCACAGTACATGGTCACTCACACATTTTATTAACAGGGGAAGAACTGAAATGGATACACAAAAATATAATAAATAAGAATACAAGTGTTCACATTGAGGAGCTCAATTTTCAAGTGTCCTGACCTGTAGCAATGCTATAAATAACAGATGAAAAGCGACAAGTAAATTAACTTTTATATAGAGGATTCGTATTCAAGTACTGCATAGCTTTAAGTAACCAGACACAACGATACTTTGAAAAAAATCAACAGCAAACAAAAAACCCCATACAAATTCAGCAGCCCACATGTGAAAATGAAAATGCCAATGCTTGCTATTCCAAAATTACAAAACTGGTTTGCCTCAACTTTACTTAACTTTGTAAGCATTCATGAGGCCTGTGAAAAAAAGAGGGTACAGTCTGGTCCCACAGAAGGTTTGGAAAGTCACAGTTGCAATTCAGGTGGTAAACACCACTTGTATCTTCGAAATTATCTCCTACAGGCTTTAGTCAGTTTGCATGCGTAGAAGTTTTCTCCTTGTGCTTATAGCACTAGAGAAGTAAGCGGTCATACACGGAACACAGCTGCCTCCTGAGACGGAGGGGACAGCCCATCAGGCGGTACAGTATGAGACAAAAATCACCGCAACTCTATTTCTGCCTCCTGATGGGGATTATTCACCCTGCAGTCACTGTGGCACAACAGTTTCTTTGGTTCCACTCAAAGGCTACTGTAAGAAGAGTTACCACCACCACAACCAAACCCACCCCTTAAGACGCCAAACATTTCTTCCCTAACTAAGCGATACTGTCCAGGCAGAAGGACAGCAGAGAACAGCTGGTATTGCCTTTAACAGTTCTACTGAAAACACATCTGGTTTATGATACCACATCTAGGGCCATGTTTGTCTGTTACTAATAAGCATTAATTTAAGTTTGTTTCTGTTCAAAGATTTTTTTTAAGCAAATAGAGTAGGAAAAATATTGCTACTTGAAGGAAGAACCCCCAGAGATTCAGACCTCAGGATGATACAGTGACATTTGATTGCATTACTTTTCACATTTCAGAGCTGTGCTGTATCAATTTCATTACCCCTCAAATTTTTTCCATTTATAATTGTTAAAAAACAGTCAAAGACCATAGGGTTGTTTCTTACTTAGCAGAGCTTTCTAGAGCTGTTGATTTATATGTACACTTTCTGTAGTGAGCTGAACCAACAGAACTGGAGACATAGTACCACTCCTTCCTGTACTCTTCTGGGCTAAATTCTAATACTTTAATTAAAAAATAAAATCAAAGAGCATCAGTTGAAGTCCAGATTATTTGTTATTTTTTAAATACTGTTGTACAGTTCATTTCCCAATGCAAAAGGATACATTAAGTCTATGAAAAAAGAACATTAACATACTTTAAGACCAGTTCAATTAACTCAATTAACTAGCTGTTAAAAAATAATCAAGATAGTTTACAAAATTATGAGCATAACAGAAGCTCAATAAAGAAGGACCTGCTTCCTATTTTCTTAAATCAAACCCCATGGCACCACATGAAATTAGCAAGCAGCATGCAGAACAATCGAAAGGTGACAATTCCTTGTGCAAGGCAGAGGTAGGCTGTAGACCACCTCACTGAGGCACACTGTGGATGCCAGAAGTTTATTGGGCTCAAAAGGTGTTTGGACAGATTCATAGATAATGAAAAAATAAAGACATCAAGGATCATTATAGACAAAGGCACCAATTCATCCATTCTAGTTTGGAAAATCCCAAATTGGAGTTCACTAAGGACTAGGGAAAAAGCAGCTGCCTTAACATTTATTATTAGACATTATCAGAGACTGCATAATTGTACAAGGTTAAACTTAGTCTTTCTTCTTCCTTAAGCTGATGTTTGTTATCTATCCCCCTATCTATCTATCAATTGTTCTATCATAGAACCAAATCTATTGGTTAAAACAGGTTTCAAGCCAGGTCCTGCCAGATTGTATCACAAAAATCCAGAAGAGCTGTGTAATAGACTAGATTGACCTCTGTTTATCAGTCCACATCTGAATCAAATTTAAAGAAATAACCTGTTTATTTTGCTTTACCCTAATAATTTAGACATTTCTCAGAATCACTCTGCCAGCCTCGTGATCTTCTCAGAAGCTGAAAGACGTAACAGAGCTACCATAGCTCTGTTACTTAGAGACCCAGTCTGAAGTCATAAAAAGTATCCTGGTTCTGTCATGCCATAAGACATCACAGACCAGTTCCTCCCAGGCAGTGGGAACCCTACAGATAGGGTCAACTGTATTCCAGAAACTGGATGATCAACATACAAATTCCAGATCCTCAGCAACTTCATCTTTCTAAAATCCTAAACCAGCATCTATTTACTAAAATGCTCTACCATTGAGTGAAGCAAACTATGGATTAGGCCCTTTCAACTGTAGATAAAGGGCAAGAGAAGATGTGCAGTAAGGTGGAGTCAAAGATTCCTTTATGTCCTTCAGAACTCTCACAATCAGCTAAATAAATCTTTCAGAGATCCCAGTAGTAGGTATTAGGGAAGTGTTTCCCAAAACAGACCCTGAATCCTCCCCTTGGATGGCTGTTACACATATTCAGACATTTAAGGCACAAGGAGTTCACTTTAAATGCATTACAGGGTTAATTAGGTTTTCAGTAAGTACTTCTCTAATTCCTCCTTCACGCATAACATTTAAACTTGGTCGTTGGGGGACAGCTGACCATTGTAAACATGAATCATGACAACTACAAGTAATATTGGCAGTATAGTGATTTACAGTTGAGGTCATTTAAAGATAACATCTACTCTTCATTATTCAGTCACACACAATGTATGTGGCTTAAGGAAGACACTTACTCTGTTACTTAATGAGGATGGTCCAAGTATGCTTCTACCTACAGTTTTTCTTTTTATATTTTGGGGGTGTCTCGCTTCTTACAGTTTCATTAATCAAATTTGACCCTTTGGAGGTTTTTGCGGTAAAAGTATGAAAGTACTATTGCACAGTCACTATAGTTTGACAACTACACTTCCAAAAAGCTTTCTGCAATGAGTGTTCTAGTAGATCTAGAAGACATCCGAGACTGATTTGTGGTGCATGTTTAGATTTATCACCCTGCACCTCTGCAAATTTTTCTCAAAACAGCACTTGCCAGAAGAACACTTCCCGCCCCCGTCATATAGTAGCTTTCCCAGAGCACTGCCACTGTCCTACTGGTTCTTTCCCAGGGAAAATATTAAGAAAACAAACATTGTTTTGTTATTAGTTACTCCTAACAATGGAAACATTAAGACAGGGTTAAATATGATGCTTATACAGATCATATAACCCTTCATTTTTATTCTCAAATGAGATTAAGAGGAAATATGCTATATTTGAAATAGTTTGTAGCTATTCTACTTGTACTCGGTACCGAAGTATTGCTCTCCTTTAAGGCAAAAGTAGAATATGATCCCATTGCTTTTTATTTTGCCCTGATAATGCAAACACTTACGGATTCAAGTAAATTCATACACTTTGTAAACTTAGTCACAGACATAAATGTTTGCAGGATCATGTCTTAGCATATAAATTAGCACCTAATATTGTTTGCCCTTAGTCATAACAATATGCCATGTGGGTAGTTTTATTGTTAATTTACTGTGTCAGATTCCCAAGTAGTGGAGTCACATCAACACAGCTGGGAGAAAAATAGGAGCTATTCTCTTCTAGGCAGGTGTTGAGATACCTTCTTATTTCCAGAATATTACTTTTATTAAGAATACGCAGCATTGTTATACAAGTTATTAAAATGCAATTGATACTTACTTTAAACTCAAAATATTACCCAAATTCATCGTAGTTCTTTTAAATGAATCTGATAAAAGAATGTAATCACAGTGCAACCAGGAGGAAAACAGAAGAGCCTACTGAGTTGATAAAAGTATAGAGCTGTTAGATAACAAGATCTGTTAAAATTACATATTTGTGTACCAGACAACAATGCTTTGTGAAACAAAGCCCTTTTACTTAAATAATTGAATGCTGAAAGAATAAAAGATACTACTGTAGTGCAATGGGTTATCATCTAATCAACTCCCTACACCGGGCACCAAATACACTTTTACTAAAGTTGTGCCTTAACAATAAGCCTGCAGGTACTTCCCAAACAGATTTTTATAGCTGGTGCCATCCACACCACTTTCATTCTACATTTCAGTGTTATAATGATAGTCCATTTTCTCCAAATTCTATGCATGTGCCTTGTATCCACAGAAACTTTTGTGATTAACTATCTTGGCACCAGCAAAACTGAAAACAGAAACTCATTGTTCTTAAATGGAACAATCTTCTGGATTTCACAAGTCCATTTCCTAACCTCTAGGGTAAATGCTTAAACTTTCTCTTCCTTTCTCTTTTGATATCCCAGTGCCTCCTGACTTTTTTGAGGGGTGGGGGGCAGGGGAGAGTGTTTAAAGGGCAACTTTCAACCAGACATAGTAAGCATACCCTCCCCACACAGAAATAATTCATCTTTTCCAATAGTTATTGTACTCTTCAAGATCTAGATTTGAGTTCTCTATTGAATTTGAATATTTCAAGTAAATACAGGAATTGAATCTAAAGTTTTCTATACTCCATAGTCAGCCTCCATAAAATAGTGTCTGTTGTACTTAAAGATTTTTCTTTAATTTAGCGAAGACTGGAGCAGCCGCTTTTCCATTCAACTGCCATTCATCAGGCACATCCTGAGAACACAAAACATATCAACCCCCGATACAGCCTACACATGATACAGTACATCCCTAGCTAATGTTTGTGCAGAGCCAGAAGATTGAACCCAGGTAACATGAAGGATAGAAACGCAGAATTGTGTTGAATCATCTTGATACGGCAACCGAGATTTGGTTCTTGCAGTCAGAGCAAGCAGCATTGTGCAAGAATTAGGTATCTTACCAAAAGGAGTTCCTCCTCAAAACATGGAAAGACCTGAGCTAGGGAAGGACATGGAAAGAAAAAATACACATTAAAGAGGTTGAAGGTGGAGGAACAGCAGCATATGATTGTCTTTAGAGAAGACTACTGAACCTGTGACTTAGATCTACGCTCTTTTCAAGGATATTTAAGCTGTTACCTGTTTTGTCACAGGACTGAGTACAAGATAGCCAAAACAACCCTCAAAAAAGGCTTAGCGACCCTGCAGATGAACCCATTCTGTGAAAAGAAAGCTGTACTTTAAGTATAGGAATTGCATATATACAAGTATGGGGGTTATACTTATTCTGGTCCATTTAAAACACAGAGTGATCTCATTTGGAAAAGCTGGTATATGCTGTATGATTACACCAAAACTACCACCACAAAGAGGAAGCAACTAAGGCACAGCTGACTTCATGCTGAGGAAGGAACAGAATCTTACTGCTATTTACTCATTCTCAAGTTCCATAAACAGACAATTGTAATCACTTTCAGACGGGGCCAGGCACACTTGTTTCTATGTTTTCTATTACAATACAATTCTCTATCAGATTTATCACCATTTTCCTTCTCGGTTCCGTAACTTCTCAGCACATAGAAAGCACGTAAACAATCCTGTAAGTGTATTATCCTCCATTTGAAAAACCTAGGGAGTCTAATTAGCCTATTCTTGCACTTAAACTACAGCTGTGGGACTGAGACCTGATCTTACAGCACAAACAGACATTCAGTCATGAACAGGAAATATTTCTTTCACACTTTAGGCAGCCACAGCTGGGGCCAGTCTGGGTTTCCGAGAGCTCTAGGTAAGGTCCAGGTCACTGGGAGATCAGAGCTCACCTCAGTTAGATGCTAATGCACTAAAGGGCAATCCTTGTCTGGGAAGGCTCTACAAGGTAAGTGATTAAAGCAGGGTAGGAAGAAAAAATATTTCACAAATATGGAAAGACTAACCCACAGGTCGTGTGTACAGAAAGGTCAGCAGCAGCAGATGTACACTCAAATCTCCTGGCTTTCTACTCCAGTGATATAATTAGCTTTTATTGAAGCGCACTGGAAACATGGTCAGGTGTCTATTTTTCCATTTAATAGCTCAGCATCTCCTGCCTTCTCTTCTGAATTTTTTTTATGCCTTAAACACCTCAATTACAAGTTGTCCAGTTAAACTAATCAGTCCTTAGGCTTCTTTGTAATTATTTTGAAAGTTAAATCAAGTTTTAAGTCTTAGTATGTAAATACATAAACTGTTTTGAAACCGTATTTAATAAACACTGTAATTATCTATATTTAAAATGCATTTCTCAAGCCTTCAAAAAATTCTAGAGTAATTTGTAATCATACTACACTTACGGCATATGGACAGGATGGGAACGTAACGGAAATATGTATGGAAATTTTTCTGATCTTCATCATTAAAAGTTCAATTTCTGGTCTGCAACATGTCACATTTAAACTATTTCTTCCAAATTTTCATATCCCAGTTCTAAAATGTTTATGAAGTTTCCATCTTCATCCAAACGAGATCAACAGATTATCACACATGAAGAGTTGCCCATGTTTCTCCCTTTGAATTGGCTCAGTCTCTTACATTCATTCGCTCATTCAGGCCAAAAACATTTCTAAAGTGTTATATTATTGAGAGACACTTGTCATACACACTTCACTGGTGCTGGCATTTCAAGTGTGTATTTTGACTTCTAAAGGGTATAAATCTTTATGTATTAAACATTAGAGATGGAGCAGAACTTGGAAGTCTGAACTGTCTCAAAGTTCAGGACTTTTCAGGATTCTGACGTCAGTTTCTGATAGATTAATAACTCTCTCCACCTCCAGAAGATGTGTGCAGACTAGGGGGTTTTTGAAGTCTTTCAAGAGCCAGATAAAAATTTTACCATCTTGGAAAGCCATCTCAAATGCTTTCTTTTTTGCTCTTCTCCTGATCTCTCTCATTTTAAAATAATTGTAATGCATATATTGGAAATAAGAACAAGATTTCAGTGATATAAGCTGTTATTAGTTCTAACTTTCTACATTTTGCACATTAAACAAAAGTAAAGCCTCATTTTCTTAGCTTCCCCAGGTCTGACAGGTTTTTCTCTTCAAATAATAAAACCATTGTATTTGTAATTAGAAGTGTACAATGAATGTAGAATGAAGAAATGACACAGATATCACAGACTGCATTAACAGTGCTTACAGTGTGGTAGGATATAAATTAACAAGACTGACACACCAGCAAGGGGCTGATTAGGTCTGGTTTGTTATCCATCTTCAGTGGTCTTCAGCATACTTGCCTAAGCAGGGTTAAACAAAAGACAGTATGTAGAGACATCACATTTCTTTTGTAGCTCCTTTAAAATTTAAGGACAACTTAATAAAACCCCATTTGTCTTAAGACTTGTACTACATATTGTACTTCATTAACAATTAAATAGCTTCATCCTGAAAGCACAAGGCTTGTGCAAGGGCCTTGTTAACTTACATTTTTAAACCAGTAAGAAGAGTTCTGATGAACTGTTACAGTACTTTACTGTGGTAACTATTATACCTCTTTTGTTGAATTTGTTTTAAAATGTTAATTGCTTACTGTCTCTTTGCCTCCCCCACCAATTAAAAGTCCCTACCTTTCATACTCAGGTTTCTATTCTTTTTGATAACTTCATATAGTTATTTCCTGAGATTATAAATAAAAGCTTCCACCATTGTTAATACATTAAAAAGCCACAAAAAAACAATCACATAACACAAATCTAGCATTGGAGGAGGCTTTGAAACAATCCAGCAACACTCAGCTGAGTTTCAGAAGCATAGATGTGCTAGAACTAAACAACCCAATCGAATAGTTGCTAATTGTGTAGATTACTAAACAGCAACATCTGCAATAAGCCACATGGATGTTTGCTCTGGCTAAATTAGGCTCTGAAACACTGGTGAGCAGTCACAGAAGTGGTTGGAAAACTGAGAAGCAAGTGAGGATTACTGCCCTTTATTTCAACAGCCACACCATATTCCTTTAACTTGATATTGAGTGAACAGTTTCCTGTCTCTTATCCCTGTTTTGATCAAGTCTATCACTATTTCAACAGGCTTTTACTGATATGGCTTATTCCCTATATACCTTTACAAATAGCAGAGGGTTGTACTGGCACAAAACTACAACCCTAACATACACCTGTTGTTGTAGACCTGAATCATACCAAAATGAAAACTGTGCAGAGCTCAGGTTTAAACAGAGAATGTTCCATAAGTAGTTTTTGTCTGCTGCAGAATAAGCATTGCAGCAGGAAGGGTTTTCTTCCTAGTCTAGAAGTCACCAAGGAAATCCAGAAGAAGAAACCAAAGTTGTTAGTAGCTAACATGACAATTGCTTCAGTTGAAATGAGTTTAACTCCATCTAATTGTCTATTTAGCCTTACAGAAAAGTATTCAACTGCCTAAACATTGTTTTGAAATTAATATTTATTATAGTACTCCCAGAAGGGGATCAATCTATTATGTTCCATGAATACAGCTTAGCCTTCAGAAGGGATAGTAGTTTTGGTACAGTCTTTTTGAAGTAGTTGATTAAAGTGGATCATCGTCTTTTTTTGTCATGCTTCTCTGCTTGCTTGCCTTGAAGTCTTTAAATAATACCAGAAAATATATTTGCCTTTGATTTGCTTTCAATTAACTTGCATATTAAAACCAAATAATTTTGGACTAGACAAAAATACCTGCACTTCTATTCAAAATCAGAAAGATGGCAACTTACTTTCCCCTAAAGTGAGGAAGTCAAATTGGGAAACTATTTCCATGAAAAGTCAAAGAAAGTATTTCTCACTAGCATGCAAATCCAAAGCTTCATGATAACCAATTTTACCTGAAATCAGACTTAACAGGTACTAAAAATGACATCACATTTTAAATATTGATTGTATTCTTACAGCATTTAAAAAGAAAAGTCTGATTTTTTTATTTGCAAGAGATGCTTTTTCATTTGCAGATTTGTTTAAACAAGTTTTAAGAGTGGAATGAAGCATTTCACTTATTTTTATTCTTTTTTTCTGGGAAAAATTAAGTTCTTATTGACAAGCATACCTTTTTTGTCTGATAGATATCTTTTTTACTACCTACAGTAAGAAATGCTTCAAAATCTTGGTTCTGGGTAAAAGTCCTGGTTGCTTTCCAGTCCAGAATCACAGCAAATGTTACTACTTCTATCACCTGAGTTAGTATGCAAGGAAAGCTTCCATGTTCAAGCTAAAAGGAGCTCTAAAAAACCACAGGTAATCTCTGTGCACTCTTAGATTAAAAAAATACTATTAAAGTAGGGATTCTTACATTTAAATTTTCCCTGATGGAAAGCAGTAAAGAAAAAAGAGAGAGAACTTTAAGATCTCATAGTGTCCATGGAAGACACTAAAACTGTAGAGTTTTAGCTTAATTTCTAGAAGCTTTGGTATACTTCCTACCCTATCCTAGCATTTCTGCATCAGTAGATGTAAACCAGTCTCTTAATTTCCACATTATATAAAAACTGTTGTTTGCACCAAAATTTATGGAGCGAAGTAAATCTCACATGTAAAATTACATCAGTGTGGTTTTCTGCAGTTTACAGGTGTCAGCAGGGAGAGAAATTCAACACAGAATTGCTGTGTAGCTCAACTCCTGTCTTTCTATCAGTACCATTTCATACAGCATTGTCCGAAGAAAAGAGACTCCACCTTCGAAGGTTATGCTATGTAAGGAAACTAAAGTCTTAAATAAGCAGAATTTACATATTTGTCTCTGCTACACTGCAAGATGACAGACATTACCAGACCAGTTTAGTGTTATTTACTATTTAGACAGATACAGTGTAGAATAGAGTGCACACACTCATCAGTCCACTGCTATGGCATCAACAAGTTCCACACAACACTGTCCCCATCCAGCCTTCGTTCCACAGTTTTGACATTAATAATCCTTTTAACCTCAGCTCCCGAAACTCACAAAATCTGTATGATACAATGCTGAAGTATCTTAACAAGAGACAAGTGAGGGGTAAAGATCATCTGCATGTTTTGGGCACCTTGTGTGCGTGTACTTTTTTCATTCCTCTCCCAATGAAATACATACATGCCTACAACATATGCATGATGGGGACTACAAGTGTTTTTCCTGGATCAAGACAGGTGGACAGACTGTCCAAAAAGTTGTGATGGGACACTAGACAGCTGACCCATTTTCCATCCAAAATGAAGGCAGAAAGAACAAAGATGTAGTAAGTGAATTTGGAGTCTGACCAGCATACCAAACTATGCAAAGGGAGTGTCAGAAGTCTTATTAGAAGAAAATCTTTCTTTCTGCTGATTAAAAAAATAAAACCTGAAGATCATACTGGTCAGAACAGGAAAAATATGAAAGGAATTCCACTGCTTATATTGGTAGTAAGTGACCTGGGTTTTTTGTTTTTTTCCCCCACAATACTTTGATACTATTTAAAGCAGCACACATTCTTTGACACATTTAAAATAAATAAATCCAAATAAGTTTAAAAGAGAGAAGCAAAAAAAAAGCTCAAGGATGCGGGGGGGCACACCCCACAATCTGAAGAAAGATTAAGAGAACAAGGCATGTTCATTTTAGCAAAAAAAGGCTAAGTAAATATGTAACTGTCTACAGATACATGAAGGGTCAATATAAAGAAGAAAAGGATCAATTATTCTCATTAGCTAAAGACAACAGAAGAGGATGTAGTGGGCTTAGCTGCAGGAAGGATCTTTCAAGTTAAACATTTGGCAAAAACAATAGGCCTATGAACTGATAAGCAGGGTAACATGGGGTCATTGAAAGGCTGTGTTTTAGGCTTAACTTGACACCCAACTATTGAGACTAGTTTGCAAATAATTAAATCTTTTGGAGTGAAGATTGGCCAAGATGTCCCACTAAGTGTGCCTTTCAAACAACATGAACTTACTTCATTGTTTGCCATATCAATAGTTGCTTTAGGAGGGGAGATGGAAATTGAAGTGGAGGTTAATAATAAGTAAATACTGGGGAAAGACAGTGGCAGTTAAAGGTAGATTAAATATATTTTAAAATGTTCAGTAATTCAGCTGAAGAGAAACGTCTTTTCTTCTGAATTTGTAACATATCAGATGTGTAAAACCGAAGTGTCCAGTATCCAAACACCCAAATATAGTTTAACAGCCACAGCATTAAAATTATAAACTGTCTCAGCTTCCAAATTATTAAAAAGCTGTATTACTAGGATCAGAAACACCACCAACATCAAAAGTATCTAATCAAAACCAGGCTCCTTATCTGCACTTAAGGCAGCAAATTATCAGACAACTTGAAGGTTCCCTTACTGGTGATGTTTTTAGCTGCTCGGCTGCCTTGTCAGTGGCACACAGGTAAAAGTTTTTTGCTCAGCAGTTGGCTTTTTTTTTCCCCCCAAATGCTTCAAGTAAACTAGAAAGAGTGAAGAATATGCCAGTACTGACTTGCAGCTTCAAGTAGGCATTCTAGAAATTTACTTTAATTTCAGTGTCTGCATGAACCTTTTATTAACTATAATTATATCTGGCTGCATTAGAAGCCATCTATCAGCTGCCATAGTTGGATAACTTCTTACATATATGCTGCAGCGTTTGCCTAGTTATAAAGGCAGGGGGAATTATCCTCTACATCTGTAGCCCATATTCAACCAGGCAACATAAAGAAGATTTTTAAACTGCAAAGGCAATACTAAAACCATATAGACACACATTACATGAGACAGGGTAAAGATTTCCTGGCTCTCCTACTGATTTTGTTCAGAATACACAAGTGCTCATATCTGCTAGAGATGCCTTTGAAAAAAAGATGTTCAACTGTTGTTAGCAAAACTTGAAGCTTTAATACAGACTTAAAGCTGTTTTCAATAATATGTCAATTATACCTCTTCCCCAAGAAACTGGATGATACAGCGCTGCATGTCAGGGAGACAGCCAGCAGGCAAATTATAATAGGAATCCAAAGTTTGCTACATGAACCTTAGCAGTGGTGAGAGTTTTCTAAATTCTTTTTCTCACTCTAGGATATAAGGAAGGCAAATGAGGACAGCCACTCTAAAAGGTGGCAAGAATAGTATTGTGAAAACCAGTAACACTCCAGTAAATAAATTTACAACTTACTGGTAGGATTTTATCACACTTTAATGTTAAGAAAAAGTGTTGATCTTAAGACACACCTGTTTTCCTCTGTTCCCACCCACCCCCCCCACCTTGTTTTAAAGTCATCAGGACCAATACTGTAGTCACATCCGTACAGACAGAACACAAGTTTAACTAGTTACCCATGAAGATTTCTTTTCCATTCAAGGTGTCTTACAAAAGAATATATATACAATTATCTGTGTTTGCATGCAGTATCACTCCTCACAAGTAGGTTGGATTTTTACGACATTTGCAAATTGTTACATATGTATGTAGACATATTTAAAGAAAGACTTCAATGCAATAGATTTGTCACGAGTAACAGGAAAAAAAACAGTCAAAATGTTATTTGGACATGGAATGACTAAGACTATTTCATACAGCTAGCTTGCTTTCCTCCTTTTGTTGCTCTAATCAACACTAACCTGCTTTTGGCTTTGCTTCCTGGGGGTTACTGCTACTATTCCATCACCCAGCCACTGTGTGTGAAGAAAGCGAAGCCGTGAACTTACAATGCACCTTCCCATCCCTTTGCCCTCAAACCCACTTTTGGTTCAGCTGCCCCACAGCACTCCTCAGGCAGGCTTTCTTTTGTTAAAGCCTCTGGACTCATGTCACAAGCAACAGGAAATTGGTTGTGCAGAACTATCATCCCTCTAAAGGCAACGGGTCCCTTCCACCTTCATCTATGTTTAAGGAAAAAAAAACCCGAAGAAAAGGCTTTTTGCGCCCTGGTGAGAACAGTGGTTGTGATCAGCATATAGTGATATACCAGAATGACAAGATGTAGATTCTGTGCCATTATTAAATATGAATCAACACCCTAGTTGCCCCCCTGCCTCCAATCCCCACCAAGGCTATTTAAATGACTCTTCCCTAGTTCAGGATTAATCTCAGATATATTTACCATTTTACACTCATATACCTCCAATGATTCAAAGAAACAGAAGACAGATAATCCCAGAATTGTTAAACTTCTCTCCTCCTCAGTGAGGATTTGCTGCCATTTTAAATTAAGTACAAGTTTTCATCAAGAACAGAGAAAGTTAAGGGGCTGACTATATTTGTCTTCTGAGCTGCCAGTGATATTCCCCCGATAAATATGTTGTTTATAGATAATTAGTCACCTGAAAGATACTTTTATAAGTAACCAGTAATTGCTCATCAATAATAGTTTGTTATGTCTAGGGTGAGCACAGAGGAAGCAAAGAATATTGTAAACTGAAAACAAAAGTATCCTGTATCCTTAATAACGCATAATAAAAGTTCAGAAGACTTCATTTGTAATTAATTACTGCAGTAAGAAAAGTATAGTAAGTGATAAAGTGACAGTGGGTGGAATGCACAGTAAATATCTTGTTAGTAGTGTATTTTTATATACCACAATCAAGAAACAAAACCAAACACACACAATATGTACCAAACATGAAGCAGAAGTAGGTTCAACACCTGCTCCAGAAATGTGTTTTCTAAATGTTGGCATTACAGAAACACAAATAAAGTGAGTGGAGGGGGGTTGTTAGTTTTCCTACACACAGACTGATGCTGCTACAGACATCCATGTTCAGGAAGACAAATTTACAACCAAAGGGTGAATAGCAGCATTGAGATTCCATTTCACCGGAGACAGCCAGCAGTAGATACCATCTGACCATGTTTTTCTATGAAGAAGCTGTGTATGGGTTTGATACACATTGATTACTACTGGAATGCACCAGAAGCCCATTTTTCCTTACAGTTCCGTAACTGGGTATTTAAGAGGTACAGCAGCTCCTCTCAATACAGTCTTTTATCTTCACCTCCTGCTTACAGGTCCCTCGGGCCATACTGAACTGTTCAACCTCACCATGTAACACAGACCCCAGAATTTCAACTATAGCAACCCTGGAGAGCCTTTACAAGCTAAAAAGACCCTACTAAGTAGGTTCCCAGCTTCATGCAAGTATGACAGCTAGGCTGAATGCATCACATTATTCTACAAGATGTTCCAAGGATAATTTTATCTATCAGAAGTTACTACTTGAGTAACAAAAACAGTTTTTCAGGCTTCAAATTTCTCTCACTTTATCTTACATGTCCTTAGAAGAAAGGCATTCACCAAATAATATCCATATTCCCATAAAACAGATCTTTGAGAAGGCCGTTTTCTGACCTTCAAATATTTTTACAGCTTCTTTTTCCAAATCTCCTCCAATTCCCAACAACTTCAATGAACTGTAGTCCCCAATATATTTTACCACACTAACTCTGGTCTCATTAGTGCATCTTTCCTTGTTTAGTCTTCAGGGGACAGCATTCATTTCTTCAGCTACTGCGCAATCTGTTTGAGTTAATTATCATGATACTACAAATTTTCAGAATCGTAATTTATAGAAGCATTCTTCCATCCAAAAGGACAATATGCATCAGGTTTATGTTGGTTTATTTTCCTCCCTACTTTCTAAAACTGCAAACAGAAGTTGAGGGGGATCAGCTTATGTAAATTGTTCAGTACAACTGAGGTAAACTTGGGGGAAAAAAATAAATCACAAACTTGGGGGGGAAAAAAAAAATGATACAAAAAAGGCTTTAGAGCCCTAAAGAATTGCAAGATTTCTGTTTTCTCTACAAGCTTTCTCTCTTTTCAACAATAAGACCATGCCCACTGTTGAGGTTTGGTTTCATGGTTACACCCGCAAACAGTCATTTCTGGAGTTACTTTTTTTCCAGGCCCTCCCTAACACCAGGGAAGAGCCCCTCCTCTGTGATCATAGAGGAGAAGCGGCAGATTTCTTCACACACTTTCAAGCTCCACTCTGTTGGCTGGTTGTTTAATACTGACTTATAGAAGCCAGCTGTGTTTTAGCACAAAGCATGGTCACTGCTATTGCACAGCTAACTCTGAAATGCATCTGAACTAGCGGCGGCGAAGAGCAGGGTAAGACTTCATGGTGTGCTGTGTGCATTTCGTGCCTGGAAGTAATATTCCCCAGCTAATTGAATGGTACTCTGATTTTTAGAGGAGATCACATAATGGCACTGTCCTTGACATCATGGTATAATTATATCCTTAGTGGAAATGCATTTTTTGTCAACCCATTGTAAAATTTACTATAAAAAATAAACAGAATGGTAAGTGTAGAACAGTGGAAGCAAAACAAAGTAACCGCAAGTATAAGTATTTTAGTTATACTAAGTAGAAAATTCTTCCTCCACTAATATGGCTGAGAAGTAAGGCCCCATGGCAACAAAATTCCTTAGATTACTTGTGATATTTGAGTCATGCCCAGACTAAAGCCCTTTTTTTCTTGCCCCAACTATGGAAGCACTTTGCTTTCCACACTGAAAATACAAATCTATATGATGTTTAATATTAAGCACCATAAGCTGCAGCCACAGTTTAGCTGTTTGGTGGCTTCCAGCTGAAGACTTAACCGGCACCAGAGCGTGCCCACATCAGAAGTGTGCCACTTTGACTAGACCTAATTGGCAGATGTCAGCAGAGTTAATAAAACCACAATTGAATCATTGACATAATTTTCTCCATCCTGACTACGAATGCAACTGTGTGCATACACACAACGTATATAAATGTGAATCTACACAGGTGTGTACTAGAACCCAGAAGTGCTCTGGGCCTTACCCAGCTATGAACCTAGAGACAGGTTGTTTCACTTCATACATTCAACCCATCTGCCAGCAGACTTCATGTTCTGAATTTCTATGAGCTTAATGAGAAGTGACATCTTTGAAGATGTCAAAGCAGAATTCTTTACAGGCAATGTAAGAAGTACACAATTAATACACAGGTAACAGTTGGCGCTCAATATAAAAAAAATATAGGAAGGATGGGCAAATAGACTTTTTGGCCTCACTTTTCCTTTTTTGTGGTTCAAGTAGTAGTTAGAGATAGTTTCTGTATTTTACAGTAGTACCACAAGCCATGGGATAATCCTAACCAACTGGTCCACAAGCAAATACACAGACTATTCCTTCAGCCTTTTGTAGCTACATTGTTCAAATTATATATCACATTGCCTTATGATACTGATTCAATGTGGTAAGGCAACCCAGAAGATCCCACTTTATCCTGACACCTACAGGAATAAGTGTCTGACAGACAGCAAAGACAACACGACCCATATTCTTCAACAGGGCTGTCAGGTGACAGCAGAAGTAGATGAGAAGTGTCTTCTGAAATTGAGAACTGAACTCTAGGATTCTCTGTTACTTTTTCCTGGTCACTTCCCATTTTTCAAGGGCACTGTTATCATAGCCAGACTGTACTGTGTTCTTACCAATAACCATCAAAATTCACCAAAAGAAAAACTCTAGCAGAGTAAAAGAATGGAAACAGCAGCCTGATACTACCAATATTTTAGCCATGCCCTGAAGACCTGTTTGAGATTAATTTCCCATAGATGCTCATTAACTGTGTGTTCTCAGCTCGGTTTCTATTTCATTTTGTTTCCTGATTGATAATCTATTGTCTGAATTGCAGCAGCACTGAGGAAAAAATACAACACTTACTAAACTGGAACACCAAATTAATTACTGCATATGAAGAATGCTGAAGCTATATTGAAGCTGACAAAAAAGCCTGTAAGTAAATTAAAAATTGTCTTAAGAATAATGTATGATAGGTAAATAAGTTTCAAGGTACAGGCCAAGCATTCTCCAACAGACAGTATGACAGTGACAAAATGTAATGTTTTTTCCCCAATAAAAAGAGTAAACAGTCCTTTTGCAGAAGAGGAAGGGGTTGCCAAGGCAAAAAAAAACAGGAGCACTTTATATTTGTATAATTAAAGCATATCATACTACATACACATGTGGAGTACATTAAAGCTGCACAGCCAGCCTGTATTTTAACACCACATAAATCTGGGACTGTTGACTTTGCAACCTCAGGAACACCCTTTTAACAATATGTGTGTGTGTGTATGCATGTTATTTATGTTATCTATGGAGGAAGTATATATGATCTCATGCTCCAACATAACCATTGTACTTTGAGGCATTTACGTGGTGAAGCAACATGTGATATTTTGCAGAGAAGTGTTATTTCACAGCATTGCAGGGAATTTATATACATATATACACACATCTGTTTCTTGTATGCATACATACTGGTAGATGTTCTTAATCACTAGCTATTTAATAAGATAACTGGAATCGTAGTCAAGCTGCAATTACTAGGAATAACATTTAAGTCATAGTTTCCAGAGTTTTCTTTCAGAGCAATACTGGTAACGCCAACAGCCATGATTTTGGTCATTTGAGTCTCAGATACCTGGTTATGGACTGAAGAGAATCTGCCTCAAGTTCAACATAAGCATTATATAATCCTCATGCTCTTCTTGTCCAAATTCCACTACAAGGAGTGGCATGCAGGAAGTGTAGGTGAAAAATTATTCGACAGTTGAAGTTACACACTGCATCACTGTTAACAGCAACTTAACTTGCATTATTTGGCTCAAGAGCAGGAACTTCTTTTCAAATGGAAAAAACTGCATTCTCAAAATGCACCAAAAATCCACACTTTCCAGAAAAGTTTTAAAATTTGTTCAGTCAAGTATGTCAACTCAGTGTTACTACTGCATAATCTTTGCAGCAAAAACAAATTACCTGTAACATTCTAATCTTATATAACCTCATGCTATATTTTGTCTATACGCAATTATACCCCTGAAATCACAGAACCAACCTCCCAAAAAAAAATCATAGAACAAATCCCTACCTGCAACAAGAAATCTTAAAAGCTTTTTTGAAATACTTCCATAATTCCAATACATTGCATTGTGACATCATTCAAAGGTTGTACTTTAGCATGATACAATTAACTCACTGGTTAATGACTTAACTGGTTTTGCAAAGACTTGTTTGTATCTGATAGGGTCTGTGAACCTGGCCAGTCTGAGCTTTCACATATGAATGACGGCTGACATGTCCATTAAAAAAGGTAAAGATGCTTATCTTTGTTTTCCATTAGGTTTAGTTGTGGGGGTTTTTTTGAGCATTTTAGTTTTGGTTGGTTTTTTTTTTCTCCAGTGTGCTTCAGGTTCACAAGCTAAGATAAAAGTGGCAGCTCCTGCTAGATGCAGTGGTGGTGTTACATCACCAACATGAAGCCATCACACTGCCCGACACTGTTCATAACAAGGGAAGTCTGTGCTGAGAGGCCCTAGAGTGAATCCCAGGATTGTGTCAGGCCTGGATTAACCTGCCCTGACAACTGCATGTAGAAAGCTAGTAAAATGTCTCTTTGTACCTGGCTCAACCACAGTCAGATTCTCATTGCTTAGGCATTCAAGTTAGGTTTTGTAAATAATTAAACCGGTAACAATTATTCTTTATTAACATTAAGAGATATTCAGTTTAATATTCTTTCTGAAATTGTGTACTGTAATACTTTGTCTTCAAAATGGCTGAAGAAACACTCTTATCTGCAATGCAAAAAAAACAATTAGATGCTCCACTCACCCCAGATTTCCCACATATAGGTCATTCTTCATTTTAACTAACTTTAATAAATTATTATGAGGAAATACTATTACTCTTCTGAATAACAATAAATGAAAGTATTGCGCTTCAGGGTAGACTATTTTTTTGTTCCTGATAAATATGCAGCATTAGCAACTACAGAGTCATTACATGTTTTATTGTTTTTGAAAGCTAGGGATCGAATGCAGTCACAAAATGACAGAGGAATCTGTTGGAAACCTTTCAAAGAGTGAGGGTAGTGTCAGATGCCTCTATCCATCATATAACTGATGAGGATGGTATTGTAGCCACTGACCTAGTTGCTAAATTAGTCCTTAGAGTAAGATGCATTTATAATCAGTTAGAATCCAAATTCTATAAGGGGAATTAATTGTCCTTTGGTAAGAAAGGATTGATGTTTTCGGCTCTAATTTCTGCAGCCCATTCTCTTTTAATGAGGCTCTTCCTTTTTATATGCATGTTTATGTGATGATTTTCATCCTGGAATAGTATTTTCTGAAAGTGCACAAACATTAGCAGTCCACAAAACAATACATCACCTGAAGAACAAGACTGGTTGAACTGCTTCCATCGGAGAGCAGAACAAACTCAGCAGCTTTCTTAAATGACTGAACACTTCAGAACTTTTTTTTTTAACCTGCCTTTTTCCCCATTTCAGAAGTGCCTCAGCCCAAATGCCAGTGGTTTAGCAACTGCTCAAAGCTAATTCTAAAGCCTGAGTGTACCTTTGGCTACCAGTAAGCTGTGTGGGCAGTGTTTCCCACAGCAAGGCTGCAGCTCTGACCCCAGCAAGCCCACAGCCAGGACATAGCTAGAGCACACTGCGGCTCCCACCAGCCTGTTCACCCAGACTTCCTTTCCTTGTGCCCAGGTCTTTCCTTGGCATGGATCTGAGAAGCGCCTGGGACATGCGTCTGGATGGAGAGCTGAGGAGTGCTCCAAGTCCTGACCCTGGAAGCATACAGCATGTACTTGTGCTCAGGTTGTGCAGGGGAGCAGCATTAATTTCTCCCCCAGCCCAGTTCCTGGACTGTGACAGAAGCCTGGTGTACTGAGCCCTGATTTCAGGAGTATTTCTGATAGTTATCCAGCAGCTATCTACTAACATGCACAACCAGTTGTGAAAAAGCCTACTCCTCAAAAGAAAACATGCAGTTTCTGGCCAAGATCGCCCCCTTTGCTAGGCTAGAAAGCCATCTTTCACCTGATGCTTCTCTTGGCCTCACAAACACTGCGCTGCTGGCTGAAGAGCAGCAGTTTCTACAGCAGGAAGTGCTCGTTGCTTGGCAGGTGGCAACATCCCTCAGAGTCTCACCTTTGAACATCTACCTCGCCTGCAGGAATGAAAACGAGACCAGACCCCAACACAGAGAGGCAAAAAACTTCAGAACCACCTTATCCCAGAGTACAACATCAGCATATCCTGTTGCTTAAGAGATTTGCAGCATTCCCATGCCTGAATCTGCATCTCTTCTTCACATAAATAGTTTAATTCAATTCCTATGTAAACCCCACCCCATAGAGGAAAAGCACAGAATTAGGCCAAGTCAGCTCCGGCAGCTGCATCCAACTAGAAAAAACCCTGGTTTTAGAAGGCAGTCAGCACCACCCCGCAATCACAGTTTATATGTTAGCACCGAACTCATGAAAGGATATACAACAGTTAATTTACAGCTTCTCTACTTTCTTTCTAAAATAAGTCCACAACTAATCTCTACTGTGAGGCTTAAAAGCAGTTTATCTCCCACCCACATACTATTTCTTTGATAGCATTTGGTCACACCCTTCACAAAGGTTGTTTGCATTTGATTTATGTAAATCCCAAATTGTTGGCTTTGTTCATATCACCTGCCTGGGGAAGCGTATGAAGTGTTGCATTTAAAAATTAAATATAGGCATACATTTTCAGTAGCTGATTAGAACAAAAGCAGACCAAACTTACTTTCTTCTGCAATATTCTATAGACACCAAGCGGAATTAAGTCCTGATGTTCTACTACACTGAAGTTACTAAATTAGTAACTAATAACAACTGGCTTCTAGCCGGACCTTACTGTAATTTCAACCCAGGTATGTGTACAAAGAAGTCATCTCGTTATGCTGAACATAACTAGCTTCATTTATCCCACTTTTGGGGAGTCACTTATCACCCTGGGGTTTTTTTAGAGTACAAGGAAAACCAGTAACTATTATGTTTATTAGCATAGCAAAGTACGTATTTTATATATAGACACTATATATTGATAAATCTATTTTATGCAAATATATACATATTGCAGGGGATAATGTGATATTTAATATATATGTAATCTATAGTGTAGATCAAAACACAAAAACAGTTATGTAGAAAAGAGAAATAGTTCTTAACTCTCCAGACTCAGAATTGTTGTCCTTTTCAGTGTATGGTGTCCTCAGCCCTTCTACACATCCTATTCCCCTTTTCTCTTGGAAAACCATATTATGGCTGAATTCAAACTGAAATATAGCTTCAGCTAGGAGTTAGATTCTCCAACTGTAAGTCTAATTTTGTACTTGGTCTTACAGAGCAAATTTTAGTTTTGGTCTTCATTTCATTAACATTCAAGTTCCCTTTACCTTTCAAAGGGGCAAAAACTCAAAGCAGCTACCTCTACCTCTTGCAGAGAAGCTCCTGCATTTGTATTGAATACAACATTGGAAATATGAAATGCCCTGCCGAAATCTTACAACTCCAAATTAGCAAAGGATAATTCAGAACTTAATGGCCCAAAGAGAAAACAGTACAATATTGTTGAACAGTATGAATGTCAGAAAGGGGTGTAAAATGTTAAAACAAGCAAGCCCATTCCATTGCAATATACAATAACTGTACAAATTCAGGAACCGATTAGCATCTTGCAAAAAAGTCTGGTGATGCATCTTACAGATCACTCTTTAGACCAACAATCCATGGAGCTGGCAATATATTAAGCAGTTTCCTGTATATAGACACTAAAACGCAGCAGCTAGCATTAGCTGTGTCATTCTCTAAAGCAAGGACGGATCTCTCCAAAGAGATTCAGGACTAGTTTTACAGCATATTTTCAGTTTTTGACTACCCCTCTGGCTTGTAACAGGCTGTATTCTTCCTGGAGAAGTCAAGTACCAGCCACATGCTGCTCAACAGTCAGCACACTGAAAATGGCATTGAAAAGCCGGTAATGTCACAAGCACTGTGTTCACTGATCTTCAGTGGTACCTGACCCGGAATCCCTTGGAAGCCTTTTGTTTCAATACCTTCTGTGACAAGAGAGCTCACACCGTGCTAGTGACACTATCTCTATTAGCGACTTGGCTCTGTCTGACTGTGAAGGAAGAGCCAGTGGCAGAAAACCAGCACGCTGCAGGTGGACGTAGTATCTTTAATACCCAGCTTCCACACAAGCGGCCAACGTTTAGCAATTGAATCCTTTTGTTAGTGTACAATATCCAAAGTATAAAAAATCCATCATTATGCATCATCAAGCCCAAAGACAAGACGGTTTTTCACTGCCACAGCACAAGTCCAACAGGCAACTGGCAGTTTAGAGTAGGGCACAACTCACTCTTAAGATTCTTGTTACTCAAGTAGACCTTTGCTCGCTTTCTCATGTGCATCCCAGAAAAAAGCACAACACTGGATTCCCAAGCAGCATATTGGAGACATTTACACAGGTCTTAAGTAGCTGTTCCAAATTTATCCTGAGCCCCTGCGCTCTGCTGTCCTCCACTGAGTACATGCCCCATGTGGGGAAGATCTGCACATGGGGAGTAAAGCGCTCTGGTGACTGAAGTTGTGATCCATTACTAGATGCCTTATCCACCGAGAACAATCCTGATCGGCTTGCCAAGGCTGCCCTTCTGGATACCAGGAGAGCATTCACACACACACACAAAAATAAAGACTTCACAGAGCAGGCTGCAAGCACAGAGATCCTAGAACCATTAGCGGGATGAAACTGGCAGCTTTCTTGCCACAGCAGAACTACTCTGAAAAACCCAAATACACAGAAAGAGCTGCATCATTGGAAATGCTGTATTCAGTATGTTCGATCATGATCTGCAAGTTAAAGTTAATGCTTCCGGATTCCTACCGAAACAAATCTAAAGCCCCTCTTAACAAGAGCAGGCACAATATTCCAGAAGGAAGGTGCTTAGACCATATGTAAAAAACACAAGGCATTGAAACTTTTACCCATGTTTAATAATAAAGACTTCACATGACCTACAAATGAGTTTCTATCATGTATCTTATTCATAAAAAAACATAGTTGTGGTAGAATATGGGAAGAAATAGCAGCAATTTATCCTTAATAAGAAAATGATACAGCTTGTCTAAAAATGGATTCATAGTAATAAACTCCAATAAAAACCTTAAACAGAAGTGTTATTGAGATTCAGTTTGAATTCACAAAGAATCCTAAATAGAGTATCATACACACGGTCACATTTCAATCAATTCCTGCATGACGCATGCTAAGCATTTTAGGGCACTGAGTAACTGGCGTAAAGGTAAAAAAATTTGAATTGAAAGAAAAACAACACACAAAGTTCTACTTCCCCCTCCCTGGCAAATCCCAGAAGTAAAATAAAACTATTACGTTTAGATTCAAAGCCTCCAATATATCAGGACTTTCTGAACTCATTTAGTAAGGTTCAAAGCACAGGTCAGCTGACAGGCCTCCCTGGTACATTCAGAATAAAGAGACCCATTAAATAAGACCAAAGACAGTTCCAAGACTCAGTTCCAACACACATCATTTTGAGTACACATTGTTCCATAAGCCTAATTGCCTGAAAACTGGCAATGGTGTTTTGCGATAGCCATTGCACAGCCACACAGCAACATCACCATCCTGAGCTGCCTCCAAACTCTGCTGCAGCGGCGGAGGGGAGACAAGGACCACCACGATCAGGAATCGATCCTTCAGGTTGGGAGGATTTTCTGTTGCAGTAATGGGGAGTGTTGAAAGACTTTTTTTTGCACTAATGGCCTACCTCCAGGCACATCTAAAACAAATTTTTCAACAGCTGGATGAGAGCATGATAAGTCAAGTTGTATAATTTATTAAAAGGAAGTAATGCAAATTGAGAGCTCTGAGGGGAACAGGAGCTCAGTACAGTTACCTTGGGGAACTTGCCAACAGAAATTTATTTCTGTGAGCTTTTCAGAGGGAATTAGGCTTTTACTTTTATAATCTGATGGGGTGGTTAAGATGGGCTTTGCACAGCACCTCAGTTCAGCTAGTCAGAATCACCCTGTTTAAGAGCTGGTTAAAAGCAAAATGAAAGAAATGCATTAACTTGGGATCCAAATGACATAGTATTGGTTCAATGGATAGGAACAGCCTTAGTATCACACTTGCAGAATTCACCAAGCACGGTCCAGAAGAATGACATTGCCATCACCATAGGAACCACTCATCTGAAAGGGGCAACACTAGCAAAGAGACTGACAAAGAGGGAGAGTCTAAAAAAACGTGGCATAAACAAACACAATGAGGCCCAGTAAAAGTGTTACTGCCATGCTGACCTGACTTGTATCCGCATTTGAAACCACAGATTCTTAGCAATCAGTATTTTATAGCACTGTATACGATCACATACTCACACTGGTTCCTGCACTCATTCACGCTTCTATACACGAACAAGCTTTCTGGGCTGAGTTTAAACCATTTCCTCTTGCACTGCTACAGGTCTTCATATACTACTAAAAGTAGTACTAAAGTCTACCTAGACAAAGCTTAATATTCTTTTCCCCGTAAGGCAAGCTCAGTGAGGATGAGACTAAGAAAATACTTTGGTTGAATTGAATTCTTTAGCAGAACTTCTCAAAGGTAATATTTGGTACCTGGAGTGCAACAAACAACTAGCCACACACTTCTCTTGATACAAAAGCAATTAAAAAGATTAAAATCCTAACCACATAACCTAAACCAACAACTATTATCTGAATAAAACTTGCCTTTTGTCCCTCTTTGGCTATGAAACACTTTTACAAAATTCTTTAAAGCAATACATAGTATACTACATCCATAAGAGATTATTTATATATAGGTAGAGTATACTCAGCCTTTCATGTTCACTCTAAGTTTTTTTTTAATTCTTATTGTCTTTCATATTATTAAGAAACCTAAATAAAAGAAAAAATGGGGCTTTTTTGAAGGTGTTTCAGTAAACCCAGTGAACAGAACACAATGAAACAGAGCCCTAAATTCCAGTATTCTGTAAAAACTGAACTTTAACATAGCTGGAGGAAGATACGCCCTGACTGTACCAATACTGCCTAGGGAGGTGGACCTTTCTTTTGCAGCCCATTGCAATGCCAGCTGTCATCTTTCCTTAAGTTTTAGATCTGGTTCTGGATCACTTAATAATGCATATTAGCTTTTCAGCAATTTGTAAAACAAACTTTTTAAACTAAATATTGGGAATGTTTAAGAAATATCACAGTATGGCAAGTCTAGAAGTTAAGATAACTTGAAGACCAAGTTGAGTATGTTTTAGCTTTCATTTTAACATTTACTAGGTCAACACACCACGCAGATGAAGAAATTGGGTCTGACAGTAAGAGTAGACAGATTTTGTTCAGTATTTCCACACCAGTTTGAAATACTCACTGTGCACATCCCATTTACTTTAAGTGTCTGGTCTGAAACCAGAGCAGTGGCACTAGATACACCCTCCTTAGCTCATCAGATAACTACTGAAATAACACTGGAATAGTTTAAACAGTAGAAAGTATCCTGCAATTCCTACGTATGTTGTATCTACAAGCCAAAGTCTACACTCCTGTCCCAGTACAAACCAATTCCGAGCAAACTGACTGCTAATTAGATAAAAGCTTAGTTTTAAGAAATTCAGTTAGAAATACATATTTCTCTTGTACAGACTTAAAATAAAACAAGTTCCAAGTACAATGGTTTTACAGTCACAATAGATAGTCTAATAGAAGCTTTATAAGTTTAATACAAGGGAAGAAAATATTTCGAACTTGCATGTGCATTTCTGGTTTTACTTATTTAGTAACAAATGCCAGTGTAATTGATGGGGAGGCCCTCAACAATCAAACACAGCACAATAAAGATACTTAAGAGCATGTGAGAAAGTCCCTTATGTATTCTTATTGTTCTGTGTGCTTGAAGCAGTATTTCATTATGTGTTTGTTTACCTAATAGGTAATATTGGAGCCATAGATTTTAAAAATACCATTTTCTTCCCACTTTCTCCACTCCAGCCACAAGTAAATACAACTATCAAGAATCTTTGTGACATGTCCAGGAGCAAATTCAGACACTTGTGCAGTATCTTAAAACCCAATATGCATACATTATGTAAATCTCGCTGCTCTCAAACTAAGTATGGGGGATAACCCATGGGACTGATAATAGAAAATGGCATCTTTCATTACTGGGTTGTCAGTTTCAGACTGAGTTACCAGTGACTCTAAGTTGTTACTATTTACAACTATGAAAATTGCATTACTTGGTGGTGTTTGTCTAGTCTCCACTGGGCAAATGCCCCTGTAGCAAGATTGCCCATGACAGCTGGCACTTAATATACACGGGTTTCATTAGCAGCAGCACAAAGGGTCAAAAAGCTACACTTTCCTGCTGTCTCCAGTTCTAAAGATTATTTTTCCCATGTCAGGCTTCAACAGTAATTCTAAATATGGCAAGTTATACTGTAGCTTCCTACTATCTGCTCTCTGAATAAATCATAGAACTGAGATAAACATCCAGGGTTCTCAAATCTGCTCTATGCAAGAGCCAAATTCATTCACGACATTCAAAGAAAGAGACTCAAATAGTACTTCCATGTCAAAAGCTAAAAAAAAAAAAGCAAAGTTTCACCTTAATTTCACTGCTAAAATTATAACTCATTTATCAAGTGCTACTTACTTTCAGACAGTTACTCTTACCTGCAATTTTAAGCAGCAATAACCGAAACTCTCAGCAGCTCTATTTGTTAGCTACTAGTTTTGTTCATTCTGTACCTTTTTTATCCATTTAATCATGAAGAGGTTGCAAAGAAAAACCTACCATGTGCCCTGAGTTTTGAAGCAATAAATATTTGTTTCCCAATTAGGAACAGGCAATTACTTAACCTGCAGTATTAAAGATTTTTTTCACCTCAGGCTTACGTGCTGAAAAGTGAATTAACTTGCTAGTGTTTACACTCGGCCTTTATTCAAATATACTGTCATGCTGATTTCTACACCTACTAGCAAGAGATCATTTTATGCAACTTCAATTATACATTATGGGTGGGCACAGAGGATTAAACTGCTTTTTTTTGGTGGGCAGTTCTCCCAGTGTGTTAATTTAAAAGATTAGAATATGAAATGAGAGATCTACTCTGGCTCCTTCAAAAAGGAAGCTTGAAAAATGCACATTGCATTTTTTTATTGGGTGAGGGCAAACCACTTTTTTTATACAGGTTTTTGATGCATGGCCTAACGCAGGCCTCAGCAAAAAGATAGCAAATCTTAGAATTTATTATTGTCAATAGTCTGCATGACCTTTACTTTAACTGCATCTTGGCTGTCAGTAATAATCCAAGGCTGCACTTTCAATGATAGAATGAGAGTTTTTGCATATTGAGTCTCCAGGTCTCCTTGAAAGTGTTCAGAAATCACAGTCATTTATTCCTATTGGCAGGGCAAGGTCCATTATGAAAGCTCATTCGTCTTTACTTGAAGATGAAGAGTGGAGAACCTCCATTTTTGCTCTGAATCAAGTACTAACTACTGTAGTTTTCTCAAATAAATCAACAAGAAGGCTTCCAGGTCCAGGGTCTGAAATCTTTTCTCATTCAGGGCACCTGTTCACTAATAGTTCCCTTCACCTTTGCAACATACAATTTTGGTAGTAGATAAAATAGCACTTTAACACAGACCTGAGGATTTTACATTCTAACCTTTCTTCATTTGTGGTTTGTTTTACCTGACAGGTTAGAGAGTTTGCAAGTTCAGAAAGAATCTAGCAAGGACAGAATTGCAAGGGCAATAATAATAAGTAATAGGCTTGCGCCAGCCTCTTCTCCCTTGAGGCATTTTTAAAGCCAAAAATGTATTTAAACTATGTTAGACATGGTATGTATAGCTGTGTTATAAAACACACTCAAAAGGTGTCTCATGCGAGGTGCAAATTAACCCCAGGTAGTTCTTTGCTGCTTGAGCTGCATGGATGAGTAAAAGCCAGCCTGGAATTTGTTGAGCCATACAGGCATGACATTATGCACGTTCCTTCTCTGTAACATTACGTGTTCCTTCTCTGTAGATAGTCCTACATGAGCATGGAAATAATACGCACTTTTTAAGGAGAAACTGTGGGATGCAAAGAAAGAAGGAAACGGAGGGTTTTCCTACTGTGTCTGTAATAAATATTGCATTTGAATCTCATTTCTTCAGTCTCTCCTCGGGTTTTGTATTTCTGGCATCACACAGGAGACCATTCCTGACCTCTATGGGAGCCCTTTTCAGATCCATGAAGAGAAAAGTTAGGGCAGGGAAAGGAAATGATTCCCCCTCCAGGACAACAGCAGCATCCTAAGAAGAGAGCCTAGCGCTAAGGTCCTGCAAAGGCAGATAGCTCTTCTCCTGCAGAGTGACTTACTGAAGCCCACAGGGTTCCGCAGAGGCTCAACAATCTATAACACACAGCAAATTGTGAGATTCAGGACTAAGCTCAAGTTAATTCTTCCAGCAGGATAAATGGAAAATACCCCCAACTCTCCTCCTTCTAATCCCCATTTTATGGCAATTCATCACAAGATAAATTCCAAAGGGAACAGCAGGCACAGGAAGCTCTAGTTGCCTGGGTCTATCAACAGGCAGATTTCTGGTGAGGCTGAACAATCTTTTTTTTTTTCCCAAAAAAAAGTTTACTTGCTAAAACTGTAGTTGCAGGTCAACTGATACTACTCACAAATTCATTTAGCCCATCACTCCAGTGAGCATGTATTCATCTAGAGAAAGTGGAACGCTGTCAACAGGAGACAGACAGCAAGTCCTATGAGCACAGCAAGTGTTTTGCTCTGCCCTCTAGTTAAAATGCTGGACCCCAGGAGGTATTTGTTTGGTTTACCATTCTGAGCCTGACTGACAATATTGAGGCAGTTTTGTACACATTAAACATCCTAAATATGCCATAAGAAGGACAACAACAACATTAGTACACCTCACATTCTATCCTCTACAAATAAGGCGGCAATTGGGACAGCTGAATTCCTTAAGACAATCCTTCCCCCCCACTCCCCTTTCATGCCCCAACATCATTTTAAAGTATCTAGTTTGCATCATAGGGTTTGGAATTATCACAATAAGTAAGAGCTGAAATCTTGTGTGCCTTGCCTATTTTGCTCTCTAGCCAGCCTCAAAGTCTTTGAGAATAAGAAAAATCTATTTGACTCTTGCTGGGCCATGTAACTGCTGGCAGAAGTCCTTCTGTACTTCCACACCCTCCTCAGGAAGAGGCTTCTGGAAAGCCAAACAAATCTGTCTCACTGCCAGTGCTCTTATGTAAGTCCCCACGTCGGCCACGCTCAGAGCTACAGCATCCAGCATCCGGATTGTGGGCTGAAGAACCATTTTGCACAGCTTATTTTCTACTGGCTTATAGGCACTATCACATATCCCCAGTCCACATATCCTACTTGGTTCCAATTCATAACTCCTAGGTCTTCTGACTACATATAAAGTAATAAATTCATACAAGACAATGGGAGAAATAGGGAGTTTAAGCTCCCTGATGACATGCATCATTAACATAGAAGATAGAAAGCTTCTAATTACGCTATTATGAGACAAGCCTCAGAAACGGGACAGAAAAAAATAAGAGATCCTAAGGTTTGCCAGAATCCAATGACATCCTGAAACAGTTCTGCTGAGAAACCCAAATAATTCTGTGACACCGAGAACTCCAGGAACATCCCTGCAGCATAGCATCTGTGTGTAACAGGCCCAAACAGCTTCTTCCCCCATTCAGTAAGTGACCAATTAGCATTGATTTTTCAAAGAATCAGGCCTAAAGTCCACTACTACATTTTGGTTCTCTAGCAGGATCTAGGCTTAACAGATGAAAATAAACACCCTTACACCCCTGTACGCCCCTGAAGTCTTTCAGTCACTGCTATGATCCACATCACCCACGCACCTACATACAGAGCACAGAGAATCACAAGACTTTATGCAGCCCTATAAAAATTCTCGTCTTTCCCTTTTACTATTGGATATGGCAGGATTTTAACTAGTTTGGACTCGCACGATTTGTCCTACTGTTTGCTTTCTAGGTTCAGTGAGCACAGCACAGGTAGTTTACAGGGTAAAAAAACCCTTTTATTCCAAGCTCATTTTCCCCCTTTTTCCACATGGCCTGAATGGGGGAATATGTTCACTCTATAACAGAACATCTTTCTACTGCACATGTAGAGCCATCTTATTAATAAAAATGTACGATTACACTAGGAGATATGATTAGAATATTAAATTATTTTGCCAAGGATTGGCGAGATCTTCAGAGGTTCACTGAAGTAGCCGTTTGGGGTTTCCCCCCCCCCCCCAGTGACAGTGGGTGGTTGTTCCACCCCTCCTCACAACAAGGAGGAAACCAAAGTGATACAGTGTGTATAGTATCTGCTGCAGACAAACAAACATTTTTTTTTTGGCCAGCTACACCTATTTCAGGACTCCACCAAGAGTTTCCAAAACAAACATACACACGTCGATACGTTTACTGCAACTTCACCCCTTTTGTGTAAACACAAATCATACCACATGTCCCCAGAGTTCCGATTCAGTCATTCACTTTAAAAGGGTAATGAAGATTCTTAGCCCTTAGAACCAGCAGCAGAGAAGCAAAAAAATTAATCAGGAACCAATTTTACAATCGCAATAAGGGAAGAGGCATCCAACTATAAACTCCGATCACCGGCTGCAAAACACGTTTTTAAATCCCCTAACCCTGGATGGTTTCTAATATTTTCATTGCTAGGTTTCATCAGAAGACAGCTAAAACGCATTAAAACTTACCTTATACTCTCTCGTGAGTAATCGTTTTACTCGCTATAGGAAGAGCTCACGAGTGGGAGGGGGTGGTCCATGCATCACATTTTCAAAAAACCCTGACCAGAGAAATTGTATTCCCCACATTCGCCTCTACAATTCCTGTAGCGGAGTACAGCCACCTATCCATGGCAGCTCCAGATCCCAGAGGCGAAGCTAATTAAACAGATTGAAAGTAAATGGGCTCTAAGAGATGATAAACAAAACAGCCAGTCTCCCCAGGATGTACCCAATCAAGGGACGAAAAGAAAGAAGTCAACCTAGTCCCTTTTTAGAAGGGACTAAAAGAAAGAAGTCTGTTCAGTTTTGTGGTGTGTTTTTTTTTTTTTTTAAACAAAAGTAGTTTTCATAGTTATACGCTTTCAGTAGGATTCTGGTCTGGGTTTAGTTAAGGATTTGTACATATTTTGTGCGAAAGGTTCCAGAAGTGTAGACGTTTCAAAGGGGAAAGAGAAAAAAAAGAAGGAAATTAGAGGTGCGAGTCGTGGCGGTGCCGTGCGGCGCCACAGGGCCACTCTCCGCCACCTCCCGCAGGCGGGAGAGGGGGGCTCCGCAGGAATATCGCGACATGCCGTTTCCAAACAAGCGAACAAACCCTTACACACCTCAAACGCGGGTCCGGGAGGCCGGACGCCCGCCCGCCGCCTGACGAACCGCTGGGTGGGTGTCCCCGTCGCCGCCGCCTTCCCGCCCAGCGCCGCTCCCCTCATGGCGGCGGGGCCCCTCGGCCGAGCCCGCCAAAGGCGGCTGCACGCGCCGGCCTTTCTTCACCGAACAGCTCTGGCCGAAATCCACACCTCACCCCACCGCAGCGTTCAACTGACCGGGGAACCGCGCTCCCGGGCACCGGCGACGCAACGCAGCGGAGGACGGCGAGAAGCGCGGCCGCGACGACGAGCCTCGAGGCGGCCGGGCGGCGGAGAGCCTCAAACCGCGGCTTGTCTCCGCGGGCACCGTCCCCGAGAGACACCCTCGCCAACAACCCGCCTGGCTTAAAAAAATAAAACCCAAAAAAGCCACAAAAAACCCCCCCCCACAGCCCTCCGCGCTCCCCTGGCCCGGCACAGGACGTACCTGACGGGAGGCCCCCGGGGGGGCGGCCGGGCGACGAGCTGACTGACCTTCTGGGGGGAACAACCGGGCCCGGCATGGCGATGCGATGGCTCCGGGAGACAAAAGCAAAGAAAAGGCGGCAGGTCGGAGGTCCAGCCAGCCACACGGCGACTCGGGGACCGGGGCTGAAGGCCCAGAGCCCGGCTGAAATGGCGGCTGGGGGCGGCTAGACAGGGCTATTAAGGCCCTTAAGAGCCGTTAATGCCCCTGGGCACGGCAGCAGGTGGGACTCGAATTACCCCTCAATGGGCTATTTGTAGGGGAAAATCCCAGCTGAAAGGGATTTTTCCAATGCAGCGTCCTCCCCTCAGCAGTTTCTCTGAGGCCTGTGGTGGCATGGCGGCCACCTGGGCGGGCAGCGCTGGCACCTGCCTTGGCGGCGGGGCGGGGGGGGAATCTTGTCACCTTTGTCACCTTGGCAAAAACTGTTCGGCGAAACAAATCCTTTTTTTTGGTCTATGTTAAGGGAATCAATGGCAGGACAAGCGGTCGCAGGGCTCCAGGTCACGCCAAGCCTGGCTCCAAAAAGGTGGGACACCGGCCCGGCCACCGAGCAGGTCTCTAAGTAGTCCTGCAACATAACTGAAAAGCATGAATTTTATTTATTTATTTATTTATTTATTTAAAGTAGGAAAAAGAAGAAAACCCTGCACAAAGCATGTATTCCCTGCACAAAGTGTGTATCCCCCCTCCCCCGCCACGATTTCCAGCTACCACTGAATTTTTCTTATCTTAATTCCTTAAAAGAATTTAAGTCAGACAACTAAAATTTATAGACTGTACTAATCCTTAGAGTACAGATCCACTCTTTTGAAAGCCATAAATACAGAGTTAAAGAACCACAGGAAATTAGTTCTCTGAGTTATGTTAATTGCTCCCAACACTCCAGTATCTATCTACACAAGGAAGGAATACAATTTGAAGAAGACATCATAACATATCACGGTTAAAAAAACGTTATGCCTAACACTTTTTCTTATGAATTAAAAGGGGTTTGAACCACTTAAGAGGAAAAAAAAAAGCCTGTCTGAAACATGGGCAGAAAGTATACACGCAGAAGAAATAATTGATCCGAGTGCTGTGTTATCTGTCGCTTTAAATCCCCACTCTCTAGCAGCAGCAGCAGCAGCAGCAAAGGGAGTGAAACCCATGAAAAGCAGCTACAGAAAAAGGGAGAAAGGAAACAACACACTGTGATTACAGTTTTGAATTTAAAAGATTAGAAAAAATACATTTCGGTATTAATAGGGTGGCTTCAAACAACGTGAAGATGGTGAGAAAAGTGAATTATGTTAGAAGAAAAACAGATTGATAACTGTATTAAAACAGTATAAATCTCACAGTGTAACCAAAAATATAAGCAAGAGTAGTGTGAAAATTTAAACCATAAGAAAGCTCTTTCACATTAAACGCTTGGTTTTGTCAAATTAACAGTTTATCTGACGCAAAAGAGAAAAAATGTCATTAATGTACTGTTCCACTTGACAACTCATAACGCTGAAGTTTGAATACTGGCCCGGTACTAGCTGTATCTCACGTATTTTCTGCTTTATGATGTACAGTTTGTGTTGATGTACTGCTAGTCGATCCAAAGTTTTCACAGCTTAGAACAGGGCAAGCATCGAGTTAGCTCAATCAATGCGAACTCCGACCTTCCTTGGCTCCATTTCAAATTTTACACGCCTGCCTTTCAGCTCATGCGTCCTTGTGGCTGAACCAGGACGTGGCTGAATGTGGCAATCATCACTACACTCTGTCTGGAAAACCACTGAAAAGGACACAGTGGGACAGTGGTAACCTGTTGGATACACATATCCATTTACAAATAACTCTTTGTAAGAGGTAATCAAAATGCAGATTTTCTAAAGGAAGAAGCTGATGAATTTCCTCAACTTTCTATAAAAAAAAAAAAGGGCTATGCAAATTTCCCTGTATCTGAAAATACATGAAGCATCTGATTTACATCACTGAAATATTAATTAATTCTCAATCTCATCTACCCCAAACAAGCAAAGCTATCTTACTTTTTTCTTTTCCATATCAAAAAGAAAAATAGTTTGGAGATTTGGCGATACACAGGTACAGCCTTGCAACAGACATTTTAAATGTTAATTTAAAAGTTAATTTGAAAACTAGCTACTGAGAATTTTCTTAGACAAATCTATAGAGAAAGCTTTTAACACATTTAGTTGTTTTTAAGGCTCCCTCAACTTGTCCTGACTACAGGCCCTGCACAGGTCAGCCAACTTGAATATAATCAGGTGGCTATGGTAGTGTGGGAAATTTATCTCAATTATATTGCATAAAATAAATGATAGTTAGGAATGGAAAAATGTGCAGCCCTGCGCAGAGTAGAGCTAAATCCTAAATCTCTGTGCTAGTTTCAAGTTTGTATAGCTGTGATGAATAGAAGACAGTCTGGCATGTCAGGGTTTTCTATATGACTGATAATGTTAAGAGATATTTCCTCGTGGCTGGCTACGCAGGAACATTCAGCTTTAAAAGAAAAATAACATCTTTCATTTGCATATTCTTTTAATCCTAAAGTCGAAATAACTTAATGGAATTTTGGTGGTACTTCAGATTTGTTATTTGCTATGCAAAAAGCATTTATGAAGTTACACAAAGGCATAGAAAGTAAACTACTTCTCCCCTAGCAGAAGACTAAAACTTAAATATTTCCTTATTTTTAGCATTCTGGCACTTCTTGCCCTAAATGGCAGTGTAACCAGAAAGACATGCCACCATGCTTCAGCACAGGCTCATCAATGGCAGTTCTCATTCCTGACATTAGCCTAAAATTTGGGTTTCCTGAACTACCAGAATAACCACCATTGTCCCAGCTGAGCTTCAGGACCCTTGTAATGTAGAGATTACTTACTAGAATAATACTTAAAAGAACCATGTCCTAAATCAAAATAAGCGTCTGTATACACTGTAGGCTGAAAGACATTCGATTTGGTGCACAATGTTTTGCGCTCTGTTGCCTGCGTTCTCAGTGATATGTTCTTAATTGTCATTCTTAGGTTTGTTTTTTTGTTTGGGTTTTTTTCTCTCTGATGGTTTTCTTTTCAGCAGCTTTGTGAAATCAATCTTTCATTGCTAACATCTCGTTTAAGTTTGGTTAAATATTTCATATTTTAAATATAGCATGTTAATAATTATTTTTCAGTTCTGAATTGGAACAAGTGTAGCTGAATGCATTATTCAAGAACAGCATCTGATCTTATTTAATATCATGTAACGCTTTGCTTGTTCTTACTCTTTTTTTCATGTAGATGCAATATAGCATGCTTGCCAAATGTGTACAAGTAAGTACCTTTTCTCCCAAACAAGCTGTTCAGAATTGTTATTAGCCTAAATATCTTGTCCTGAATTTTTTACAGCATGTTTCTTCTGAGTCAATCATGATTTTTTTTGTGCATCAGTTAGAGTAAGCTATTTCAGAAATGGCTGTGCAATAGGATGTACCATAATATGATAAGGAAAAAGTTAATCTGCTAAGAAAGTAGGTGACCTTTTTTAACCTGATTTCTAAGCTGCTCACTGAGTCTGCTTAAATCTTTCTCTTAAATATCTCTAGGGTTTGAGAACCAAGTGTTTTTAGGTAGTTGGACGCCTAGGGATTTATGGTTGTGTGGTTTTCCAAGAGTATTTAGGCATATACAGTAACTCCAGTGACAATCAGCAAGTATCATACAATTATGTCCTACTGCAAATTCCACCAGGTGCCTTTTTATTTCCTTGAGAACTAATTTCTTGGTTTACCTTGTACAAGTTGTGATCCTGGCAGTAGAGTCATCCTCATTTATATACCTCATGGCTATATACCTGTGGCTGGCAATACAGTGCTGAAATTGAGCATCCAGAATTCCATGCTCTGGTAGCTGTGTACTGGTACCGTGTTTTGTTTCCGAGTACCCTCCAAGGATTGCTTCTTTGTGAAGAGAAACTACTATGTCAAAAGCTTCTGTAACTACAAAGAATATCCTTCCTTGCCTGACCTCTGGTAACAGGCTGAGTCTCTCTGGCAAATTGCAAGCCTACTGTAAATGCAGATCATGTGTTTTCTCTTTGTAAGGATGGGAGTTGTACGTTTGGCTGTGAGGCTAAACGCTGGCCTGCACAAATTGTTCAAGTAAAAAAGATGGGTCTGAATATCATGAGCCTGGAACATCTGCGGCCATGTCCAAGGCTAATTTTTTTAATGACTTGAAATAGCAAGCAGGATGTGCAGCCAGTAACCGTCCTCATGATATCATAATGTTTTATAGGCAATTTTACATTCTGTGTGTTCTTCTTACTTCTCCATTGATACTAATTTGGCTTGGCTGTGGGATGCGACATATGAGTAAGAGTGCAAACTGAAGTACACAGTGTGTAAATCAGCTTATAAAACCTTATGATAAAAAAGGCATGTAAGTTAACCTTTCTTATCCTGCTTATGTGAATAACCTGTTGGTGGGAAGTGCAACTCATGACACCAGTGATATTTATATAAGGAAGTCACAACATCATTTGTTTGAATTTTCTGGCAAGTAAATGATCAGATAAATAACACGGGGAGTGTGCGTGTGTGTTCCGGTGAAATAGATTATATTTTCAAAATAAGTCTGAAGTTGTAACTTGCTTGACTTCACAAGCAATCTCATGTGAAACGTTAAGACTTTAAAATTGGTTTAATCGGGTGTGGAGGTCACATGGCATAGGCAAAACAGCTTGATGAGTTTACTTCCCAGTCTCAGATTTATGCTGTGTGTATTAGTCATTGGAGTCTGAGATGTTGATTTGATGATTATTTTCCACCATTATATCACTATTTGCTATTTCTTCCAGTATTTCTCTCTGTAAACTAATTTGGTACAGTGTTTGAAGAAGACAGACACAAAAGAAGTGCAAGCACAGTAAAGCTGAGTTGTTTAAATTTAGAACTGGCTGGGAAATTTTCAATTTTCTTTCATTAGAAAAATGTTGGTTTCTAGAAAACAAAAATTATTCAATTCAAGCAACTGCCTACTAAGGAAAGAATTGGAAAGGGTTTATAAGCTACCAAACATTTTAAAGTAAAAGGGTTGCATGCAGGTTGAGTCCTCTTTTAGTATTTTTAACTAAAACACAATAAACCTTTAATTAAATAAAACATAAGAATTTTAAAAAGACTTCTAAAATCCCACAAACTTTGTTGATCTGACGAAAAGATTTCGAATAAAAATGGGATATCAACTTCTTTTACCAGTACTAGGTATGAAGAAACGCAGATACCAAGGGAAGTGCCGCATGATGGAAGAACGGGCATCTTGCACCCATCACTTCTGAAAGATCCTGGTGGTGAGTATGAGCTGGAGCAATCAGGGAGTGGTTCCGCTACGTCCAACTCCAGCTCTGCATCGACCTTTGTATTAAGACTGTGTCTTTCCATTTACTGCACAGGGAATTTTTTGCTCGGGTGCCTAGAGTTCTGTATTCTGAGCGCCCAGTTTATTTCCCCTTCTGTCTAATTTTGCTTCTCCTTTTCCATTAACAAGCTTACTCGGTTTAGAATAACAGATTGAGAAGCTGGGTTTTGGTCCCTTTGTGCCATAACCCAGAAACAAGTATTCCAGAGAGCACGCATCTGAGCTAATGCATCTGCGCTACAGCTGGGCTCTGCATTTCCATGCCTCCTTCCAACACGTGGGGTGAGCTGGGACAGCAGAAGAGAAATCCAACGTGGCTATTTTCCAGTGGCGCAATGCCCAGGACCTGACAACACTTGGCAGCGGCTTCCAATTTCATTGGAGTCAGGCCTGGCCTTAAAATCAGGGAGCTGATCACATATCTCTACCATCTCGCTGGCTCCAGGACTTAGAAGAGAGAATGTGACACCACCCCCCCCCCTTTCTGTGAGACTGATCAATCATGATTAACTCTGCTAATTAAACTTGGGCTACAGAGCTGCAACGCTGGTGTAAATGATTAGAACCAGACCCATCAGCCATTTTGGTTCTAATTTTCATTTGCGCAAATGTAATTTCACATTGCTTATTTAACATACTGGTCTCTTTACACTGTCAAAGCATGAAAAGTGGCCGAGAGCATGAGAGATGCAAATCTGACTTGAATTTAAAAATAAATAAATAAAACCCCTTCCGAGTCCAAGAAAATAAATCTTTTAAATCTTCACTCATTGGGACTTCACACTTGTATAGTGTTAAGGGTAATTCGTGTAGACAATAGTTTACATGCTCAAACCTTATCTCTACGAACTCGCACTCTGATCAAGGAAGGGGGCAAAGGATTTATGTGATAAATACGCTAACCTTTTGCACAGAATATGTAACAAGTATCCATGTGAAAAGTTCCTTTTAAATTCTAGATGTCTCCCATTTTATTTAAGTATATTCTACAGTAAATACACAGATACTTCCTAATTTATTTAGGATAATGTATTCAGTCAAAGAAATATTCATGTGATGAATTTCCCCAAACATATTATGCAAAGAGCATTATTCAGAATTAAACAGGAAGAGTCACTGATTTTGTTTGCTAAGATTACAAGTAAAGTACCATAAGGCAAAATTAGCAGTCGACAAATGCTATTAAGGGCATCCGTTGACTACAATTAGACTATAGAATGCAATCAGATGGATACTATTCTAGGCACCTCAAACATGTACATGATTAAGAGTCTCCTGTTAAGGAGTTTACCTTGTGTGCTCTGCGTAGGAAATACAAATGGTATGAATTAGAGACATTTTGAAGATCAGGAATAAGCTGGTTGATAACACATAATATTAATCTGCAATCTGTTTTATTAGCTGCTGACTTATTTTTTCTACACACAGAGAAAAGCCGGTGATTTCATTACCACTACTTTCAATACAAATGTTTCTGCAGGATTGCCTGAATTTTCTTTGGGAAGTCATGGCTTTCTGGTAAGACAGTAAAAGCAAAGCTTCATAGTGATGGATTCATATGAAACAAGAAGCAAAAAGTAGGGAAAGAACTCTGGTTTAGAATATGACACTACCCGGTCATCGAGGGCTAAATTAGATAATAGCCAATGTAGATGATAGCGGTTAATTTCTGTTTTTTCACAAGGTGAAATAATAACCATAGTGATAGTAAAGCCTGTATTCCTCAGAAGCAACTGCAGTCTTGGATGAATTATGTCAATAGCCAAGGATATTAGGACTGTTCGGAGTAACTGAAGGACAACATGGGACAATACATGCTTTTTTTTTCCACAGCTTGGCAATCTTTATGAGTAAGTCAGCTGACTGTCACAGTCCTGTGCCTTAGACTTCAGTTTGCTTGGTTTATCCTCTACTGTCAGACTAATATTTGTAGAAATCCTGCACATTTTCATACAGAAAATTTACTTTATCATTTCTCTTCCACCTTTGATGTATATCGCTGGTGTTGCAATTTTTATAAATAACATTTTTGTGGATTATGATGCATACGGAACTTGCATGCATATTAGATATAGACAATATAAAATTAAAGATAAAAGATTTAGTGTACGTTCTCAGAAGTGTTGGGGGCACGGGAGAAGAAAATTAAAAAAAAAAAAAAGAGGGAATGGAGAGACTGAAAATGTCAGTTCTTTTGGCCATTCTGTACATTCCAAAATGTGTTTTCCTGCGAATTTCACAAAGCTGTTTTTTTATTGATGTAGATTACTTTTTTCATGAATCATTCAAAAACTGCCTTTTGAAGAAGAGGACATGCATATTTTAATGCATACAATGAACTGTATATTATATTAGAATAGCACATTCTTTCAGTTTTCCTCTCTACCAGTGTTAAAAAGGGGGAATCCATGTGACTGATTAACAGGGAAAATGGGAAACAAAATAAAATAGTCACAAAATAAAATGCAGTCAAGAATTTGTTTCATTAAGATCTCAGCAACTTCTGCAGATTTTATTATCTGTTATTCCGTATTAATGAAAATGCTTCAATGAGAGCAAATGGGACCAATCCGGCAAATAAGAACTCAAGACCCGAGTTTGAATATTTCCTTACATTCTTTTTGTCCTTTTCCTATTTCTGCATTTTATTGTCATGGCAAGAATCTTAATCCTGGAAGTGAAGCACATGAATAAGCAGTACTCTTGCTGCTATTTTTGATTTTGTAATAGATTCCTTATGTGGGCAAGTCATATATGATCTGATTCTGCAGCCCTGACTTACACAGTAGTCGTTATTCACATGAGTAATTCCATCAATATTAATAGGGCTGCTTGTGCACGTAAGAATTACTTACATAAAGGGTATAAAACCATGCCTATAATTCTTCTGTATCACTGTTTCCTAGCTTCTTGTTCTAACAGGAGTATGGCTACGTTAAACATGTCCAATTTTCAATAGGCTGGACATTTGATAGAAGTGTATTTTTATCAATAATTATTTTGTTTCATAAAAGGGAACAATGGGCTGTGGCATTTTATGGCTTTAGAATTTCTGTACAAGAACAGTGTAGGTAATAACACAAAATATTCTGACAGAGCTGATTTCCAACTTCTCTGGAATTAAATAGCTTTGATTGCCCCAATCCCTTAGTTCCTGTTCAAACTCCCTTTCAAATCCTATCTTGTTTTGCTGCTGGAAACAAAATTGTACTGTATTAAGAAAGCAAAACCTTCCTGCTTCCTTTTAATACAATACTTCCCAAAACTCTTGTTTGCAGAGGAGCAGAGTTGAATGTAAAATGCACCTTTCCAACATTAAAAAAAGATGGTTACGGTCCATTTTTTCATTACGTGGCTTTTCTGACATGAAAACTTAGCCTGCCTGCAAATACCTTCAGAAACAAAAGCCCTGCATGTACAGTATGAAAAAAAGATAAAAGATATCTCAAGAGTATAGTATCTGAAAGCCATCACGGAATCACTTCAGGTTTTTTGTTTTCTTATATTTTGAAAGTGTGACATTTTGAAAGGAATGGCGGTGAATGAACTATCAGATAAAGGGATGGCTTCACCGTGAAATGAGCGTACTCATTGTAGTCAGAAAAAGAAAATATTTTTTCACTTTTTCTTTTAAGCATGGCTAATCTTTGTGATTTAAAGGTCCCTGTTAAAGTTAGGAAGTGCAGTGCTTACCCATTTTCTAGTTCTGATTGGGAACTGGCCAGCCACATTGTGAAGGGTTAGGAAAGATTTTAAGAGATAGTAAGATGGAAAAGTGCCTATTTCCTTTAAAATGGTTCTATTCTTTTTTGTTATACATTATACATCAGAGTGATATTTGAAGGCAGATTTATTACACTCCCTGGCAGAATGCTTTGTACATTTATAATGCAAAGCTTTTATCTAAAATTCAGAGCATTATTTTAGAAAGAAGTTGTATCATATCCGTGAGACAAGTACTACTCCTGTTGAGGAGCGGACGTCCACAGGAGTTGAAAATACATGGTCAAAGTGATGGTCAAGGAAAACTCTGTATGGTTTGCTTACTGTAGTGTTGCTTTTGAGCCTTACTAGCCTGATCTCCTTGAAAATGTCCCTGTGCATTGTGGGGGGTTGGACTAGGTGACCTTTAAAGGTCCCTTCCAACCCAAACCATTCTATGATTCTGTAAGATCCACGGCTAACTGCTTGATCTGAGAGTTACATACAATATAAAATAGTTTTACTTCATCAAATTGTGCATAACTACTGAATCGGTTAGAATTTGTGGAAATATCCTAGACATGGTGAAACTGTCTTAAAGAAAGAAGTCTTTAAGCTCCTTCTGTTTGAAATTATTTCCCAACCACGCCCTTAGCACGTGAAAAATTGCTATTGTAAAGAGAGAGCGTCTTATCCATGAGAGGAAATTGAGCTTTGCTTTTAATCCTGTATTGACAACTAATGGCTAGAATTTCCAGAAATTAAAGCATTTGGACAATCAGTGTCCACAAATGTTTAAAACAGCAGGAACTTTGACACTCTGTGGCTTTGAAAATGTAATCTAATCTGCCTTCCCTCCTAGCTGTATTTTCAAATATCACTTGTCACTTGTGTTTTCATTTTCAGATGTCCTTGAACAATTTTGAAGCAGCTTAAAAAACCACAAGTTTTGTATCTATGCCCTTCACTCGGTGCTCATTATCGTTGCTAAAAACATCAGTCAGTCCACCGTCTTAGGGCTTGGAATGCAGGGGGCTTTTAAGGGCTTTGTTTTCTAGCGTTTCAGTGCTGGGAATTCAGCACTAAACTCCGAAGCATGGAACGAGTTGTCAGAGCTCACCAGGAGGAATAAATGTCATACTGATGGAGTTGTATCCCGCTAAGTAAAAAACCTGCAATAAAAGGGTTAAAAATGTGTTGAATAAACTCTAATAAGATAACATGTTAACACTTAGCAAAAAATTATTGAATGTTTAGACTTACTGCATAAGTCTAAATTTGCTATGAATAATATTTCTTAAGGCAAAGCAAAAATGATGGTCAAACAGCAATTTTTCCATTAAACATTTAACTAGTAGTCAACTTTCTCTTTGTGTACTTTATGACCACTTGACGCTTCTGTAGAAAGTCATCCCTGTCCACAAAGACAGTTAAGATGTTGGTGTCAAAGCCAAATGCAGTGATCCTCATCTGTGTTAAAGGTTTTATTACTGGAACTTAAAAATCATCAATATTTCATTGTAGCAATTTCAGTGGGACTATTTGTGAAGTCACATACCGCTAGGTATGAAGTATGGTATGGTAGAAGTATGTAGTGTGGTAGAAGTACCATAATTTGGATTCCCTGGCTGACCATCTTCCATACCTCAGCCTGTGATAAGATTTGCTGGCTCTGAAATGGTGTAGGACACTAATATATTCTTTTTTTTTCCTGTGTCTCCGAAGCCAGCTGTCTTCTGTCAGGCCACACTGATGAGACAGACAGGGGAATGTCCACGTTGGAAGTACTTCTAAGAGACTCTCACAGCTTCTGTTTTAGATTAGGTTTTGAATTTCTCATTAGCTGTGGAATGGTATCAGCATTTGGAGGGTTTACCATGCATGCCATATGGCACAGGAACTTAGTCACATTTGAAAAGCTGAGGAGTGTTGTCTGAAATGTTACCGAGTCCACAAGGTGGACATAGGTGTTAAAAAAGCTGGTAAAGAACCCGAGTCTCAACATGTTGGTAAGAAAAGCAGGTATCTGTAGGTGGTCTCTTTCTTCTGTAGACACAGACATAACAAGCTTAAACAACTGGAACTTCAAGCCAGACAATGTCACACCAGAGATAGTCAAGTGCTTTATCAGTGAGTGTAATTAACCATTAGGAAAAAATAACTACAGCTGTGCTAATTCCTTGCCATAAGACGTTAATACAAGAATCAGTGTCTTCCTGAAAGAAAAAGTAACCCAAACATCACTTTTACCTTGATGGTCCTTTTGCCTCTGTACTGCAAAAGGGATGACCAGGATGGCCACAGCTGGTTCTGAGCTGTCCTGCCTTGAGGTAAAACAGAACCAATTTTCTGTTAGTAATTTTACTTTTTAGCTAAGCCTCTTCTAACTGCTGAAATTAACAGCATATTGTGGAGACACCGTCCGCTCTCAGAGTGATAAGACTTCGGTGTTTGTAATTTATGCCAAGGCATGGGATGCAGAGAGGCTTTTGCTTATACTGTATTTCTATAACACCAAAGCCCAGCCAACTTTGTTATTTGTCCCGTTGGAGGGTCGGAAGCGGAAAAGCGCAGAGGGGTCCCACCTGTGGGGAGCAGCGGACAGGACAGGTGACCCAAACCTTGACCAACAGGGTTTTCCATCCCATCTGCCTCATGCTCAGTATAAAAGCTGAGGATCAAAGGGGTCAGCCCTTTTTCTTCAATGGCTTTTGATCCCAATCCCTGCATTCCTGAATCCAGATCCAGAATCCAGTTCCTGTCTGTCACTGAGTCTAGGCTGGGACTTTCCCAGTGCCTTCTGGTGACGTGACTGTCACCCTGGGAGCTTGATATGGTTTTGCATATATTATATATATTTTTCATTTATGGTTGGACTCGATGATCTTGAAGGTCTCTTCCAACCCAAGTGATTCTATGATTCTATGATTATTTCCTTTTTATTATTTTATTATTTTTGTTTCATTAAAGCCATTTAGTTCCTTCTAAACTTACAAGTCTCTCTCTCTCTCCCCCCCCCCTCTCCTTGGATAGAGACGTGGGGGAGAGCATCTGTCGTTTGCCACAGCGGCCAGTCTGGCCCAAACCACGACAAAAGCAAAAGGCAGATCTAAGCTTCCTGCCACCTCCATTGAGAACAGTGTTTTACTTGCCTTTTTATTTAGCCATAATGATTTCATTATTCTCATGGAAATAATACTTTCATTTTACTTTATGAAGACAGATAGGCAGATGTTCTTCTTAGTGCTCCTAAAACATACATGTTTTAATATTACAGCCATTGCTAATTACACATTTACTAGCTTATCTCCCATATTTAATGTAGTACTTTACACATAAACTAGTGTTTGTGTTCTTGGGAAATACTGGGTTTGTTCTTCTTTGCTTACTTGGAAAAGAAAAACACGGTGGCAGGGTGTAACACATTCAGTGGCACGTCAGACCCATTGCTCCTGCACAGAATGCTCTTTAGGCCAGTGAAATGAATTTCTGCTTTTTGTCATACCTGCCCACCCATACAATACGTCACGTCAGGCAAATAAATATTCATCCTTTAGCAGTGCATTTATGTCTTTCCTAAAGTTTCATACTTGATTTGAAAGTTTCAAAACTCTCAGTGATATGGTTCACAGATGGTTCAAAATCCATTGATAACTCAATGTCTGTTTAGCTCTAAAGTAGACCGAAGACCTGGTAATTAATGTCCTGAGAGATTTCAAAAAGCTTATGCACACATTTGTAGATACACTAGTATTTGCTGTCAGTGTTCAAACATTTTCAGTAAACTGAACTGTGATTTGCAGCATATGTTTCTTGTTCCCTAATTGGTAATCAGGCCCACTGAGGGCAAGCTCCACACACTGGCAAGTAGCAAGGGCTAGAAGGTAAAGCACTGATTAAGGATTATAGTTGAGATGATGTTTGCTGAAGTGAGCATCAATGGGTCTGCCTATCTGTTGCTCAGTTCCTCGTTTGAAAGTGTTAAGCGATAGATATATAAATTTAAAAAAGCAAAACAATCAAATCCTTCATAAATTGAGTGAAAGTTTCCATCTAAGGGGCTGATTTTGCAGTATTTATGTAAGCAGTACAAATAAACAGTACAACCACTTACAACTTAAACCATAGAAAAAGCCATACAGCATAGATCTAATCAGTCAAAACCACTCAGACTGATTTTAGTAGTTATTAATACAGGTGTTGTGTGTGCATCTTTAGAGGAGTTCATCATTGCCAGCGAAAAAAAATATTTTTATATTTGAATGCCTTTCCTCTTCCTCCACACCAGACATTGTCTTTAGTTTCAGAGTTCTTTGCGATATAAACCATGGAAAGTCAGAACAGGCATTTCCATAACTCGCACTTTCCAAAAAACCTAATGGCAAAGATACCACAAAGCATGGCAAGCCTTAAACAGCAACTGTTCCGAACAGAATCACAACTAATGGCAGTAGGACAGAAATGGAGAGATAAAGAGCAGCTCCTTTTATACCCACAGTCTGAATCTTCCAATCCGACAGAAGGCATTTTTTACAGACAAACAAAGAGTGCCTTCCAGGATGTTCTACACAATCCAGTTGGGGTGACAAAATTGTTTATAGAACAGCTCTCTAGTAGAAAAAAATGTTTACAGACTTTACTGAACAGGAAAAAGAAAATCTTCTGACAAAGACTGCAGTCTTTCACACCTTGACACATACATCATTTGGGTCATTTCCCATGAACCAGTCAGGTTTGTAATTGGCAAATTCTATAACGTCAAAATTGGAAAGCCCCTGTGCTGTACTGCTTGCCGACTGGGAAACCTGTGGGACCTGGGACAACAGCCACAGAGAACAGTTTGGGTCCATGTTCCCTGAAATTCCCATTCACGTTAATTCATCTTTAATGAAAATTAGTAATTTAATCTCCATGTTACTAACACATTGTCACCTTCAAAAGTTACCAGTCACTAGTGCAGGGGTCACATCCCAGTCTTTCATTTCATACTATATTAAGGCAGTAACAATAGCTCAGCTTTTAATATTATATGAAAGTTCTCCTCTATCATTTTCGTTATTTTTCCTGTCCTAAAAGTAGATGGACCTCATTTGTGCTCTGATTATAAGCTGTATCTTTATCTATGGCTTTTCTCATCATAATATATGAAAGTGGCAAATACAATCTGTAAGTAATAAGTATGGTGTGAAATTTCACAAGGTCCTTATCATTCTGTGTTGTTATTCTTGTCTTTGTTTCTCTCTCTCTCTTTATTGCAGAATATTTTTTATTTAGTATGGGTTTTTTTCCTTTTCTTTTTCTTATTCTCTTTGATGACTGAAAGTATTCTGCTGTCTATAATACAAAAATAGTTTGTGGTCTTTTCAAAATGTTGATTTATATTCAAACTTACTGGGGTTTTTTATGTTTATCTCCCGCTTTGTTTTTCAGTCATTGAAATGATAGAGATTTAAGGTGCGCGTATGTACTTGTGAAATTAATGTAACTGAGCAGAGTGTACCCTGATTGGTACCCTGAAATGTTGTAAATTTTGTGCTAATGACATTTCAGATCATGCCTCTATTTTCGACCGTAGAGGACAACACTCGCGTGCTCTTCCCAAAAGACAAAGATACTTCTGTACTTCCAGGTATATTTGTTTAACTGACAGGCAATTACAATTTTTTAGAATGGATGTTTTGCTTTGCTTTACTTTTGCTTGAAAATAAATCTCCTTAAAATCCTTTGTGAGGGAAGAGTCTGAGAATGCCCAGCTGGTTGGCAGCCATGAGCCTTGGAAGCCTTTGATTCTCAGAATTAAGGACAATCTGATTTCCTTTGCCTACAGGTACTAGAAGCTGTGGGTTCACAAAACAAAGCTAGAAAGAAAGAAATGAAGGAAGCAAGCAAGCAGCTTTCAAGTGTAGGAAGTTTCTGGTGAAGTAAACATTTGGCTCCTTCTTGGCCTACCAGACCAATTGTAAAGAAGGTAAATAAAATTAGGAAAGCTTGTACCTCAGTCCTCTAAGTGGGCGGCCATGGATCTGCACCAGGTAAACAGGTTGCCCAGAGAAGCTGTGGATGCTCCATCCCTGGAAGTGTTCAAAGCCAGGTTGGATGGGGCTTTCAGCAACCAGGTCTAGCGGGAGGTGTCCCTGCCCATGGCAGGGGGGTTGGAACTACATGGTCTTTAAGGGCCCTTCCAACCTAAACCATTCCATGATTCTGTGACTCTGTAAACCAGTGGAAAGCAGGCGTGTTTCAGACAGAAGCCTGTGGAACATAATGCCACTTGCATAACAGCCAGCATCCATTAGGTTTGAATTCGTATTTCCTGAGACTTTTTTATTTTTTAGATATTTCATTGACAGCCACAGTTTTCTGATAACAATTTGTAAATAAAACTGAAATCTTAAGATAGGGTACCCAGCAAAAGGGTAACATTATTAGAACACCAGAGCAATCTAGAACCTGAAGGCCTCAATTAAGACCTTTCTTTTAACAACACAAGTATTTCTAAAACATAGTGAATTTTGGCGGCATCCAAGATCCTAGCAATCTACATGGAACCAGGTGGAGGAACGCAGGACTAAATTACCTGCAGAAGGCAAGAGGAAGTGAGCTTGTGTACACATGCGACACTACCCAAATTTCAGCATCTCTAGAAATACTTATTTTAGCAATAATAAATGCCAAAAAATGTGCAGAATATGCAAAATTGATAAACACATAATGATACTAAGAACTCTAGTAAACACACATAGTTACGGAGATTTTAAAGATTCACTTCGTAGAAGCAGGACAACGCGAAGGCCTGAGATTTCCCTTTATAGTCCTCTTTCAGCATCTCTTCGAACCATTAAAAAACACATGAAGAAATGCAAGAACAGCTGAGCTGGATCAAAGTAATGACAGCTACTGATTCAGATCAATAGCGGAAACCAGGAAACAGGACAAAAAGAAAAAAAAATACTTGTCATCATTGTTCAGTGCTTAAGAGGTAGAAACTAACATGAAAGTAAAGAGCAAAATGCCTGGCTCCTGAACAGTGGACAGCATCCCAAAGGCACACCTACACCCGGGTGGCACAAAACATGTTTTTCCTTGTGGTAAGACACTCGGATCTCCCTGCACTTGAAGAGGAAAGGAAAAATTTCCCATGATCTCTGATTAACATTCTAACGGAATAAAAAACGCATTTCAAAGGGCAGATCATATAGACGGCGCACTACCGTTTGAAAAAAGGCCTGTGATTACAGCGCTTAAGACCACAGAACAGAGTCTTATTAACAGTCATTGAAGAAGAAGCAAAGTCTGCACAGAATATTCATCAGTACACCTGTTGCAACCATCACGGAACGGCTTAGCTGTCTAATTGCAGTGACCATGAAGAAAAATAAGGCTTGGTACAGATCTAAAACCACTTACTAGTTACTTGAGAAAGGCGGTATTCGTTACATGTGACCGGAGATATCCGGTGTTATTTATCCAGCACAAAAGTGTTCACTGCTGGTGATGGGTATGGACATGCTAAGCTAGGTAAGTCATCCCACAATTTAACAAACTGTCTCGTATTTGAGACTTTGTGGGTACCAGCCCAGCTCCATTGTGCAGCTAGTGAATCCTGAACCAGGCAGTGAAACAAATTCTGCATGTGTAGGTATGTATATACATAACTTCGTATATAATGATATTTGTATTTACCAATGAATGATACTTGTATGGTTGGACAAAGTGGCTTTCATAGGGCTTTCACCCAAGCTCGTGTTATCAGTGTGAAAATTCTGCACAGATGTCGGGGAAAAACAGCTATATGCAAGTAGCATAGATGGAGTTGAGGGAAACTACAGTATTTTTGCTAATATGAAGACATTATTGTGCTTAGATTTTGGCTTAGCCTTTAAAATACATGAAGGACCTGTGAACCCGTATGTCAGTCAATACATGAAAATAAACAACTTTACATTTAGAGATACGAAGAAACATAGAACCCCACTTGGAAAACTCTGGAAAACTCTGGAAAACTTTTTTTGTCCCCTCACTTTTAATTACTGTAGCAAATCATTGCTTTACTCCGGGAAGAATTATGGGGAGAAAGGCCACTGAAGAATGGCCATCTAGAAACTGAAGACACATTTTTTTCAACGTGCGGTGTGGACACGCAGGCCACAACGCACTTCAGTACAACTTCAAGTGTTCAATGCTAACCTAAGGCACATTCTCCTGCCTGCCCCAAGACAAAAGGATTAACTAGAATTGAAGAGTAAAATTGGAGTAGAATCACCAAATAATTCTCAGGTATGACGACTGATAAAGAAATTCAGTTCTGATGTATTGCTGTCTTCTTCTCTTTTCCCTGTGCATTTAAGGTGGGAAAACATGGCTTTTTAGGACATAAACCCCTTCCTTTCTCTTCTTCTCCCCTCCTCCTTCCCCTTTGTTCAGTCCTTACCTTCTGAGTATCAACCCATTTCTCCATTCTTTCCGTAGTTCACAGCGTATGCATTCCCATGCTTCCATACAGAAAGTACTGCGAAGACATTAATAATCATACCACTGTCAATACACAAAAAGATAATTGTTATTCACCTTGATCACGTGAGTAATCACAATGACTACTAAACCAAATTGCATAAACAGAGCATACGCATTTGGCTCACGACTCCACTGCTGATGGCTTTGTTAGTACTGTAAGCAGATCTTTATCGTACCAGACAAAACATTAAGATCCCTAAGCTGAGAGCTATTAAAATTGTATAAACTGTGTAAGACTAAGAATGGATAGCACGAATAACCATCTTTACTGTATTAGGGCAGCGGGATCTTGAAAATGCAATGAGAGAGTCTGGAGTGTTTCATTCAGGCACCGTTTGACTGTTCACAAGATTTAACTATAGACCTTAGGAGAAAACTATTTTCCATTTGTCTAAACAATAGAGATGATGGTGTTTTAATCAAGTATTTTAAATGTCAGTGATCTTAATAGCAAATCTTCTTTCTCCTCAGCTACATTCCTGGTTTTAGAACCTGTCTTTCCTCCTTGTACTTCCCAGGAGTGCCTTCTAGTTACACATCCAATTGTGCCCGATGTTAAAAGACTCCTTTCGCCGTCTTCCCAAAGTGCCCTGCCTGTAATCATCAGGCACTTTTACTGGTAATAACAGCATTATAAAGCTGTGTGAATCTCAAATCACAAACATACTCCAAATAAAAAGTCATTTTTCTACCTTGCCTCTTTCCTCCCCCCCTAAGATTCACCCTTCACCTCTCTGTCTCTGGGACTACTTGGGGAACAGCAGGTTCCTCAGGAACCTGAACTCAATGCAGGAAGGACCTTCAGTAAAAATATCCTTCTTCCGTACTCGGTGCGTTGCTAAACAATGGCAGAATGTCTACAGGCCATTCATAACACAGGTCTCTGCATTCTGCACAGGACTAGTAGAGGTTAAAGAATAACCAAACTAATGGACTGACCATCCAGCTAATCACAACAATTAAGTTATTACAGTGTTTTCACTATCATTGTTGGGGTTTTTTTCTTTTAACTGTATTTAAATAAAATGGCACACAGGCACAGATTTCAGAAATGTGAATTTTATTGAGATTTATTCCACAGAAAATTTAAATACAAGAGATTAAATAGAAAGTCTTGTCAAGTGAGACCCTGTGAAACTAAGTTCCAATCACTGAGCAATGTCTGATGGAATTGCTAATTAGATCACATATTTCTCCTTAGCTGTAGAACAAGGAATCACACCAATGATTCCACTTTTCATCTGCAGAACAAGTTTTCAATCCCTTTTGTAACTGGTTAGTACAGTACAAGGTACAAATTCCTACTGATGCCGAACAGAAACATTTATGTATTTATAAGCTAATATATGCCTAGGGAAAAAAAGCCTCCAACTTTTATTTTTCCAGTATTTATCGTCCATTCAAAAACAGATGGTAGGAGGTAAGCCAGGTTATCTCAGACTTCTTGTGATGGGTTCAGTGGCAGAGACCCAAACAGCCTCGTATGCAGCAGAGTACCTATCCCACTGGCAGCCAGTTTTTTCCACTCAACTCCTTTTTTCTTCTTGGAGCCAATCCAGCCCAGTTCAGCTCTTTTGTAGGAACTGAGGAACCAGTATTGATTTCCCATTTAAACCAATCTTGCGTAAGCCCACCACTGCCTCCCTTGCTATGAATAGGGGGAGCACTGGAGGAAACCAGCTGCAGCATTTTCAACGCAGAATTGCTTCTTCGAGCTGGACGTGAGCTGAGTTGCAAATTAGAAAAATAAAAAGCGAAAATGGCAGCGTAGATAGGCTTTCTTTTCAAGTCTGATACACATTCAGCGCTGCCTTCCTAGAGAGGATTCTCGGAAAACAGGGAATTTGCTTGTTAGAGCGAAAGAAGGAGATTCTTATTATAGGCTTCAGTGCAGTTGTCAGCCAAGATAACGAATCCTTGTACCAAAGTGGCCTTAGAACAGTGAGGCAATGAGGGCTTTCTTAAAAAAAATATCAAAATTGTGCAGTGTATTTTTTATGAAAGTGTGAAAATCTGTTGTAACTGTCTTTACTGAGTGTTTATGGACTTAAGCTGAAGACTGCAGTGATGTATGAGGTTTCTCGGGCTCTGTGCCATGGAAGTTATGTTACCGGATTCTGAGTGTTCGGCAGGCGTCCATTGCAATCGGGGAAAAAAATACCTCCTGCACAGATATTTTTAGGGACCAGCAGTGAAGTTTTCCCACGTGCTTTAAAAGAGAAATTAATGCTAATAACATTGATACAAACTTTCCAAAGTCACTCAGCAATAAGCTTCAGATATCTAGGATGCAATTGCTGAAAACCGGAACACGGGTTGGTAAAAAATTGGCAGTATATCCTAAAGGATAACATAGCAATCATATAAAATTTCGGATTGCGGATTGAAAGTCAGAGAGAGAATGGCTGACCCCTACAAGAAATCACCAAGCTAGCCTAAAAGTCATACTTTTTGAGATTTCACTTAAAATGGCTTAGCAGCTCTCTGACCTAATTCGCTCACTCTCTGTTCTTAGCTGTTCACAGTCTCTAAAACAGGAATCTATATCTGGAGTTTGTGAGGGACAAATTGTGGGAAGCTCTTGCGTGGAAGCAGGATACCTCATTCTTCTCCTGGCATATCTCTGCAAAGCCCTTACAGTAACTGTCCCCAGGCACCGGGGAGTTTAGGCACTACTTGTTCCTGATTTTCATTGAGAAACAAGCCACCGAACCCGGGTCATGACTGTGTTCTTGCCTCACACAAACACCATCGGTGCAGCAAGATTAGTCCACTGACTGTGATTAATAAAGACTGAAAGGACAAATTGCACCAGCCTGATGGATGGAGCAATTTCAAACTCTGCCTCGTGTATGTCGGAAACCAGAAACGACTGCAGCTTCCCGACTCGGCCTCCCCCCTGCTCACTTGCAGGCTCTGTGCAGCCTCGTGAACAAAGGCATAGGCTGCTTCTACACGTAGTTTTCCACTAATGTGGTAAAAAGCGTGGGGTTTTTTTTCTGTGTTGCAAATACACAAAGGAATTGGACAAAATGGAGTCCATTAGGATATTATAAAGCTTAGCTGTCAGCAACTATATTTTTTGGTCGTATGTTCTTTGTCAGAGAACTTTATGCAAGAAGATTTCCCAAGAGAAAGAAACTGAGAGTTAGGTGGATTATTTTCATGTAGTGGAATCAATAACCTGAGTTTCCTTGGTGAGTGGTCAGAAGAGCCAAATATTTGTAATTCTCAATTCTCAGGTATCCCCACCAGGGAATAATTAGCAGCCTAAGCTGCTGGTTTGATTGATGAGGCTGCTGAGTGATTCTTTCTCCAATTTTCCCCAACTTCCATTCTCGGAGACTAGGGTCAGTGAAAAGAGAAGTTCATTTTAGGTTTTCAGATACTGATATTCAGATTCTCTCCGTATTTATTAATATATTTTATCTGCATTTTCAAAGAATGAACCTGGAGGCACTGCTGAGAAGGTAAAAGACTTTACGGAGATTTTTTGTGGGAGTTTTGCTGAATTTGTGGCATCTGGTAGAGATCAGAAGGAATGACAGGACAGGTTCTGCCTAGCAGGAGAAGAGTCTGAGGCGGTGGCAGTGGTAATATTTGGAGAGAGGGAGAAAGCTGTGGAAGGAGAGATGAACATCAGAGCTTTGTTTGAGATGTAGTGCCCGGTGAGAGAGTGGAATAGGAACAAATGTCAACAGGAACAAACCAACCTTTTGCTTTTTAATGTAGTGATAAAAAACTTACATGCGGATAAGGAATATTTAAAAATGTGCCTCAGATACAAAATGTCATTCACATCTACCAAAAAAAAAAAAAAGAAGACTGTTGCCTGGGGCTATGCTAATTCTTTAATGTGATGGCATTCCTGTTAGGAGAGCTCTGTAAGCTTTCCAGGCTGCCAAGCATGCTTGGCGCCCATGTCTTCAAGCGCTATTCCTGCAAGGCTCCTGAGTACATTTTCATTTTAATGGGTTCTCAAGTCAAGCATCTCTGGCAAAGTTGCCCTCCTAAAAAATGAGTGAGAGCTCATGCAAGGGACAATGACATTCTTTAATATTTACTGCACTAAAAATAGCTTTTAAAAACAATACAAGGTATACAGAACGTTCTCCTTGTTCAAAAATGGCCGCTTTTAACAGCGTTTGATGGATGCAGTGGGCTCTTGGTAAGTACAGTTAATATATTCTCTCTATATATTCCTTCAGTACTAAAGAGCAAATTGCTTAATATGTAATCTTGAGTAAATGTTTCCCCAGTTACATTCACTTTCTCTTTTTGATATGCTTTATTCCTGCCTGAGTATTTTTCTCCTTTTAATATTCTCAGCAGGCTGGATTTATGAGCCTATGAAAGCAAAGAATAGGAAGCATCTTCTTCTGAAGCCAGCTGCACTGGTGAACTTATTGAATAGCTGACCGAGTACTGAATGATAATCGTAGGAAGAGAAGAGCACCAGAAACAAAACGGGACAAAATCACCTTCATTTCCCCCCAAAAAATTAGAAAGGACCAACACCACACAAAAAGAGATAGAGAGAGAAGAAAAGGAAAACAAGGAGAGTGAACCCAGAGTTTGTTTCATTTTTCTTTCTAACATCATTTCAGCCACAAAGAATGACAGTATAAATGATCAAACAACTGTTTGCTAATGCATTATAGATAGTCATACACAATATGGCAGCTTTATACTTGTATATTTACCCACCATGAATACAAAATATACTAAGAGTGACAGGTAATGTAGCCAAAGCTTCTACTCTCTGTAAGCATCTGTGTACTATGAATTATAAATGAGAGTCTTGTGTCCAAAGGTAGCAAGTAATGTAGATAATGCCATCTGAGTAAATGAATAAATGTGAAACAGATGCTTTTTGCATTCAGGGCACACAGGTACAGCCAGGAAGCCACCAGTACAGATTATGGATGCTGGTGAGACAGCTGTTGTCTGCATCCAGTGCCAGGTGCATTCCTACCTGGACTGCGTCAAGCTGGTAAAAAAGGCCTTTGTCTTACTCATTTTTGACAAGTTTCCAGACGGATGAGGTATCATCTTCTGTAGATTCCTAAGGCGCTTGGATTTCCTCGAGGCTTTCCTAAAAAATCACATCAGCATCCTTATTACAAGAGTCCCTTATAAGAGGTGGAGAAACTGCCTGAATGGAACATTTAGGTTTTAACAGTCAAAAAATACTTTTCTTTTTATGCAAGTCTCTTCTGGTTTGCTAATATTTTTTATCTGAACAAATATTTCGCCTCAAGATGAGATTACATGGCGTAAGAAATTACAGCTAGAAAGGCATTACGAACTTTTATATGATTTTTTTAATACATGTAAATTTGCTCATTTTGTAAGCAGAGAGACACGCGCTTGGACTCTGGTTAGGGAACTGGAGGTTTTTGTTGTCAGTACAGACTGCTTCCTACCTAAATGGTAGGTTGAACTCCCCAGATAAAGTATTGAGCCTAACAGTGCCAACAGATAGTTTTTACTTGTGAAATACAGCTACTGCTATTCTTTAAAGTTCAAATAAGTTCATAATGCAATTTGGGTTTATAGTGCTCTTGCAACTGTTCTTTTTCTGTCTAATGCCAGGTTTGTGCTGCGTATATTTCCGTGTTTGCTGAAGAAAAAATTCTGCCCTTTTCACTTGCAAAAAGAAAACCCCAAGACCCATTTCTCCTCGGATTTGTCCTTCATGTCCTATCATGTAGGGTGGGTAAAACAGTAGTTTCCAAGTGTGGAATGAAAGCAAGTACTAATACAGTTTTAAGAAGAAAATGAACAAATGCAGTAAGAAAATATGCCTTTTTCTTGTTTAATCTGAGTACCTTGAACTATACAAAACTCTAAAAAGGAAAAAGTTCCAGGGACAAACCTGTACATATTCTAGAATGTAATTTCACTGCCTCTTGCATAACTGAGCACTTCAGAAATAGAAAGTATAATGAGAGATTCAGGTGAAGTTTTAGAAAAGGCTAAAGGATAACATACAACTTCTCAGAACTCACCAAGATGGTTTTTCAACACTTAACAGAATTTATCCAAAACTACCAAGGCAGCCATTGCAAGAATTTCACAGCATTCTCTTAGAAGTAAGCTACTTTTCTTCTGGCCCAAATACCTCTAGCTCTTCAAGCTTTTTGGCGTAGGTGTGTTCAGTCAGGGAGTTTGCCTGCCGTTGCCAGGCTTTGGTTTCACAATCTTTCTTTCCTTTTTCTTTGTTTCATTTGCATCTCTGCAAAGTCAGCATAAAACAGGGTCATTGTTCCAATTTGTCACTCTACCTCCCAATTTTTCACTCCGTTTGCAAGAGTAGAAATGACACCCCTCATTGGGGTGTGCAACAGTAGAATACACACAATGCAAGTAATAGGGACAGCCAGACCATTTGTGGTCTCTTAAATGACCTATTATTGCCATTGCGATATTCCAATCATTTTAACCTAGTAAAGAAAGCGACACCTTACGAGTTACCAGTTTTGACTTACAAAGCAAGGAAATTTCAAACTATACAACTTTGAAAGGTGCAATATTGCTTTCCAAACAGCATGATTTTATTTAGAATTTGTGAATTTTAACCACAAAAATGCCGTTAACCCACAGGTGGCTTGTTCCTATTTTTCCCCGTGTCCTTTCCTTTGTTTCAGCAAGCTGCCCTTGCATTTATTTCAGTGCAAAAGTTGGGGGGGTGGAGGAGGGGAGGTGGAAAAAGAGACCATGTAGGTTTTTAAGAAGTTTGAGAAGTAATTTGCGAAGTGATAGTTTCTGGTAATGAAGGCTGCTACCTTTGCCCAGGTCTCTCAGTATGATAAAATTGTTTCAGAATGTTAATTACTGAATAATCAGATTCCCTTGAAAATGTAACCTCAGCTTTTACTGAAATATGATATTCCTAAGTTATATCAGAGCTGTAGTACGGACAAATCAACAATTATACTAAAAGAACTCACACAGTCTTTTCTTTGGGATGAAACTCTATTATCTCAAAAGAATTAGAAAAGCATCTATGATGCATAGCCAATATGGAGACGTTCGTCCCATTGGCCTCTATTATCCGAATGGAAATGAGAAAACACTTCCCATTAAATTTTGCAGTGATCCATGCCTTTCTCTTTTTAAGTCAATAAACTATATCTTTCGCTGTAGTAGTTTGTGCATGTGTGCAAAAATGACCTTTTGCAATTTGGCTGCTGAGACACGTGCCGAGAGAGGTGGTACAGGAATTGTGAAAAAAGAGATGCAAACCACTTTTTACTGCCAGGCACGTTCTGCCATGGAGTAATAAAGTGAGGCCTGCAAAGCCTCTTGCTCCACAGAATATTTTATTGTTCTTTGTTACTGCGAGTCAGAATTCCCTTCCCAAATCTGTTTCCCCTAATCAGTTTAATTGAGGTTGATGCTCAAACCACAGAAAAGTACGATGAAGAGAAAGTCCCTCCAGTGGCTCTTGACCTCTGTGGAAGCGCAGTCCCCTCCATCACATCACATGTCTACATATGGCCTCTTCAAAAACCTCCTTGCAAAGAACATAAAATCACACTGATTCATAGAAGAGAGGGCATCAGGGGGGCACTCAGCGCTCGCTCTCTCTTTCAAAATAAAGAAGAAGAAAAAAAAAAACCCTTCAGAAAAAGTAGTTTGAAACTGGTGAAATAATCTTCTAAATAAACCACCAGTGGGGAATACCCAGAGTCACTGAGGATAACACGCTGTTCAGCGTATCAACAAAAATACATTTGGCCTGAGGCAATGCCGAGGGCAAACACATCCCAGATGGACTAGAGAGGCCCAAATACCTTCAGAGATGAAAATTTAATTAGAGGAAATGTCACCACAGTGAACAAAAGGATTGCTTTAGTGATTTTTCATCATTGTTTACTACAAGTGAAGTATAGTTTTAAGTGTTAGGACAGGCTAAGTACAGGAGTGTTCTTAAGCGCTAGAAGAGAGAAGAAAGGAATGGATGTTGAAGGTCAGAGACGATCATCCACGCTTGAGGACTGATCAAAAGGAGTAAATGATCAAATATTGTCAGAGAGCAATTTTTAATTGCATCAGTGATGTCAAAAGGTGACAGAAGGTGTCCAAGGTGGTGCTTCCAAGCCACTAAGGAGGACAGATTGACCTTATGCTGTTGGCCAGTTCAGGTTTTTGTTGGGGTTTTTTTGTTGCGTTATTTTTTTGTTGCTGTTGTGAGATCCCAAGCACGGCAGAAAGCTGGGGTCTCTCAGAAATACACAGGCATCCCTGAAAGCTGAGATGGCGCGCGGCCGCTTCACCTCTTTGATAATCCCCTGTATAATATTAATTCTGATTCTTGCAGAGGTCAGGGGTGAAATTGCTGGAAAAGCAATATAGGAGTTACTACAGCACAGTCACGAGGAACCAGCCCTCTTAAATGAAAATATGTGAGTTCTAGCATGAGTTCTGAAAGCTGTTTGGGATAAATTCAGAGAAAATAAGGCATAGCAAACATTATAGAAAGTCTGTCAGACTATAGCATGTTCCGCATTTGGATTTTACATCTTCAGAATGCAGAGCTGAGATTTTTGATATGTGAATTTTTATCTCTTTTTTTCCCATCGAGCCTTCATTTTCTGTTTTCTACGGAAATGTTCCCCATTTAGCAAAACAAAATAATCACCTTAATTGAAAGGATGCACAGCATGATTTTCCCATCATAGTATCAAAATAGTGCCAATATAGCACTATTTTTGCTTGCTATTACGTAACAGGAATTACATACTATTATATATGGTAAAAATAATAACTACAGAAATAGTAATTATTATCAAATACCTCACAAATTTCACTTGATTAATCTTCTTAAGAGGATCAAGGAGGCCTCTACCTGTATACAACTGAAGTGGAGATTTGTTAAAATGGGCCACAATCTAAGTAAAAAAAAAGAAGAAACCATTATACAAGTATAATTACATAAAATTATATATAGATCAGTATACATATATGGGCATAAACCAAACTTCTGTTTTGAGACACAGAGCTCATCTGCCTATTTCTATTGCCTTCTAGTTAATAAAACTTTTCCATATTAGATCTTTGCTAGATCCCTTGGATTTTACTCCTGCTGTTGTGATACGTGTTCTTCTGGATCCGATACAACTATACATAGACGGATTCTTTTCACGTAGAAGGTACGAGGGAACTCCAAGCCTGCTGAAGATATTGGAGAACCTTGGCAATGATTTAAGCAGAGTGTGGATCGAGCCTCTGGAGCACCTTAGCGACTTACTAAGTTTACTGGGCAACAGGGCATTGGTCTCTCTTGGTGCTACTGTTTGTTATCACCTGTTACTCACACCTGTAAATTCTGCCCCAAATAACCTCCCTAGATTTCAGCTGACCAGAGGCAGTACACTTTTGCTGGCAGTCAGAATTGGCTTTGCCTTCTCCCACATTGTCCTGTTACTCCTTCCTCTTTTCCTCACCTGCTTCCCTGTTTTATTTTTTTTTTCTTCCCTTCCTTTTAGCAGATACAGTTCTACACAAAGTTTAATCATCTGTGCAGAAACTGGTTAGATTGATGCCAAAGGGCTGGCCCAAAGGCAAGCTCTAAACACATTATTGTTTGAAACCTGTGACAGAGAGTCCAACCAGGCTCTGATTAGGCAACGTGCCATACTAAGCAGATATTCATGAATCTTGGCAACCGAGTATGAGAAATCAGTTTTCTTGCCATCCTTTCTCTGTTACAGATGGTTATCTGGAAAACCATCCAAACAACAGAAATATACCATATGTAAAACAAAGCCTCTCTCTTTATTTCCAGGTTCACAGACTATCAGCTTAAGATTTCACAGCATTTATTATTTTTATAATCCATGATGAGCAAATACATCAATATCCAAATGCATCCAAATCATGGAACACCGAAGAAAGCAATACTGTGCTTTATGGGGATGTGATCGTATTATCAATGCGACGGACTTCTTGATGATCCACTCAGGGTATACAAACTGAAGAGACAAATTTCTTCTGTATCTATTTATCAACACGCGTAAAATGGAAGTACTGAGGTCAGTAATGCCAGATGAAAACATGTAAATAGGTGTTTAAAGAAAAATACCACCAAGCTAGATTAATATTGGATTAAATTACAGAGGTTCTGAAGTGATATTAAAGGCACGGTGATGAAGCACAGACATCTATTTTGCGGTTTTAGTCTTAACAAAAGGCTGTTGATAAATCTATCTTCAGCTAAAAGACAATTCTGAAGGGGAAACTAATTCTCAGTATGTAGCCTTCTTCCTCCACTGATTATCAACAGAGTAGATTGCCCGCTAACTATGCGCTGATTACAAACTTGAAGCCAGTATATTATGCAAGACAAGATGTAAGACAAATAAACCTCCTTAATCAGCTGTAGGCGACGCTCTCTGCAGAGACGTAGGAAACTTAAACATGGGTAGAAAATATACGTGTATATTTCCACATGTAATCTCTTACTGCATTCCTTACTAGTAATTCTTTTTCTGCAGAAAACCTTTATGAAGTTATTTCCCAAGCAACTGGACTAGAACGGAGAAAAACAAATGCCCGAGAATAAACCAAAAATTCATAAATACACAAAGGGTGACTCCTTAGTAAGAAAAACAACACATAGATACAAAACATTTCTATGGGGTTTTTTAACATAACTGTGGAGCTGCTTACATGATTTTTCAAAATATTCTGATGACTTATGCACTGTATGAACCATCTTGTAACGCTCCTACTCACACTGAGCAGTACCTCGCTCCAAAATATTTGATCTAAGTTCATTAAGACCACACGTGGTGGAATGTAACTGTCCCACAACAGGAAAGCACTGTGACACACCATTAAATTAGTGAAATTGCTCACATTATGTAGAAAGTAGAAAAAGGTGAAAGTCTGGTGCAACAGTTTGCAATGCAACATGAACAAGAATTTTACATTCCTGCCATAAGGGCCATATCCTAAAAAAGCTCCTAAGTGCCAAAACCAGGATATATGAGAACTTTTGGCATATACGTCCAAAACTTCACTCTGAAATAAACCCACTCACCATCTGCATAAATCTAAAGGTAATGAAGCTCACTAGGTGCTCTCATCTACGTTTTCCGCAGACAAAAATATGTCTGTCTTTTTTAAAAATGACTTGACTGCCATTTTCCCCTTTTATTTGTCTCAGCATAATCATCAAAGTACATTAATGAGCTTTACCTTGCGTACACTACCATCAGCATGGTAGGATTTTTATTTTTCTCTTAACTTTTTTCCCTTCCTGGATATGTCATCAGAGGTATGTGTTGAATATATCAACTTTACCACTTCTACATGCCAAAAAATCAATTAGAAGAAGAAACACCCACCCCCAAAGTCTGCAATCTATTATTTTGGCTTATAGAAATTTTCAATTGGATAATTAAGCAGTTAACAAGTAAAAGCTTTTCATCGTTAGAAGATGCCTGAGAACAGGGTTATGGGTAGAGGAAGGTTTGCATTCTTGTTTGTTTATCTGCCAGTTCATAGGAGCAGAGCCTTGTATGGGCACAGGGAGGAGGAGGAAACCATTACATGCAGCCGACAGTTTACTTATTTGCTATTATAAACAGAATTCCATGTGTTGGTTATCCAAATTTTATAATTTCCCCTAAGATTTTATTTGGTTTTTAGATTGACTTCTAGGTTATATTTATAACAGTGAAGAAGGAGCTTAAGAGAATGAACTCTTGCTGGCCTTTATTTTTCCTTTATATATTTGTAGCTCAAAGCTGTACTTCCAGAGTCCTTGGAAACCACCAGGTTCTGGTACTGCTACCCGAGAGCGAGGACAGCACCATCTAATAAAGACGGTGGTGCTCGAATATGGATAATGAATAAGCCTGATCTTAAGAGAAAGCTTAACAAACCCTACAGGAATAATTTACTTGTAAATCCTTTAGTATGAAACTCACCTCAGCAGGTAACCCAAGCCACGACACTGGTGTCGACTGGAGCAATGTTAACCCAGCTACGCCAAGTTAAACCCGAGAACAAATCATTTATCGCAGCTAAATCAGGGGACCGAGTTTTAGACACAACTCTTCTGTGGCTGCTTTAACCCGTGTGCTAACTGAAATAATTACATTTTGCCATCAGAAAGAGCACTGGGAAGCTTAATTAATATTTGTAAAGCAAGTTGACTTGCTCAAGCAGAAGATACTACTACCGTAGTGTTATTTCACATCAAATACACGTACTTTGACACAGATTGAATCAAAATGTAGTCCATAATTTGAAAATGAGCACTAACAGAAACCATTAGATAATTCTTCTTACACTGAAGGGGAAAAATATCTTTTAAAATGTCTCGGCAGAAATCATACAGAAAGTCAGTTCACCTGCTCTGAAGACTTTGTCAGCAGAAATCATGCGGCTTCAACTTGCAACGTAACTGTGGGTGAGAGAAATTGCAGGCTGTTGCTGCCACTGACAAAAGGTTAACCAAAACCAGCCAGCAAAGCTGCGTGTCTCCCCAGATTCCTGTTATTTCCCTTTGCCGCAGAAAACGGGACGTATGTCATCAATGGAAGCTAGAAAACAAATTCTTAATGAAACAGAGAGAGATAAAGCATCATAATATAAACAAGTTAGTAATGTTGGTATAGAAATTCCAGGTGCCCAGGGAGCAAAATGAAGAAACAGGGTTAATGTTGAAATGCATCCCGCTGGAAGTAGCAGAGTTACCAGAGACATGTTGGAGGACGAGTACTAATGGAGTGGAGGTGGTGAACTATGTGCACTGCATAGAAAAATTAAAGAACAAAGTGATGGTGCACGACTGATTGTAGGCTAATGGTATGAAGGGCTGTAAGAGGCAAAGAGGGGTAACTATAAAACTGGACCTTCTGATGCAGAGAGGTTGCATACTCTTGAAATTAATGAACATGTTGCCTCAGTTTTCAGTGTGGACAACTGAGCTAGGGATGAGAGCACCAGAGACAAAATTATGGAAATGGAAATGTTACCATGATAAAAAGAATAATAACATAAGCAGTTGAATGCACTTGTATAAGGGTTGAATGTAGTGTAGGACTGGAAAATCTCCAGCCAAAAGTTCTGGGAGAACTGGTGCACAGGATTGCAGGCCCTGCGATGACGATTTCAAGCCAATCTACCAAGTCATTGAAGAATCACAGCAGTACTGCCTGTGTTCAGAAAGAGGACTAGACTTCACGGAAATCACAGCCTCTAACATCCATGTAAAAAATGTAAAGCATTAGAGTAGATTTAGGAGGAATTACTCATTGCAAACATACATGAAATGGGGGGAGAGGGGGAAGAAACATATAAGAACCCATAAATCCTGCACTAACAGTATACAGGATCTACCGAACATTTGGGTGCAATTACAGAGTCTGCTACAGTCACGTGTGGCAAATAATGAATTAAAGCAAGGGATGAGATTTAGCTGAAGATAGCAGAGTGAATGAGCTGCTATTTGAATGGTAGGATATTAATATATATTAGCATACACATTAGCATATTAGTATATATTACTAATTTACTACCTATAAAACCAAAGTAAATGTAGTTAATTTTAATCAAAGTTGCTTTATCCCATCTAAGGTAATAAATGCAGCTCTGAAGTGCCTATGGTTGGTCTAGTTGTCTGATCTCTGCCTGGGATGATTTTGGTTCATGTCTCCTTTCACACATCCAATGTTATTCTGCGCTCTCTGTCTTTTTCACTAGTGTGCCTAAAGCTAAACTGAATATACACTGCCTTGAGTTCTTAGTAATGCTTCAGTATTTTGTTACTATATTCTTATTTCTTAAGGTAATCTTACGATATTTCTCTCATAATTTTATACTGTGCAACACAGTAAGGTTTCCATGGCAAGGGGGTTGGAACTTGATGATCTTTAAGGTCCCTTCCAACTCTAACCATTCTATGATTCTATCATTCTATGATTCTATGATTCCTAGAAGAGGAAAAATCACAGGTCTGTACTATTCAGCTGAACACGTAAGTAAAATACTTTTTTTGTGGACTGTACACAAAAATCCACTGTCCGTTGCCAAGTTTCAATAGAATCAGAAAGAACCTTAGGAAATGTTACTAGTACATTGCCTGGACTTGCTGATTTTATGCTTTTCCCTTTTAATTTTGAGTGGAGATGGTTGAGTTTTAGTGGAGATAGTTCCCTTTTACGTTTTGCACAAATACCTTTTACCAGTTCTTTATTTTTGTGTGTGCTTCACTGAATGCTTTCATCTCTCTGGCACTCACTTTTCTGCGTGTGAAGATCTCAGTCTTTTTCTTGCCGTCGGTGACATCAAACATCTTCTTTCAGTCTCTCTTGTTGTCTTCTAATTTCTCCTCTACCCAGCCGATCCGCTGTACTCATTCGTGGTCACTTAAGTTTTGGGTTGTTAAACTCTCTTTGATTTAACCTTCAGCCCTGCTTTCCTTCCATATTCAATCATCTCCAATATCCAGAACGAGCTTTCCCCTTCTTTTTAGCTCTCTTCTTTCTCCCTAATGCATTTGCTGACACCTCAGGGTTTTCTTATTAATCTCACAAGTAGCATTTAGATCTCACTTTTCCATCAGTATTGACAGAACTGAAATCTGTCATTCACATTACAGACGTATTGTTCCTTCAGTAGATTAATGTCAGGGTTTCTGCAACTTCATCTTTGAGACTTCAAGACATTTAGAGATCTAAATCGAAAGCAAGAGTTGGGTAAGTGTCCAGCACATACTCAAGCTGACTCCCAAAGAACCAAGATACCCCTGAGGTCCACTTCCGCTCTCTTGAAAGACAGGCAGCGTCCTGTCTGTGCGCAATCCAGATCTACTTTCAGCTTACTTCCTCCCTGTCACTCTGAAAGGATGTGGCATTCTTTAATTTCTTGATTTCATTCATCCCTACTCTGTGGCAAGTCACGACAAAGTAGAAGCCTGAGAATCAGAGTATTTGACTTTGTAATCATTCATAAATATCTCCACTTCCTAAATAGCTATAAATACCCACATCATTGTGCTTTTCATCAGAATTTTAATACATCTCACGGACGGTAGCTTATTATGTACTCATTTGTAGCAGAGAGTTGCTCTAGGAGGTTTCTGATTCTGTCAGGATCTCTAGAGCACAGGGAGTGCTCTGCCAAAGTCATGAAACTACCCTCACCCAACTGCCTCCATTCTGCTGTACCCACCAGGCTTCTTAGCCACTCCAGCTAGTCTTTTATTAATAAAGGCTTTCTCCAAAATCTCCATGTGTCCCACCCACCATCTTCTCTTTCACTGTTTAAATCCAATAGCCATGACAGAGCTTTCAAAATCGCTCTCATTGAAGGATCTTCTGGAAATATATTTGCTCCACTCTCCAATGATGTACAGATTCTCAGCTAATTAATGTCAGAATTATTAATTTCTATTCACTCTGCTGCCAGGAAAAGGGGCAGCGAATATCCAAGGAAGGTGGTGTAACGATACCAGCAACCTTAATGTAGCGAAGAAGCAAGTTGAGATTGCACATCAGCAATAGCAACAAAAGAAAAGGCACGTGCTTGGGGACGCTGTATGGATATTTTCCATGTGTATCCCATGGTCTCTTTTTGGTTGAAAGGTTAGCTCCACCAGGTGAAAGTAAAAAAGCATTTTCTCTGCACAATATGGCTCTTCCCTAAAGGAACTCACAAATTAGACATCTTGTCCTGCTAAATATCCTAACTATAGGATATTTATCAGGATATACATCCTAGTTGATATGTATCCTATTTGAATGCTGGCATTCAAAAATGAGTAATGGAAAAGAACCTCTATCCTACGAGCATGTTTTCTCTGCCAGAAACAAATTCAGATTGATCTTTTCTTTTGGTTTTAGAAAAAAACCCCTCACTCTGATCATATTACTTGGGTCCTTCGTTGGTAATAGAGTGCACAGCAATGTACTTGAGCCTTTACTTTCCTTTTACCTTGCCCTCAGCCCTCAGATATTTAAAATCTTTTTTATATATATTTCCTTTCCCCCTCTTTCATCCTTACTTCACATTTATATAACTTTCCTTCAAAGCTCCCCAGTGTCTCCACCTCATCTCAGGTGTGTATCTTGCCAGTTCCATCACATAAATTACTTCCAAATTCCATTGCAAAAGCTGCCCACCTACTAACAAGAAATTCATTGTTTCCTTTTTATTGCTCTTCCTATTCTAAGTAAATGGAAATACATATTTAAAAGTATTCATGAGGCAGACTATCAGTCTCTATATGCATTTCTTGCAATTCATTTTATGTTTTCATTGTGTGCTTCCAACATAGGATTTAGCTTTGACAAATGTAACTTCAACAGCTTACTTCTCCCGAAAAAAGATGATAGGAAAGAGTTGGTTGGTTTTTTGGTTTTTTTTTTTTGTTTTGTTTTGTTTTTTTTTTTTTTTTTAACAGAGCGGAAGCTATATACTGAAACCATATGTGATTTTTTTACTTTGGAGTATGTAAAGATTCCTTGGTTTTAAGTGACATCAATTCACATACACCATACAACATGATTTTTTTCTCTGTGAATATTGATTTGAACTAGTTGCTTATACAGACTCACTTGTATTTCTCATATTTTATTTGTTTTATAAGGAAATCATGGAAAGCAAGCATTTTTAGCCGTGCGAATACCTGATTTTTCAGTTTGGCTCAAAACAAAAAGATAATTTGAATGAATCTGGTTTTTGCTCAGTTTTAGTATTTTCTCTCTTGAATATAAAATTTTAAAATATTCCTCACTTGGATAGTCATGGCAGTCAGGGAAAAACAATGAGATTTAATAATTAATCTGAAAATTGTAGTACTTCAGTGAATGAGTAAGTGTGAGAGTGGCAGATCAGGCCACTCTATACCTTACTCCAGTGAATGGCAAAGTACGCAGCTAAGTTAATGCAGGATTATTAAAGGGATGCTGAGACAACTAAAAAGCTCTGAACTGTTACATCTTACAAGGCTGAGCTGCTCTTTTGGGATGCAAAGATTCATTCAGCCAATAAACTTGTACTTTTTACGTCACAGATACACTCCCCAAGCTCCATAAATCCTGTGGTTTGAGGAATGGGGAGGGCGGGAGTGGAGAAAGCAAAGGAGAATACTTAGGTTTTCTTAGCTTTTCAGGAAGTTCTGCAACTATAGATCTGAACATTTATGCTCAGCAACAACTTTTATGGATTTGACCTGGATCCATTGTGTTCTTCCCATGACGTATATTTTGGAGGTTAACTAATAGAAGCCAGAGCTCAAGGCTATCTAAAAGGTATGTGAATAGTCTACAAGTCTTTGAACATCTGTGAATTTTTGTTTTACTCTGAATCGTCTAGACTATGAAATCCTCCTTGTTTGGGTAACAGGAGAAAAGACCTCCACTGGTCCTCCACTCTTCCACACCAGAAGAGTGAATCAGGTGACAAAAGAACCTACAGAAAGCACTGGGAAACTGGACGGCTTTTCAAAACATTAACGATGACAGCTCCAATTTGAAGGCACTGAAAAAATAAATATTAAGTAAAGAAAGTTAATCTTTATTCACAGCCTTCTCACAAATTAAAGGTTAAAAACAGGCAGTGCAAGCTCACTAGCAGTTGCCAGCTCATATTTAAAACATTGTCACATCAACTTATTCTTTTGAGATAATGTCACTACGCTCACCCTATACACAAATGCTGCTTATTTGCCTTTGCCATTTATTCAGCTTCGTGGCAGTAATTAGCAAAGGACTGTGATTGACTCAGAGAAAACTGAAGACAAAAAACAGGAGTATGATGCGAAATGAAATTCCTATTATCATATTTACACCTTCCTCTTACATTTCACTCTACAAATCAGCACTAGGAAGAAAGAGAGTGTGGCGTTTTTTTAGATTCTTAATAATCTTTTCCTCTTTGTTTTAATTTTGCATTTCACATGCAAAGTTTTTTCTGCCCTCTGTCCTTTTTCCACTCAGTTGCCTCTGTTTACAGCAATTTTGTTCTATCTAAATATTAGACTCTGAGTTCCCAAAGCTAGCTAAAAAGCTCTTAAACGTCCCTTGAAGCTACTTCTGCTGCAGATTTCTGCATCCATTAGTTGCCTTGCTACAACTATTCTTAGAGCATTAGTGAAACAATCAAGCTCAGAAAAATAATTCCAAGAAAGGTTATTGTTATTTGTTTTGATTCTGTTTTAGCCATATAAGCACAGCATGTCATTGATCCAGCATATTTTAGGAAGGAGTTCGGGAGTCAGACGAGAAGGAACATCACACCAGAGGTGGGGTATGACAGTGACCTCCAAAATTAGCTCTGTTCTCAGAGATTTTAACAGTGAAGTTCACTTTTCAACTGAAGTTCAAACTGCTTTGCGTATGAACTTACCTCCCTCTTTTGCTGCTTTTCCTACCATCCCCGGGGCTTCCGTGAAATGAGGCATTAAAAAAAACCCCAACAAACTATGCAATTTACAGGAAACAAATGACTTGTGATTCATAGCCTGATATCCTGCTTCATACTTAATTGATTCCAGTTAGGCGTAGCAGGACAGTAGTATTCTGCATTTTATGGCCTCACAGAAATGTCAGCCATCTGTTTGCACCTGCTGAAGTTGCTATGGATAAGTATTACAAATCCTGTCAGCGTCAGGGCCTGGATTTCCATACCAAGAAAGTGGTTTTTGTTGACGACTGTCAACATGAAGGCATTGACAACTGATGCTGGAGACGCGTTTGAGAGGGAATGCTCCCTCCAATACGAACAGCCTGAGCATTTTCAGCTATACCTAACCTTCAGAAGGACTGAGCAGACATTTCCTTCCTGCAATTTTGCTATTAAGTTATGGTGAATGAACTAAACTGTAGAGTCTATATTACTTGGGACAGATGGGAAATTAGCATGTCATAAAATTCATAAAAAAGTGGTTGATGATGCTGCCTGTCTCAAGAAAATAATTACATAATGATTACCTCCTTTGAGAATACCAACACACTAGGTTAGAGAACAGTCAGTTCTCTGCTTCATCTAAAAGCGATTTTTTAGATGTTTGATATCCTTCAGGTAAGACATTTTGTATTGTTAACTTAGTTCTTTAACTTACAGCTTTAAGTTAAATGTACAGTTTTAAGTTAAATGTACCTTAGCGTTACATTTTTAGATGCTTTGTGTAACTGAGCACTAGTGAAATTCAAGTTACTTGTTTCAAATATTTCCTCTAATGTAGAAACTGATTATCTTTAGAAACTGATTTTCTTTCAGTATTTCTTACTTAAGATAGTAAAAAATGTGTACAAAAATATCTTTTTCTTGACAGACCTCATTGTTTCCATACAGCCTAAAAAAGTTGCAGGGTTCAGCCAGCTCATGAAGACCTTTGCCATTGTCGTTATCAAGTTAGATACTGAGCACTAAAAACAGGTGGTTAGAAAGCAACTGGTAATGCATTTTCTGGGCTAAATAAAAAGGAAAAGCCAAGCAGGTAGGTACCATACTTACTCCCAAGTATCAGTAATTTAGACCGCTAAAGCCAACTGAAATGCTTGGAAAACTTCAGTATTCTTAGTTCATTTTTAAATGTACATTCAGAATGAAAATTTAAACATAAAAATAACCCTTTGGGGAAAATATATACCACAGTATTTTGGTTTGCTTTCTGTTCCAGTATATGTTTTTGGAGGCAGGTCTACAATGAGGGACAGGTAGCACAGTCCGACTCCATATCTGTGGAGAAGACACTTGAGCAGAAGGGCCCACGAGCTAACTCAGCCTCTGGGAGACCAGGATTTTGGCACACTCCTGCCAGACAGTTTAGACCCAACCATTTTATTGAAATGGACTAATTCCAGAAGAGCTATTCCTTTCCACCTGCCCGCTTTTTCACAGATGAGCTTTGAAGCTGAAGAGATGAAAGTCCATAATTTACTTCACTGCAAATTTTGTCAGGTTGGTTCAAATCAATCTCATCTGCAATTTAAACTAAAAAAGATAACTTTGCAATGAAATAAATGATGGATGTTTATGGAGTTCTGTCTAGGTTTGCTGTCTACCAGCTGTGGGAAACTATCCAGTAGCTGGGGGATAGTGTAAGTTGTTGAACTGAGACATAGTAAATGCATCAGGATTTTCCTCCAGAATCCGCAAGCTTCCTGTGCTTGTGCTAATATTCAGATATTAAACTGCAGTATAATAATAATTTTATGTGCTTTAGAATTATAAATATGGAAAAAAATATCTGCAAGCCTGATTTAAGGACACTGGTGCATGTGAGGATTTTTCACTAATATATTATGAATTGCTAACAATGCAAAAATATTAACTTTTCTATTTCTTTCTTCTGGAACTCTTCTTCCGTTCTAGGGTACCAAAGATGATCATTATACCTTTCAACTTATTGATAAAGCTAAATAACATTACACAGAAAAGACAATACATTCGACATCTCCTTGGTGCAAGAAATTTGACGTTAAAAGCTGCAATGAATGAAGTAATTCCCTTGAGAATGACAGACCATAAGATATTGAGGGGTCCAATTGCAGGGAAATTTTACAGCAAAATAAACCTGGAGAAAAAGATAAGTTTAATAATCTAAAATCTATTTATTTGCATTCTTTGAGAGTTCTATTTTTATTTGGGGAAGGAGAAAGTTCGCCTACAAGTGTTCTCCTTTGGAAGGAGGGATCTCCCTCCCCAGTTCTCATAAAAGCCCTTGCAAAGGCTCCCATGAAGCTTGCAGTAGGCTGTCCTTGAATGCTAACTATGAAAGCAGTAACAAATATCTACCTGCTTTTTGTCTGCCTAGAACTATCCATCATCTTAACATAATGTAATCAATTATCAGAGGAGTTCAAATAGCGAATAGTCATCAGAAAACCAGGGATGAGGAAAGCTGGCTGGCTCAGGTCAGATAGCACAGCTGGGGACTCAAGAGAGAGGGAAAGGGGTTGCAGTAGGCAAGGAGGCAACAAAGTGTTTTTATCAGGTAGGCGTTCCCTGCCAGAATAGAGAGTGGGGGAGTCACTCGCCCTCTTCCTTCTCTGCTCCCCTTTACGCTCAGATCAGGAATGCTGCCAGATCCCTGCTCTGTCTCTCGTGGTGTGTGCTGGAAGCAGGGGTAGGACTGGATTGTCTTCCGTGCTCCCCTAACACGACAAAAAATCAAGGGCGACCTTTGGTAAGAGCAGAAGACCAGAGAAGAGCGGGAGGGCTGCCGACAGTCCCAGAAGTGAAAACAGTGGTTTGGCGGTGCCTGGAGAAGCTCTTACGTGGTTTCCACCACATGCTGTTCAGCGTGCTCAGCTTACAACAGGCCTGCTCCTGAAGCGCTACCTATATACCCCGGTGAAGACTTGGGCTGAGAACGCCCATTCCTGGTGCACATCGGAGTCCCTAAAGTGCTGGCCCCAGCCAGAGGGGATGAGAACAATTGTTAAGATGGGCAGCACGATCCACACTTTTCTGTTTCAGGATACAGTCACCCGGGAGGTGTGAGAGATTCTCAGCAGAGATCTTCTCAACAGAAAGACGACTTTTCTGAAAATCCTTTTCTCTGAAAGCTCTCTGAAGATCTCAGCTTCTCCAGCTATCTCCGATTCCCACGTTTACTCAGGACATAGATAGACATTTATTTTCCAGGCATGCAAGAGTGACTAACAGTGCTGTCACTCACAGGTGGTCATCACCTCTCCTGAGATGGAAGCTACAAACCACCAAACTCAGCTGGCAAAATGGAAAGCCAGGAGGGTCTTATCTGCATCGGTGCAGTCAAATTAAGTGAAAAAGGTGTAAGGCAAAATGCAGATTTGGGCATTGCAGTGCATGAAGGCACGCCCAGATGACTATTTTACGGAAGCACACACTTTCTGCGTGGGCATAGTGGCTCCTAAGATATCTAAACTACTCCAGCTCTTTCCAAAAGGAATATGTGACTGTTCCCTCAGTTGCCTTGAAATCTGGTAGGCACTGTAAGAATGAGGGACCAGATTAACGATCCAAATATGCTGTCACTTAAACTAAGGACTCTCAGTACAGTCACCTTAGACACACAGGTATATAAACACACACACATCACAGCTTTCCTAAAGACTGACAGATTCTGTCAACTTTGCATATACAGATGACATTCAATCCATTATTCCAACCAGTTCCCAAAGGCCTCAGTCATTCAAGATTTATATCTCAGCTTGTTGATGGAATCCACTTTATTTCTGGCAAAGAAATACTGAACAAGGAAACTGGAGTTAAGCAGTTCACATAAATATGAACCTAAGTCCTTGGAGAAAAGCTTTTGTGCCATATTTGCATTTAGCTGACAAAGTTCAAGGAAAGCTATTTCTATACCCATTTACCGGTACAATCTATGCAATGGTGTGCTGAAATATGGAATATAGGAATATGTCTGCAACTCTTTCCATCATATCTATGCAATGATTACTCAAAGACCATCCTCATCTCATATCACAGGTTTTCAACAGTTAGTGTTTTCAGGAAAAACAATTCGCTATTCAGGGAATACATACGTGAGATATAACCGTATACAATTTTCTTGATGAAAATTCCCACTGATTTCCGCCAGGTCCAAAGAGTGAAACAGAAGATTTTCAGGACCCATGGCTTTTAGAAGCTCAAATATTGTTAATATTCTTTATACTCTGGAAGGGCGTAAGACAACTAAGCTTGACTTAATCACAAGTTACTGATGTAGAACAACAAAGTATTTTCAAATTCGTGGTCTGGCTGTATTTTACAAAAATATATTTCTTTGCCTCCTTCAGAAAGGCTTTAAAAGCAAGACTGAAGTTCCTACGGTTTCTTTTTCATAAAGCTTTTTTTTTTCCTTCCATGTGAATGACACCCTGAGCCTTTTTGTTTCCTGACAAAACTGTACAGGAAAGTCATTTTTTTCTGTGGTGAACATACAGATGTGTCACCTGGCGCGGCACTGCTAGATGACCTCTCCTCACATCCAGATGCCAGCAAGCTGCTCCACTACCAGTCTCACAGCAGCGGTGATGAACATCATGAGGACTACACAACCTATCAAACCGGGACTCAGCAAGTCACAGAACCCCTGACCTCCCACGTAGGGGAATAAAGATCAGGATTTTTATGGTGACTTTGATTCTCATTAACACTTAGGCTGTTTCCCATTACTCTAGAGATACAAGGGGGAGAGTCTAAAGTTTAGTCCATTTTAGAACCCAACAGTAAGATCCTTTTGCAGTCGTAATATGTATTAAAAATAATGAAATCTATTTTGCATATTCTCTCTGTGTGTAACCCTTCTAAAGAGTTCTTAAGGTCATTTTTCCTTCCTTAATATTATTTATCCCAGAACAGACCGTTTAAGAACAACAGAATCACCAATACTCAAAGCAAGTGAATATATGCAATATATGCATGCCACTAAATTTAAGCATTTGTATTAGATTTAAAACAAACAGGCAGCTTACTAACCAGATCAGTACAAACGCTGTTTCTGTAATCGAGTTGGCACCAGTTCACAGGAAATATAATTTGAAAAGGTTCACATTTAAATGAATCTTGCTTTTCATGCTCAAATGTCATTCCAAACTCCTAGGATGAGGTATTAACCCTTCAGTCACTTCTATTTAAAGCAACTCAGCACTGAGCTTAAAGAACCTTGACTGCGCTTATGCACCAAAATATAAAATTAAAGAAAAAAACCCAACCCTTCCTCCCTGTATTGCAATCCCTTAGAGCTCTAAGAAATACCAACCACGAATAGGCGGATAAACCCACAGTTTGCAGCTAAACCTGTGCCCTTAGACTTCATCATGGGTGAGACAGCCTAACCCTGCCTTCATCCATTATGTCTTCAGAAAGGAGCCACTTAACCCCTGTCAAGCAGCGTTTGTTCCCCTGCAGCTCACACGGGGGCGGTCAGGGCAGCTTCACTCCTAGTTCCCCCCTTACCCACCCGAATGGAGAAGGTGGATAAACTCTCTTCTGCTCATTTAGGGCTCTGTTCCAGACAACACTGACAAAACTATTGGAAATACAGAGTTTTTCTAACTCATTGCCATCCTGAGGGACTCGATAGTTCAAGGGAAACTGAGTGGAGGGAAGTCACATATTAATATCCTGCTTCCAACAGTCACACTGACCCCTGGAAAACATATGAATGTATATAGGCTTATAAAATGTCCATACCTACGTACATATGACAGACACAGACACGTATATTCACACACATATGCACACATATATATACAAACTCGCACACATTTGGGCCTACGTCGCTACTCACAGCATGATCTGCCTGGAATCCTGTCTTTCTGTAAAACCCATAGAAGGAAATGTAAGGTAGCTTCTGGTAAAAGCGGCTTTACAGCATGTTCAGCTGGGCAGGAAGTTAAGAAACAGCACAATTTGTAACTTTACTTTTCACTTTGCCCCAGAGCAACCTTGCTATGCCACCAGCCTTGAACTCAAAATCCATCAGGAATGCCACATGCCACCTGCTCACAGCCAAAACACGTAGCAAAACCCACAAGGGTTTATCCATGCAAATACGTTTGCAGAGTTAGCAGTACAGAATTTTTCTGTGAGCTCTGTCCCTGCCAGCCCAAAGTGATTTCAAATGCTGGACTCAAAAGGTTCTCACAGTTTCCTGAATGCTCAGATTTCTTACGTGAGATGTATGGTGTGAATCGCTACATTTCTAAAATGGGATTTAGACGTTTAGATTGGATGTTAAGAAAAATTTCTTCACCAAAATTTCTTCACCAAAAGGGTCGTCAAGCATTGGAACAGGCTGCCCAGAGAAGTGGTTGAGCCGCCATACCTGGAGGAGTTTGAAAGACGTGTAGATGTAGTGCTGAGGGACATGGTTTAGTGGTAACTTGGCTGTGTTAACAGTTGGACTTGGTGATCTTAAAGGTCTCTTCCAACCAAAATGGTTCTATGAGTCTGTGATTCTAAAAGCCCCAACAAATACTCTTAGAATCCTAGAACAGTTTGGGTTGGAAGGAACCTTTAAAGGTCATCTAGTCCAACCCTCCTGCAATGAGCAGGGGCATCTTCAACTAGATCAGGTTGCTCAGAGCTCCATCCAGCCTGACCTGGAATGTTTCCAGGGATGGGGCATCTACCACCTCTCTGGACAACCTGTGCCAATGTTTCACCACCCTCAGTGTACAAAATTTCTTCCTTATGTCAAGTCTGAAGCTACCCTCTTTCAGCTTAAAACCATTAACCCTTGTCCCATCACAACAGGCCCTGCTGAAAAGTCTGTCCCCATCTTTCTTACAAGCCCCCTGTAGGTACTGGAAGGGGCTATAAGGTCTCCCCGGAGCCTTCTCTTCTCCAGGCTGAACAACCCCAACTCTCTCAGCCTGTCCCAAGAGCAGAGGAGCTCCAGCCCTCTGAGCATCTTTGTGGTTCTCCTCTGGACCCACCCCAAAAGGTCCATGTCCCTCTTACGTTGGGGGCTCCAGAGCTGGACGCAGTACTCCTGGTGGGGAGCACAGGGGCCGAATCCCCTCCTGTGTCCTGCTGGCCACGCTGCTTTGGATGCAGACCAGGATGCGGTTGGCTTTCTGGGCTGCCAGTGCACATTGCTGGCTCACGTCCGGCTTTTTATCCACCACTACCCCCAAGTCCTTCTCCTAAGGGCTGCTCTCATCCCCTGTATCCCCCAAAAGTGGTCGCACTGACCTCCTGCGCAGCCACTGCTCCTTGTGAGCATGGCAGCAAAGAGCCGCAAGCTGCTCTGGCGGCACCGGGTGCGCCTGCTGCGCTCCCACGGGCTCTCTTCCTTCTTCAGACCTGTTTGCCGTATAACTTTAACAGGATGGTGCTCCTCATTAGTGCGGCTTTCAAATTACTGAAAGGCTGTGTAACATTTAATTAGTCTTTATCTTTACAAGTAATAAAACGAGTACCTTCTGGTAAAAGAAGGCAGTCTCTGGCGTGCCGCTGGATAACAGCAAGTTTTTGATTTTCTATTCAAACAGCGATCCAACAGATTATCATTTTAGCTTCATTATTTGGCTAATTCACATTTCTTTAAAAGCCGCATGAGAGCAGGTTTATAAATATTGCAACAAAGAAATCTGGAGTAAACAGTAAGAGGGGTTTCAAAGCTGACAGATGAGAACAATAATTATAAAAATACAGTTTGTATTACCTGAAAATTGTTTGGTGTTTGCTAGTTTCATTTAAACAGAAATATTCAAGAACTTCTGATGCTTTTGCCATTTACCTGTCAATTATTGACACACCACATCTTTGTTTGGAATAATCTTCAGTGTTACTGTATCATTTTCAAATATTTGAGGTCTCCTTCTAATATTTAACAGATTTTTAGACTTTGTCAGCCAACTAGACTGCAAAACAAAACAAGAAATACAAAAATAACATAAATTTAACAGTTCCAAATTCAGTTCAAATATAGTATCAAGACTGGCTTCTCCCAAAGACATATTGCTAATTATTTCTCAAATCATCGCTGTAAAATTTGCTCTCTGAAAATCTAACTCAGATGTCACACAAACCAGAGTAATGCCTTTTACTACATAAGAGGTATTTTTGATTCACCTCAGTAAGCAGACGACTCAGAGGAACTTCTTGACCGTTGCCTAGTACCTGTATAGAAGCAGCACAGGGAAAACTACAGAGGTTAGTTCTAGCATATTTAGTATCTGAAAAAGCTTAGGATTGAACTAGAGGATATTTTGTTTTGTGAACAAAAGAAGTATTTGGGTAAAAAATGAATATGTAAAATTAAGTCTTGGGTTAGAATCACTTTACCCTTTTTTGCTTAAGCATTGTTTTGGAAACAAACCCACAAAATTAGAAAACAGACGTTTTGGGTTTAGTATATCAGATTACGATTTTGATACTTCAATAGCGCAAATAAAAGCTGAAGTAATGCAAGGAATGGTTTAAGAATTTAACATTTTCCTAATGTTGTTCACGTTGACAATTCTCACTCGACTGAACATTTGCTACTAACTCCTCCCTTCCCATTTATGCAGCAAACTTGTTCCAGCCAGAAGCGAGCAGGTGCCAGCTTTAACTCCTGCAGCCAAGAGAAGAGCAGCTGTCTCACCCCGGGGTGCGCTTTTGGCACCCCTGGAACTCGTCCCTGCATGCACGTGCCACTGCAGACCACTTCCTTGTCGTCTTTCTTTTTTTAATTTTAGACAGAGATATCCGTGACAGTCACCCTGATCCACTTGCTAGAGGTTCTGAGCGTACAACAGAGAAGAATTTCACTAGAGGAAATGGAACCAATCAGTTCGGCGTTTGAGTTTAAAAACTGTGAAACGTGTACACTGTACACAGTCTAAAGTAGAGTGGGGTAATCTCCATTTTTGTGACACTTCCCTGGAGTCACACCACAGATCACAACTACAAAACCCAAAAGTACACTCCAAGACACACATAAATACACATGTTAATATATCCTTTGGACTCAGCCATGCTAATTCGTAATTCCGACTGCAGGATTCTCCGTCGTTTAAGGATCAGACTGAACATATGCGATTAACATCTACTTTATGCGACAGAATAAAATTGATCTTCTCCCATTCAGCTTTTCAATCTAGCCACCATTCATCAAACTGGAAGTTTGTTACATTGGAGCATTTGGCGCAGAATAAATACTACTTTGTAAAGTAATGTGACATGAATAAATATTTTGTAACAATAAAAAAGAGTGCTTTGCTTGACTAAAGAAAGAACACTTGTCTTTCCAGTATACTAAGATGCCATATGGAAAACAAAAGAATTTCCAGAAAGCCTTTCTGGTGACATATTGAGGTCAATGTGAATCTGTTTCTGGCAGAGCCAGGATAACATTTGCAAACTCTTAAATTATGGGTGTTGTGGAGAAAAAAAATGACTGATCATATTAAATAATTCTCATAGCTAGTCAAGGTCGCGTAAGTGCTCTTAGTAACGCACAGCACTGCTGATCATGGCTGCTCGTTTAGGACTACTTAGATGATGAATGTTCCCTCCACCATACTGCTCATTGAAGAACAGGTAATCAATTTGAGTTACCTCTCGAATATTGGTTTTGGTTTTTACAAGTAATCTTCCATTTCCTTTCTGACAACTCTTTCGATCTGTCCACTTCCCTCTTCCCCTCAAATTTCACTGCAGTCCTTAAGGTTAATATTCCCTAGGATAGCAAAAGCAGAGTAAATTGCTTCAGTTTCTTTGGGAAAAGAAAAATTAAGACTACAAGCACAGAAAAGTTAATTATGTTGCTTTCTGTTTGACACTGGATAGCTTGTGCACCTACACAGAAAACATTTCCAACCTCGATACCATTTCAAAGATTTTAAATGGGAATTACTCCCTGAACTCAGTATTTGTAAACATTCAAAATGTGAAAGAAGACTCTGTAGTGCAGAATGGGGTTTTAATCAGTCTTTGATGTAAAAAGAAATTATGTTATCCTGATATGTAGTAAATAAAATATATGTTAGGTAAAAAAATGCAGTGAGGAGTATGACATTTCTAGAACTAAAAGTAGAAAAGTTTCAAATTATACAATTAAATTTCCTCTTTAAAAATCTCGAATAGTTATAGTTCTAAATGGAAAGACTTGTCTAAACGAAGTGAGTAATTACTGCTTAATGCCTGCATGACCTGGAATAAATAAATTATGTTAATGACAGGTGGGAAGGCACAAATAATAATACACTGTTGACACTGATCTCTCTACTTTTCTTTTTGTTTTGTTTTAAAATAATAATAAAAAAATAAGCATTTACATTCTAAATTACAGTGGCAAGCCTTTTCTTTGCACAGTGTGGAGTGACTCACGAAATGCAACAAAGTGCAGGAATAAAGCAAGCCATCAGGATGAGAAGGAATTCATTTTCACTGTCTCCCTGTATTCACGGGAGCAGCCTCAACAATTTATTCTGTTGGGCTTTTTCCTCTTCTGGGTTCTACATTTACACGAGTTCAGCATCTTCCTAGCTGATGAAAAAAGAATGCGTAAAGGAAACATTTTATTTCTGTTTAAACATAAAAGCTCTGTGACACAGGACTGCTTTTTCTAGCCTTTGGTCAATATAGGCAATAAACAACAGCTGACAGTCTTTTGAGAGATTACAGTAGGCTCCACATTTCTAGGATTTGCTAGAAAACATTTCCCTTAAATTCACACCTGCGATAACTTATTTTTTATCGATAGAGATGGTCAACAGACATTTTTTTTTTCTCTCCTAGGCAGTAAGGAGATAACAGGGAATATTTTAATATTAATAAAATTTAATATATATAAATACGACTTGACCTAGATAAATGCCAGAAGAAATCTGAAAGCAAAAGCAAGATAAAACTTCTACAAAGATATATGGCAACTAGTATTCTACCAATGTTTGCTAGATTTTTAAAACCACTCTTTTTGTGAGAGCTATAGGTGTAGGGGGAGAGGTGGGCGCTTCTTCCTTGTTTATTTCCTCAAGGTTTCGTTATTGCTTTTCCAGTGTCCCTGTTCTCATAATTGGTTAAAGCTTTTATAAAGAAGGATATTAGTTCTATTTTCATATTGCAAAAAAGCAGTAATACGGAAAAGTCTCATGAAAATGAAAATAATACCTGCTAAAGCAATTTACAACTGAAAAAGGTGTGAGAATATTTGCTTCAGACACGTTGAACAAGTATTAACCAAATGAATCTTGAGAAATCTGCCTTTTTAGCAGGAATGTGTCTTTTAGTTTAAATATGGCTCAGTGCAGAAGATGAGAGAAAAGTTCTCAAGAGCAGAAAAGGCACAACGTAATTTTACAACTAATTATTAGAAAGAAGACCCAGTTAGAAATACGATTACTTGCTACCTTCACCTTAGGATCGTTACTGCCAAGGTAGACTAATAATGCAATTACTTTTAGAAGAAGTTCTTATTTTGCTGAATTAACAGAAACTGGTAGATGTACAATTTAATATGCAAATTGAAAAAGAGGGTTGTAGAATTCTGGCAAGAATTCCCCTTTTATTTGTGTGCGCTCATTATTTTAAAAGGAATCTAGACACATTTCTTCAACTTAACTAACTCTTCTTTCTTTCTATCAAGTAACGGCTTCTCATCATAATTGCTACAAATTGAGATTTCCAAAATTGCTGAAGGGAGTTAAGCGTTCAATTCACTGTGAAAGCTAGAGGGAGAAGAGTGTGTTACACTGAGTTTGAAACTCACACATGTTCACCCTCACACCTGGATTTTAATAAACCCTTTTTATTAAAGGACTTTAAAGCAACAATGAAATGTTTCAGATTAAAATAAAAAAAATTCTTTGGATTGTTTTAGGTAAAAAGAAATCACCATCTGAGATGTTCAGGTTCTTTTCGTAGTTCTTATACCTGAATCTGTCTCTTGAAGACTTTCAGCATTATAACTTTATTTTAGATTGTTTTAAAATATTTAAATAATTTAAAAACAACTGAGGCACGGCATAATTTGTTAGTGTTATATGACGCTTGAACCATATTGTGTTTTAAAACAGACCTGTAGTCCACTGTAAGATAATTTCCCATTCATTGTAAGATAATTTCCCATTCAAAAGGTTTTTAAACATTTTCAAATGTATTTTTACTTGGAATAGTTGCACGGACACGTAACTGCGTTGAGAGATGACTTTGCAGATGGGAGGATCAAGAGTTACTTCTGGCTTAGGAATAAATTGTTACCTAAAATATGGCAGTCAGGCTTCGGTCCTTGCTTTCCTGGTGTGAGGGTTTTTCGTTCAAGCATTTAATTTCATTTGATTGCGTTCATTTAAAATCGGAGCAGATGCTGAAAATTGAGTTTCCTACATTCCAGCTTGAATTATTAAGCACCCAAGCGTAAGCACTCACTTCTTTTTCCCGGTAGGAGAACACCTGTGGGTTTGACCCGAAGAGCAGGCCGAAGGTCCATCATGTCAGACACTTCATTTTTGTGGTATCCGCTGACACGACATAATACCGAAACCTCTCTGTGCATCACGGTTATTAAAGCCATGTCTGGCGATTGTTTTAAACTGCCTGCTGCCATTCTGACCGGTATTTTTACTGTCAGCTTTCCAACAGAAAATGCTCCTGGAGAACATCATATAATCTCTTCTTCTCTCCTGAAGACTCAGATGTCCATTCCAGGTTAGAGAGAGGACGCTCCTGGAAAACTCTACTGAAGGTAGGGAGGGTCTTGTTTTTTCTCCTTAAGATACGGGGCATAGTTTTCTTATAAAGCATAGCTGAAGGAAGAGGTCCGCTCTATTTTTCTAGATTAAGCCCAGGACTCAGTTGAAGCTGGTGCTTGCGCATCCTGAGGATATTTTTTTAGTAATTAATTTTAAGACTGTGCCTGCACAAACGTGTGGAAGTACATAGAGCAGAGTCGATGTTCTGGAGTTCTTCCTTAAATGAAAATAGTTACTACTACTGCGTTTGTGGTGAAGCTCAGTCTCAGATATCTTTAAAAAGTTAACATCCTATAGCCACATGCTGTAAATCTGCTCAATCTTCTACGGACAAAGTTTTAATTAGATATGCCTCAAAGTCAATTTATTGATACCTGCAGAATCTTCTAACTAAAAAGGAGGCGCCTATGGATGTTAGGTGCCTCCAGAGTTAGGCAGTAGTTGAGCTGGATTTTAGGATTACAGTTAGGATTTAGGTGTCTAAATTTCATCTTCGGGCATCAAGACGCCTCTTTTCAAAAATTACTATGTGGACTAACCAGCTCTAGTTATACCAACAGAAATAACTTTATAGAATATGCCCTCAGCAATGAAACCTTCACAGCCATAAAATTTAGGAATTTTCCTGATTGGCTTAGGTAAAGGCGAGAACCATTCCAACCAAATGGGTTAAATATTTGATCTTACTTTGCCAGGTAAAAGCGCACGCCACTGTAATTTCTGCTTTCAAAACTTTCAAGAAGTACTTTACCTACAAAAAGCGTAGCGCTCTAGTTTCACCATCCCTGCCTCAAGGTGTGTGTTATACTACCACCTTTCTGCAAGCTCATTGTTATCATCATCGTTATCATGCAGTTAACAGAAAGATGATGAAGCAATGGGAAACAAAGAATGACACCTTTAATAATCCTAGATAATCACAGAGTCCTAGTAGTCCTTAGCGACATCGTGCATTTGGTGATATCACCGAAACTAGTGAATGGTAAATTTAAGATTTACTATCTATCGTGAAATCCAGTTCCAAGGTTTGCAGCTTTTCAGTAGTACTATACTTGGATGTTTTTCCTTTTTCTTATTTTTAACCATTTGGTACATATTTTACTGCTTCGCTTCACTATGATCTGACACTGCTCAACGGAAGGTGTTAGAATTGTCACAGCTGTGGGATATTTTCAGGTCAAAAGGACAACAGGCACAAAAGTCCTCTTGAAACTCTCTCCTAGTGTTTTCAGTTGCCACAGGATCACACCTTGGGAAACAAATACTATGGGACCACACATTCATAGGTGCCACAGGCCTATATCCTGCAAAAATATATCTCATTGGTTAGGAGCGTAAATGTGAATCTCTGAAAATAACGTGTGTTGCTCTAACTTTCAGCAAGTTGAAAGATACAGCTAGAAGGATATGTGCAAAGAGAGCTTATATCCCTCCCTGACCGTTTGTCATGCTGACTGGCCATAAAATAGCTTGGAATTGGAAGTTATAGGGCTGCATTAGTGGTCATACAACTGCATTAATGCCCTACTTCAAGCTAATTAGCTCTGCTAAAGCACCTTGAGTACTGCGCAACCATAAGTTACTGCAAATACTTATTCTGTATGAAAATATTAGCACGTACAATAAAAACAGGCGTCACTTCAATGTGCCCTGGAGTCTTCTTTTATATAGAAACCCATATCTTTATCATTGCGTTCAGGGTCCTTCTGCTGTAGATCACAGCCGTTACGCAAGTCCAACCAGGGAGTGCCAGCTACTTCATGTATTAGTCGGAATCTAAGAAGTAATGTTCTTGTCAGGAGGAACAGCAGCTCAATTCATCTTGCTATGCCCAATCACAACCTTGTATAATAATGTTGTGCTCCCCCAGAGAGGAACAGAATGTTTCCTTTTGTCTTCATTTAGTGTGTGCCGTTTACACTTTATAAATAATACGCCGCAGTTAGGAATCCTCATGCTGCTAAAATTAAAACATTGTTTTCCTTTTTGGCATCCAGGGATCTGCGAGACAACATGAAGAACTGGTGCGTGCTCCCCTTTTCAACAAGAAAAAGTCGAAAGGCGGCATTTTACACTTGGCTCCGAATTTGCCTTTTAACAAATGACACATTTGTCTTTTACTGCACACGCAATATTCCTTGCTCCGGCGATGTCCCTACAGTACCTGTGGGGAACCTACAGCAAGGGAAGAGGGGACTTTACGATAATATATCTTACTGCGAGCATGCAAAGCTGTAGAGGAGGCTGCTGCAACCCTGGCAGCCTCCAAGGAAATATTATTCATTATGTATTTACAGTTATTGGATTAAAACTTTGTAATGTGCTCTGTTCAATTAATAATAATACAGAGCGGAATGAGCTATGAAATGCATTGTGCCTTTTAAAAGATCTAATATAAGAAAAGACAAGCAGTTTGTCCTAATGAATGCATCTAATTGGCGCACTTTATTATAAAACACTGGAACAGCATTTTTCACAAGGCAGTTCTATTTGTAACAGGCTGTCTTCAGCACGTCAGGGTGTAATAAATGTGCTGCAGACTAGAACTGCTGATTAGCATTTCTGGAAGCCCGGGAAGTTGGCGGAACTTGTTTGCCATTGCAGAAAGACCTTCTGAATCCTGCGGGAGGGACCTGCAGCACTGCGATCCGTTAGGGATAACGCTTCCGTGACCGACCTTCTGGAGATCTCTGCTGCCAGCCCCCCTGTGTGCCTGCGCCACTGCCAGAGCTGAACAGCCACAACAACAAAGAACCGCTACTACTTTGTTGTACCCCCGGCGACTCCCACAGTATCGATATACAAAAGAGGCTTTCAATAAATACTGTCTTCAACAAAGCAAGACTTTTCACTTCTTGAGATAGACGTATGGTTTATGTATGACTGCAGCTCACTGTCCACACCATCCTTTGTTCATTTTTGATGAATGTAAAGAGGAAGAAAGAAAGGATGCACATGCAAGATTTCTTTTGAGTTATAAGAAGAAACAAAAAGCCCTAGAGGCGCTTCTGAAAGCACACCTTAAAGCCTCGGAGGAAATCCATCAACAGGCAATAGTCTTTTGGCAGGACCCATATAGCGAATGACACGACAGCATTCAAGCAAAACAGTTTAGATAATATCAAATCTATGCAGAAATCAAATCTATACTGAAGAAATAAAAGACTATGAAAGGAGTGAGCTTTGACCCAGGATTCTTTTGTTTGCGCTCTCAATAACTAAAAAGTAGCTTTTCAGGCGTTTATTTCCCCAAAAGCTGTACCAGTAAATACAGTCAATTTTATTTTCTTGCTTTTGAAATAGAGGGTGCCCAAGAAAGCTTCCCTTGGAACAATAAAGTTATCCTTTCAGGTAAGTCCTTATATAGTCCTCATACAAGGAAGCCTTTCAGTCTCAGCAGTGGCCTTCACTTCCCTTCACATCCACCGCAGAAAGGAGCACCCCGCACCCCTCGCTGGGGCTTGCAGTCCATTAGCCCGAACCTGGGAAACACGTCTCCCAACTTTATGGTGTTATTCAGCCTAACTGCATTAATCTGCCTTAATACATTTTCCTATAATAAGAGGGATCCACCCCGTTACTTTTACTAATTTATCTGAAAGAACAGAGGCTTCCACAATGGTTGCTTGGGCACTGCCCTGGTGTCTATAGCATTCAAAAAACCTGCTGATTCTCTCTAATGTAAAGGGACAAATTATACAGCCGTACAGGGACAGTGCAACTGTATATTCACTTTCATTAATGCCCCTGCCCCAGAGGAAGGCAACTTTATGATCAGGAAGTAGTCAAAACAAGGTCATGGGTTACAAATAAACACGCTTTGTGTATGTATTTCCGTTAGGAGTCAAAGATATAAATGTCCAAATGAGTTAAAAGAGGCAAACAGGCATTAAGCAAGCACAATCAGGGCACCGCGTGCCATCTCCTGCCAGACAATATATGAACTGATAGGCCTCAGTGTCATCATACGATGTTTTCACATGAAGTGATGCTTTGAGACCACACGGCAGGGTTGCTGAGTGGAGTTTTTGGATGATGTGCACACCCCAGGCTGGGGCTCTGCTGCCCAGACGGCCAGCGGTGGCCGAGGCACCCGCGTACAATGCACAACACGGTCCGGGGCAAGCTGCGAAGCCCACCTTGGTAGCACTCGCTCCTGGCTGCCCATCCTGCTCTAGGGATGAAACCGAAGAGGTGTAATTGATGATCTCGCCAGAAAAACGGCAAAGACTTACGTGATTCACACCATTTTACTGTACTGCTGCTACCCCTTCCTGCCCAAGGGTGGGCGTCGTGAGAATAATTACGTTGATTAAACAAGTCCAAGTAACCCTGCATCAGTGAGCTATGCTGGCTTTGGGCCACTCTGTACAGCATCTGGGCCACTGTCTTCACTATATTAATGTAATTATATATGCTGGTGCTTCTGAATATTCTTTTCCTTGTCTTTTACCTACTTGTCTATTACCTACTTTTCAGTGGTATCTACTAACACTGAACCTGATCTGTAGGTCACTGTGTCTCCAGATGTCTACGGCCTTCTGTTCTTCCACTTCATACCCCATTTTAGGGGCAGCAGCAAGGACTTGGCAGGCCAGAAAGGTGAATGGGAATGAGTTTGGAAGAGTTTCTCTTCATGGCGTTGTCTCTTCATGAGGCCCTGGGGCACACATTAAACTCCCAAACATTATTTAATGCTGTTTCCCCCTATGCTCAGATGCCCCCAATAAATTGGCTCGTAAGACTACAGCCCTTACAGATGGTTTGGCATCACAAGGTCTCTCAGGATCTGTGATTTCATGAGGGAAATAAGTATTTCAAAAAATAAACTCTTTATGAGAATTCTGAAATTCTTTGGAGACTTCAAAGACATGACTGTACAATAGTGTGTGGATGGCCTCTTGACATTCAATAGACAGCATGGAGAAAAACAAACCAAACCAAACAAAAACAAGAACGAAAGCCTTCTCTTTTGTGCCTTTGATGACAGGATATAAAAGAAATTGTGAATTTCCTTTTTAAAAACAGTGGTCCTAATTAGGATTTCTTACACACTGGAAACAATCTCCTTAATAGGTCATAAATAAATTATAGCTATTCTACATACACAGTCAAAATACAAACCTGAATTAGCTCAGCTTGATGGAAAATATTTGTGTATCTTGTAAATCAAACTGTGTCATCTAAAGGCATATTTCGCCCTGCATTTTCAATTGATTGAGCCTGAACTGAAATGTTCCCTTTTGGGTCAGAGGCTGGTACTGGCCTTTTAACTTGCTGTGCAAGAGCTTCCAGGCCTGAACTTTCTCAAGCATAAATGTCAATACAGCAGTCAAAGTGTTTGGCTTATTCCAGTTAAGACATCTTTTTCTGTATTTCCATATATAGGATAACATTAATATTTAAAAAATAATCCCCAAGTTCTGTCTATTATTTAGAATATACGCCATCATACAAAATAAACTAAAGCAAGTACTGGGGAGATTCCTCTACGTGTTATCTCTGGAATACATACAGTACTGTAATTTCTTAGAATAAGCGCATAATGCATAAACATTTCTGATGGCAGCTTGTAAAAAGGACATGCACGGTGTATGATAATTACAGACTATTTTTCTGTCTTTGAAATGTGCGCAATAACTTTTGTTTCAGTGCTCCCGAAGAACAGGATGGGATGCAAAAGGATATCTGAAATACATACAGATAGGTTGAAAAATAAAATGGAAAAATACATCCTGAAAATAGAGGAGAATTTTTAGTAAAGGAAGTACTATTTACATTTCAAATATTGTATTTTCCCTTTGGTCTGAGCTAAATTTCAGGTTGTTTCTGCAGCAGATGGGTTTTCAGAGCCTGCACAAATCCTCTCTAGCTGAACAGAGGAAGAAATGAGCAAGGGGTGAGTGTCTGCTCTCATTTCAAAGTCTCTTGCAGCCATCATTTTACCCCAAACCAGCTCACTGACTAACTGTACTCTTAATTACTGCTCATTAAGCTAGCATCATGGGTTTATAATGCACCAGCTACTGTACATCAAATTGCTAAAATAACCACTTTCACTGATTTCCATTTCCCTTAGTAAGATATAGCAACCACCCTTCCATTTCGGGAAACGGCTTCTCCACATCCCAAGCCTCTTGTTTACTGAAACTGAGTAAACACATTGTAAAAGAGCTGAAAGGTCTATTTCCTGGTAGATTACAGGCCTTTATTATTTGTAGCTTCATGGGTCTTGGTGTTCATTTTTTAAAATATCTTTGTCCCAATTAGGGTTTTTTCCCATGATCCAAACACGGTCACTTTCTTCTAAGTAAGTGAAGGAAAAGACATTTTTTTATTAAAGATTTTAAGCGTTTAAAGACAGGATTACTAACATGGGCTCCTCACAGTAGCAGTGAAAACACCAATATTAAATATATTTCATGGCTCATGTATGTTGCTTTCACAAAAGTGAAAGCTGCGTGACTCTACTGTCGTACGACTGTCACTATATTATACAACGTGTGGTTTATCAACCTGATTTTACAATTTTTGGTTGGCTGGAGTACAGGGTTAAGGGAGCTTCCCTCTGTTCAGAATACTGTATGCAGTTAAGTCCTGTGTAACAGACAGCGTCCTTTTGCTGATATAATTAATTATATAATTATACATTATATAATTAAATTTAATTAATTTATTTAGTAAATTACTGTGCAAAATAAAAATAAAATTCTAAATTTACCTATTAATTTTCACACAATTTGGAGAGATAGAAAACATTCCCTTGAAACTGCATGACCGTACATGCAGGGAGATAGTTCAACATCTTTGAATCTGTGAAAAAAATACTGATTTCTGCGAACTTAAGGGGGGGTTTAATAAATATTTATCTAACGCTTTTCCAAAAATAGTCAAGCTTCTCAACACAGTCTTCATTAGCAGTGCTAAGTGGTTGGCCACATTATGGCATTTCTCCTGATTGTGTAATCTTTTCTGCAAAAACCCAAGCACAAATGCCAAGTGGAGTGTTGGAATGGGGAATAACGGGTTATTTTAGTCATGCATAGTTTAGTTTGGAAAATAAATGCATTCCTCAGAAGAATATCAATGTCCAAACAGTCAAGTAGCGAGGATGTGAGCGAGCTGTTCCTGTTGCCAGCTGTTAATTCAGACTAACGGAACCCAAAGGTAAAGACAACCCCTCAAAGGCTGGCTCGGCGCTATGAGATCCGTCGCACCGGAGGCGCGTTTGCCCGTGAGGAAGTCTGGACCTGTATTACCAAGCAGCTGAACGTACACAGTTGTCACAGTAGAGTCAAAGTACACAGGGAGTGAGCCGGAATTAAGCATCGACCTCTCCAGGCAAAGCTCCGTGTACACGCGATGTGAATATATATAGAAGGGGTGTAAACAGAGAAATAAATCCCTGCCTTTCCTAGATATTTATACACAAAATTGCTAAGGTGGCAATGTTGTAGGCAGGCATGCTCCCAAATTCACAGGTACCCTCTCAGGCCTTCAGGACTCTGACACTTCAGAAAATTAATCCCTCCAATAGCATATCCATATCCATATCCATATCCATATCCATATTAACGCGTGCACACACTCACGTGAAAGCATGTGTGCCTAGGAAGTTTCTATGTAGGATTCAACCGTAAAGTCCCTCATCTCAAGCGTAGAGCCCTGCAGTGTCTAACGGACTCACCGGTGTTTCTAAGGAGGTCAGGAACAATCACCAAACTGTGTCTTCTTCAATTATTTATTTCTCATCTACAATCACTTCACCTCCAAGGATAGGAATGCAATATTACTCGGCTGCTTATTCCTCATAAACCATTTTACTGCACTTAGGTATGTCAAATCAACATAGAAATCTGTAACGGGCTTATTAAAACAGGTCATTAAAGTCTTATTATTGCTCAGTATTGATAACAGGACTGAAAGATAATAAAACACGATGTTTCAAAAGTGAGCAATAAAAAAGTCACAAAAGAACAGAATAAAAATTTTATTATGCAGTGTCAGGAATGTAAATAGTTTCAAAAGTGATACTGCCAAGCCTGTTGGGACCCATCTCATGGTGCAGCCTCTTCTCAAAAAGAGAAAATAGAAATAACTTCACAACGCAGACGGATAGTTTATAAAATCTATGCAGACAACACTGTGCTCAATGATCTATGTTGATCTACATCAGCCCACATTTTGGACACTAACTCTGAACGCATACTGTAGAACCAACATGTGACGTACCACAGGAATATATAAAATTTGTTAATTTAGGAAATAACATCTTCCCACAGTTAAGTCATCAGTCCATCCATCTATACTCTGAAATACTTTTTTTTTTTTTTTTGGTTTTCAGCTCTCTGAAACATTCCTTATCTATAAAAGTAACATACCTCTTTTTTATTGCCTGATTGTGTTCCAAGCTTTATTTATGAAAAAGTCTTCCCAGCACAAATATTTATGCATGAGATGATGAAATTCTGTTTCAAAAATGTCTTCACAGGGGGTTTGGAAATGCACTTCTTGGGAATATTTTGGACATCAGAAAGGTGTTACTTAACTGCTGCACGTCCGTGACCTTTTCAGTACCTGCATATGTTTTCCAGCAAAACTGAATCTGGAATTGAATGAAAACTCCAGTGGAAAGGACCGTCTGTATCTCTCTGTCTCTCTCTTTTTTTTTTTTTTTCCTTTTAATTTAGTGTGAAAATTCCACTTGGGCTTTATTTCAGTTGTATTATATGGAAGTCCCTTTAAAAACCATGGCCATTATGTAACAGTCCAGGCTGCCACTGACTTTCTAATATTTTACATTTTTTCCACATTCAGTTGTATGCAACAGGTGCGTAAGATAAAAGAAAACAGTGAATTAGGTTTGGGGTTTAACAGGTATCTCCCACATTGTCAGTTATACCAGAGCAACTGAACTACTGTCTTCTTTTGGCTGCTGAGCTGAGTAACGGTATTGAAAATTTCTGCATAAAAAATAATTTTTAGGGAAAAAGTAGCTTACTTGAGTCAACACATAATTTCTTCTAGCAAATAAAAGTAAATTTGACATTTTGAAACTGTGTCAAGATTTCTAGAGAAAAATCGGAATTCTTTTGCGAAATAGTATTACTGCAATTAACGCTTTTGTTTCTGTTTATCCTGCCATCTTGCTTTCCTGACTGCACATAATTATTACTAGAGCCAAAATGGTTGCTCAGCTTTTTCAGCCATAATAATTCCTACAAATGCTAAGCAATTTGAAAACTGCCATTCCATAGCATCCTTATGTAAGATGCTATGGAATGGCATCCATTTCCTTCTTTGTCTTCAAAGATTATACTTCATAATTTCATATATTGAAACTAGGAGGAAATCATTCAACTTCTAAGGACTAAATATGACAGAATAGTAAATACGTCCTAAAAAGCGATCAATGTCCTAATCTGACGCTGAGCAAGTTGCTTTAAAACAAGTTTTGTTTCATGATATCTGGTTGAAAGATGACACACAATTCCTGTTAAACACTGCTGGAAGTACTGACGCACAAGTATAAGCTCCACATATGTATCAGGAAGTAATCGTGATACTGGAAAGAGTGGTGATTGAATGATGAGATTTTGGCTCAAGGAGGTACGTTTTCGGATTAATTAAAAAGGGACAAAACATATTCTCTTATATCCTAGGAATTTACGGGGTATTTTATCACTCAGGGGAGCGAACACTTCGCAGGATTAGGCAAATACCAATTCTGCAGCTGTTATTCATCAATTTTTGCAGACACTACATAAAGCTAAATCAGAATCTCACAGTCTTAATTTTTTTCTAACTCCTAGGCCTTTCATTTTTCAGCTTGACAATGTTTCTTTAGAGAAATGACACAGTATAAACACACTTTCTGAAGGAATTAAGAGAGACAAATACTTAGAAGTAACAAAGAATTCCTACATTCTTGCCTGGACAGAGCGCATCCCACAAATACAAGGGGAAGGCAGCTTGCTGCTCTTGGATTTTCCAAGCTTCCCTGCTCTGAGAGGCAACGGGGCTGATGGCAGGAGCAGCGGAGGTGAGCATGTCAGTGCCAATTCAAATAAGAGGGAGCTGGACATGCATCAAAAGTCTTTTAACAGGTGTTAGAGTAATTTTCTTATTTTGTCTTGTTTTGTGGCCACAATTTGGACATGTCTGATGTTCTACCAGAACACAGGAGTGTTTATCTTATAATTTTCGTGTGCTTTACGCATTAAAAGTGCAAATTAATAGAATACATACCACGCAATTAGACGACTTCTTGTGACCTTTCCATTTACACTGCAACACAGACACGCCCTTGGAATTCACTCGTAAACCATTTTCTGGCTTTCATACAGCCGTTTTAATGGAGTTTGGCAATATTTAAATCAAAAGGGGAAAGATGAAAGCTAATTACAGCCAATATACTAATGCTCAAATAATTTGTATTAATAGAAATTAAAAAGAAAGGGGCAAAAAGGAGCCGGTATTACATGGAGCGAGCACATTTTTCTCTACTAATTTAAACATCACTGTGGGATAATTTCTGTGTTGGTCTGTGCTGATATTGCATGGCTGTTATTAACATGAAAGGGACCACTGAATTTATCTGCAGCAGACTGGAAAAACGTACCAGATTATTTTTGAATGCAAATGAAAACAACGCAGGTTCTCGCTGCATACTTAAACATCTGAACCACGCAGTAAAAACCCTCCCAAATCTTTGCACGGCTCCCCAGTGTGCTAAATACTGTATGAGAAGTTAAAAATTAACTCAAGTAAGGCACGAATTGTCATTTTCGGGAGGAGGTGCTCTTTTACATGACAGCTGCCTTTTTCCTAGACTCCATCATGACCGCGCTCCAGGCTCCGTCTCTCCCAGGGGTGCAGCGGGTGCAGGACTGACCCCTTCCTGCGGGGTCCCCTGGGACCTCTGGGGCTGCCAACGGGACGAGCATAAATCCCTGCACCAGGAGCGCTTCCGTCCTCGGCCCGTCACCAGCCAGGGCAGGAGCCTAACGCTGTGCCCCTCCTGTTCACCCCCCCACCGAGGGACACTTCCAAGAGTCAGTCTGCCTCCATGGCTCATCCTACCAGGAAACGGTAAGAAATGAGCAGTTTCGGTTTGTTACAGAATTTCACAAAGTTCTCATGACATTTAATAATTGGTTTAATCAAAACATTTCATTATGAAGTTTACAAAGGTGCTTTTTTTTTTTTTTTTTGATTTTGGGTTTGGGTTTTCCTGAGATGCACAGATGGAGGTATATTCAAAACGCGTGTGCCATGTCACAGGCTCTGATGGGGATATAACGAAATGATTCAAATTCCACTAATTTTTGTTTGCAGTCAGACGCTCTTTTCTTAAATGATCTGAAATGAGAATTATTACAACAATACGAAAGGAATGTGCTAATTAACACAGTTCACTCCAGACAAGCCTCCATTTTGCCACATACAGAGGAAAATCTTGGGTAACTGAAAAACTGAGATAAGTTTCCATAATAATTTACACTGAGAATTCACCATCTAATTTTCAGACTTAGAAATTCAATGACATTTACTGTTATTCTTCTTATAGTCTCTATATAAACCAGCCTACCTCTGAGGATGTATGCTTTCATAAAAAGACATTTTCTTTCTGCCAAGAAGTACCTATTTCCAATTAATATGCTTTATTATTAGTAAGCAAAATTTTTGTAAAAAAAGTCACCATGTCATTCCGCCAGCCAAGATTTTAATGATAATCTTATCTAGCCAAAATCATGTTTTGAAAGCAGATTTACTACCAGGAACAATTTATTAAGGACAGGAGAGTCTTACTTAGAAAACCAGCTCTGAACCACGTACTGAAATGATGTAGCGTTTCCCTTTTTTTTCATTTTCTCTCTTTGTGTTGTCGAGTTCACTTAGGGCTCGATTACGCAAGTCAGTGACAAAGCTGCCCCTTGAGTTCTGTGTTACAAAATCCAGCCTTATTGAATTTCCTGTTTATATTTCTAACCTAGTTGGTATTTCTGTCATGCGGACTGCGAACGCTTCCAGTAGTGGCTGCATGCTTTCAAGAAGGCGGCCGTTGTTCTTTGAGGATCACCAAACGATCATGAGTGAATCATGAATCAAGATGGAAAACACGAGGGGAATGTTCTCCTGAAAGATAAGGAAACACATAACTCCTGCAGCGCAAGTCAAATGACTCGCCCCAAAAAGGAGCATCGTTTTTCTAACGATGGTTGGAATGGCAGCCTGCAGATTTCCACGCGGCGGTCCTGGTTCTTGCTAATCAGGACAGCATGAAGTGCTTTTGTTTTATGGCCAAATATTTCTTGTCATCTGCTTAAATAAAAAGATCTCCTTCCAGACTGATCATCTGTCTCTTAAAAGCACGTTGCAAGAGCCAATGCTGTGTGAATTTCACTGATTGTAGTACGTTATTTATCTGAACTTGCTTAATAGCGCTTTTTGGAAGGTAAAGCTCACATGTTGGAGAGTTAGGATAGTGCTGGTTATTATTGTTTTTTTTTTTTTCCAACCCTAGGGAGAAGTCAAGGAACTAGTAATTACTTTTGTCTTAGGATCTATATTTGCCATCTATGTCTTGAGGAGTTTCATACAAGGTTATCTCACTGCACTGTTCAAAACACAGTTTGTTCTTTCTTAACCTTGCTTTTTTTCCAAGGAAATATTTAAAGTGAAGTAGTTCAAATAATTAATCTTGTAGTAAGCTGCCATAAATCTTCAAAGATTGTATATGCTGTTGTCCTAAAGTATTACCCACCCATCCCCAGGGCCAAAAATATTTGCTGTATCTTGATCAAATATTTTATTTGGATTGCACATTAACCCTTTAAATCCTTTAAAAATTATGTTTATCTTTTCAATTAGTAAAGTAAAATTTAACTTCAGATTAAGAATCCTAGTATTGCATATTTTAAAGGTGAAAAAAAGTTTTAGACATTTTCATCTTCCTTTTGGATAATATAGAGTGGACTCCTAAAAGAATGTAGAACCGAACAAAAATTACCGAAACTTTGAGAAACCATAAGAAACAACAAGACAAAAAAAGAATTGTATCTGCTTGGTCTACACCATAAGAGTCTATAGCTCTTTAAAAGAAGGTTTCATCTATTATGCAGTAGAGAATCTGCTGTCTGACAGCAACAAATACAATGAGTTTGAATTGCAGAGTGAGAGCTGAGCTAGACATTACAGAAACATCTCCCTAATAAGAGGTAGTAAGATGCTAGGGTAGATTCCAGGGGACATTATTCCAGGGGCATTTTGGAATCTCTGAGACTGAAGATGTATAAAAGGAAGTTAAACAAGCATCTGCCAGTAGTCTGTCTCTTCAGGTAACGGATTAGCTGACTCCACGGCGTCCCTCGCAGCACTGAGTTGTACAAAACAGAGAGAGTTGTCACTAACCAAAACAGGTTATTATCTAAAAACATTTCTTCAGAAATGCTTTAAATATTCTTCTCAGAGCATCTAGAAAGGTTTCAAGGTTTTTAGAAATATGGCTCCATGTTAGGCTTATTCTTCTCATTGTAACAATTATTCACAGATTTTGAAGGTAAGTGGGAAGAAGATCAATAGTTCCTCTGGATGCTATTTTCATCTGGTCCTTCTCTGCTATTTCAGGTTTTGCATCCCACTTGTATTTTGCTGTTGAATGTCCTTTTTCCTTAATCCTCTGCTCTGCAGTTAATTGTATTTCCAGAACTTTAAACCCTCTCAGACATTTGAATGAACTTTTTAAATTCATACCAAAAAAAATATTTAAAAATGGTAAACAAAATCTCTTTCACTTATTAGGGAAACTCATGTTTTCTCTAGTTTTACACAGGGTTAAGGATATCTTCTTGCCTGCTCTTAAACTGGGTGGATTTTCTAAAAGCAGTAATTAGTGCTTTAAATATGCTCAGCACAAGTCTCCAACCTGGCTCTTAGGACAATATTTTGTTTTAAAAAATTGTATATAACATACATTCTTCATCTCTGATGGGAAAAAATGTCATTTTTATGACATTTATAACAGTCTCATGATGCAAGTAGTATGTGTAATAGAAATTATCAAGCATTTATAAAGAGATTTGGGTTTTGTGGTTCTGTAAATTGTGAATATTTCCTGTTTGATTGCTTATAATCTGGACAAGCTAACAATGTGATTGGAGTGAGCGAAAAAACCCTTCCTATGGGTACGGGGTATATACCTAGTCCAGTGGTGGTTAACGCTTGGAGATGCTGTGACATACTTGTCACCAGTCGCATAGCGTGAGGAAGATGACAAAGACAGGCAAAACAATGTATATAACCTGCAAGAAACCACAGAATCATAGAATTGTTTAGGTTGGAAAAGACCTTAAGGTCATCAAGTCCAACCGTTAACCTAACACTGTCAAGTCCACCCCTAAACCATGTCCCCTCAGCACCACATCTACTGGTCTTTTAAGTACCTCCAGGGATGGTGACTCAACCACTTCCCTGGGCAGCCTGTTCCAATGCTTTACGACTCTTTCGGTGAAGAAATTGTTCCTAATATCCAATTTAAACCTCCCCTGGTGCAACTTGAGGCTGTTTCCTCTTGTCCTATTGCCTGTTACTTGGGAGAAGAGACTGACCCCCACCTGGCTACAACCTCCTCTCAGGTAGCTGTAGAGAGTGACAAGGTCTCCCCTCAGCCTCCTTTTCTCCAGGCTAAAAAACCCCAGTTCCCTCAGCTGCTCCTCACAGGACTTGTTCTCTCAACCCCTCACCAGCTTTGTCGCCTTTGTTTGGACACACTCCGGCACCTCAAGTATCTGCTGGTTCACACCTAAGAAGCCCTCCAGGAAGAGAACCAGAGAGTGGTTTGTGGCATCGGCTCAGCATCACGGTGAGCTGTGTCTCATCTGCAAGAGTGTCACTTCACCTCTTCTGCCTTCCCATGGGCCTTGCTTTGAAAAGCAACCCTGGTGCAGCGCGCAGCCTACTGCCAAAACCCCTTCCAGCTAAAACACTGGAGTCCGACCATGTTCTGCTGCTCCACAGCCCCCGCCTGGCCATTTCCAATTGTCCCCCCTCGGTGCTGTTGTGGCGAGTGCAGTTGGGTGGGGGGGAAGAGGTGGTGGGGCGCAGGGGGGAGCAGAGCCGCCCCGCAAGGTCCGGGGGCACGGGACACACCGGAGAGCCACACCAAGCGTCCAGCTCGGCGCGCTCCCGCACAGCAGCGCTCCTTCAAAACCCCTCAGGCAGAGCGCACCGGCACACGTGCAAGTCATCACGGAAAGAAGTAAGCAAGGATTAATTTTGGTTTTGTTGCCTTTTTTTTTTTTTTTTAACTAGCCAGGTGGCAACCTTATTCTTCTGCCAATTTACAAAGCTGGATTGAGGAGCCAGCTGAGGTCTCTCAGCCAGAAAGCCACATTGGCAGCTTTTGGCACCTATTCCTGGCCACTGCTGGCACAGGGAGCGCTCTTGAATTTGTGAGAGGGGGGACTTGATTACAGCAAGCAGCTCCGAGACAACTCTAAATTGCACCAAGAGCTGCCTGGCCCTAGGAGCCCTCAAGGTCAGCAGAGGGGAAAAGATAACTACCTCTTCCTCTCTGCAGATTTGAATGCCCCTTTTTATTCTTTTCTCAAAAAAAAAATTTTAAAAAAAATTGTTGAACTATTCCGTATTTATTTATTACGGTTTCTGCTGTGTTTCCTTCCTTTCTGAATGCACACCTAGATGGCATCTGGCAGTTCCAAGTTTGACTTTAATCCCACGTGAATGTTGCTACCGATGGCATCCCACAGAAGTCCCCATTTCTACTGCCACCTTTCTAAAGGACGGATCGTGATGGCTGTATTTACCAAGAGGAAGAGAGGCAACACTGCAAATTAAACAGATTTCCTAGTTTTATATCTGGACGAAAATTAAACGACCATTTAACGTTAATTATCGTGTGTTTCCATCTCCTGTCACAGAAAGATCCTGCTGTTTTATCTTCTGCGATTTCATCCCCTCTCCTACTGATGCTTTGATACACAAAGCCTTTTACCATTAATTCTATTTCTCTCTCAATTCCTAAATGCAAGGAACTTTAATTTGACTGAAGTTTTGTATTATTTGATTTTCTCAGTTCAGCAGCTTACTAGAGTTATCCTACTCAAATCAGTAGTTTACTGATACTGTTGGCTTGAAAGCTGCCAATTGTGTGTCTGTTTGATGTACGAGCTTTCAAAGCCTCCTCAAGGAAGCCGTGTAGGCTTATATAGTCTTTTAGTTTTGACAATTAAAGCTCTAAGGGCCATTTGCATGACAAACTTGCTGCACCAGTGGAAGGCATCAACCATCATCTAAGGTAGGACTTAGATCTATATCTATACTGATTAAAGTTTTGATATTCATACCATCTTTATAAGTCTATCTTCAAATAATATATATATAGATGCACAGAATGATCTGCTTTGTTTTGAACATGTTCAGAAGGCTGTACACAACTGAGCATTTCTATTTAGATGAAAAGTTAACATTATCTTATGAAAGAAACGATTTCTCCTTCTTTTCCCCAAAGTCTCTAACCTATAAAGACTTATATTCTTCTATTTACTTCCTTTGAGCCTTTTCCTTTTGGGGTCCATAAAATTTGTGTTGGTTTATTTCAGTGGAAGCCAGATCAGGTCTGTTTACTCATCCTCATGGCTTGCACTTCTTTTACCCATCTGCTAAATGGTTTGTAAGCGATATACACCTACCAAACACTGCCTGTGGCAAGCGACATTTTCCTGTTTTACTCTTTCTGATTCTGTGGTTTATTAAAAGCCTTGCACTGCCCAGGGATAGTAACATCAGTGGTTCAGATTAATTCTTTTTGGTCTTTAGCCAAACAACCAGCTAATTTTGTCACTTGGCTAATTTAGTGATGTGCCAGCAAAATTCATAATTACAGCTAAAAGTATTTGTACTACTATTGCTTGCTAAGCTAAGGTGACTTCATGAATACCATGTACTCCTGCCCTTCAGTCCAGAGGAACATATTTAATAAAAAATGTAGAAGTGGCATCTATCATCCATCCATTTAAAAAAAATTATTGCTGTTGTTTTTCTGAGGAGCCCATATCCTACTCTGAGTAACACAGGGTGGTATTTAAGGAAAGGGATTTCTTTCCCTGGTTAGGAAATACAGCTTCCAAGCAGACTATTTTAGACAGAATTCGAAACCCAGGCAACTGAATATTTGAGTTAAAGCTCAATTAGATGAGGGGAGAGAAAGCCCTTACATATGGCGGCCTTACTGAGACATGCGATATTCTGCTCTTCACATGGGAAACCAGGAGAGCAATCCTTATGGAAAGCATGATTTAAGGGATGTTTTACTAAGCTTCTCTGTATTTTTAAACGGGTAAGAGTTTGCAATAGAATCTTCCATCAAAACAAAGAAATGTCATTTCCATACAGAATTTTTTCTGGAAGATAGGATTTTTAAAAGGCCACAGCCCCCAATTAACCTCATTAGAGACAGTGTCTGTTTCACATCAGATTCACCACCACCGACGTCCACCTCCATCATCACCAAATATGGCTGCACCCAGGACAGAGATTTTTCCCTAAATACTATTATTGTGGGCTTTCCAAGTGACAATATTTGATAGATAGATTAGTAGCCAAACTAGGAGCCTGCCTGTTTGCTAAAATACTCTGTGAATTACTCAAGACTTGATAGAACCACTCAGTGCTTTGGTTTGGCAACTGTCAACTTCAAGAACTCAAACCCCAGCCTCCAAAACCACTAAACTACTTAAAAACAGAGAAAACATGCCAGTATCTGGTGAGCTTTTTCTTTTCTTTGCAATTCAGTGGATGAAAATTTCCTCTTTGCCCTTCTTATTAAGTGCAGGTCTAAAAAGTGAGCCAGGGACAAAAAGAAGAGGAAGTGTCTGGGGATGAGGGACTGGCAGGGGAGACCCGGCAGCACGGGCCAGGAAAGCGCCGACGCCAGGAGCAGCAGGTTTGGTGCAGAATTAATCCCCGAGTACTTCTGCTGCCGCTGGAAGTATATGACAGCACTAAGGGCTGCACATGTTCACAGGCTGCTTCCCCAGCTGCTTTGAGATTAAAACCCGGCTCCAAAACACACGAGATGCTCGAGCGCGCTACGAGCACCTCTGTGAAGGGCACTGGGGGCCCAGAGCTGGAAAGCATCGCTCCTTTGGCTGCAAGGCGGGGAGTGCAGCGGAGAGAGCTTGCAACCTGCCAGGGGTCTGGCAGCTGGTTACGGCGAGGGAGAGGAGAAAGGTGTCACGGAAAGGTGTCACGGAAGAGGGAAGCGGAAATAAGGGCCGTTGGAGGGCTGTAGAGGAGGGCAGAAAAGCACTTAGTGTGTGAAAAGGAAGAGCTCCAACTTGTTCATATTGCTGACTCCGACTTGATTTGGAAGCTTAGCTGTCATTATGAGAATTGGATCAGAAACAATTTCGGAAGATGAGGATATTTACTTGCCAAGCCAATCCCTATCACTTACTCTGAGTGCCAGCTCCCTCAGCTCTCAGAAATAGCCTTCTCTCAATTTTCTTTAGGCTGGAAGCAAATAACGATTCAATGGGAGTCATGGGTTCTCAGCACTTTTGAGGAGTAAGTATGAGATGCATGCTGAACTTAAAACCTGACACATAAATCAAGCCGGTTTGTTTCGGTGTTCTGCCTCCTCTAGAAAACAAATTGTTGTAATACAAAATTGCGCTTCTCACTTTGATAGCTTATTCTAGTTACCCGGGCTGACGTGCCGGGTAGTTCAAATAGGCAGAATTTGACACTGAGGTTTCCTGGCACGTCACTTCTGGCGGAGCCGTGATTGAAGCAACACAGCGGTCTTTCAAAGTACTCATTGAGGGTACACAGACTTCACGCAGACGGATTAGGAGCACAGGTACGAAGAGATTTGCAGCGACACCAGAAGCATTCATGCTCTCTCAGCCAAGTTTTGTAACTTCCCCTTTCTGATTCTGCCAATTAAGGGTGCTAGCTGTGTGTCGTATGCTCGTCAACAGAGATTTACATTTTCACCACAATAACAGTGGTGCAAACACAAAATAAGTAGATAAAGAAATCAATCCAGTGAAGCCTTTAAGGCTATGGTTTATCCTGCTGTCAGGTAACTCTGCGCATGGTGCAAAGGCGGCTAAGTCCCAAAGTAACAGGAAACAAACCCACAAACTGAATGAACATTTGCACTGTTTCTCCTTAGCTGTTTTCTGTCTTGAAGCTTTATATTATGCTTTATATTATTCATACTACCTGTTCATCTACTGCAGCATGTGACTGTATCCATATATGATCATAACTGTGGCTGTGATCAGTGCTATTTACCCGTATTGTTGGTAAGGAATCAGGACAAGATCTTGTCAGATCTACATTGGCTAAAAACCGATGCATTACAAGTCTCAAAAGGCAGAGGGATCTAAGCGATAACATTAGGTTCTTAGTACATTTACTAAAGAATGTTTAGCCCTAAAAGATATTCCAGTCTTTAATCTTAAGTACACGTGTTAGTGTTTAGCCCTACTGTCTTCAATACCCCTGAGTCATGTATTTAAGCAAACGCCTTGATCGGTGCAGTGCTACACTATGTCAGGTGTTTGAACTAATCACAGTTACTTCAATTAAATTAACGCACCAGGTGAATGGCACTTATCTCTATGAACATAATGAATATACTAAGCAATACATATTTGAAAGAATAACTTGCTAGAAAACACAGTCTGTGGGACAACTTGTGAATGAAGCCTCACATTTCTGCAACATACACACCGCTGCTTTTGGTTTTCATTCATGTCCTTGAAAAGTGCACTGTGTGTATCAGGTGTGATAAACATACACCTAGAAATGGCACTTGTCAAGTTGTAAAGTAGAATAAGAAAAAGGGAGAGGAAAAAATATATTCTATTGCCAATGTAGTATTCTGTATAATAACTGTAAACAAATCTAAATCACAGATAGGTTGTAACCAAAATCAATAGGGGAAAAGAACTGTAAACTAACCATTCAAAATTTTCACTGGATTTACATGTTTGAGATAATCTATGCAAATAACATTTCTCCAATAGTCAATACGTTTTACCACCTGGATAAAGAAAGTACCTAACCCAAATATTTCAAACTACAGTATAACCAATGAATATCCAGGTGCAATATTTTAGGAAGTCTAATTAAGGACTTCTAATCATACTTTATTGTTACCAGCAAAGCTTGGCCAACTAACGTTAATGGCACTCAGGCTTAAGGTGGTTACCACCAACAATGGAGTCTGGAGGAATTAATTACCAGGAATAGCCTAGCCACACAAATGTCCTGAAATGGATCAGTGAACTTCTAGCCTAGCAGGATTCTGCATTTCCACTGTCCCACCGGAGTCAGTGTAAAGTAGTCTTCAGGACGTTTATCTTGATTTTATCCCCCTTCCCCCCCCTCCTTTTTTTTGGTTAATTTTAATTTTGTGTTTTCTTTCCTTCTGCTGTATTCATTTGTAGTCTATGCCATCTGTTCCCCTATCTATTTTCTTCCCAGGTCAGTATCCTGACTCTGCGGTCTCATGAAAACTGATGTAAATCAAGAGAACTTTATAAAAACCAAAAGACAAACCTTTGTGGTTCCAGTCTGGGGTTTGGACAGACAGTGCCAGTCGTATTTCAAGATTTTCTTTTTCTATTTTTCCTTCATCTCTCACTTCCTTTTCTGTTCCTCCCCCCCCAACTTTTCCTGTTCTTTTTCAGTCTTGTCATTCTGTCTCCCAGTTTCCTGACTATTTTCTCTTTCCTTTTTCTTTCCTCCCTCTGCTCTGATGCCTTTCATCTCTCCTAAACCATCTTGCAGCTCCACAGTCCAGTTCTACCCCTCACTGTTCGTGCCCTACTCCATCACTAACCTTTTCCTCATCTTCCTTTCACACTCTCTTTGACTCTATCTACCCACTTAGGTTTAAATATTTCCTTGCCCTCACTCTGTCAACCTTCATCCTTCAGCCAGTATGCACCACTCAGTATCCAGCTTAGCAGACAGCATCTTCAGTGACTAATTATGCCAGAGAGAATATATTTCCTAGGCACAATGAAATCCCAGTGACTGTAATGTTTTCCACTCCAAAATTCACAATACAGGCTCTGCTAGAGACAGTGGAAGAATGTATTGGTCTGTTTGGTTTTCTTTAACAAAACAATCTGATTTGATAGTTGTGACTAATCATAGAAAGATAAAACATGCAGGTACTTTATGGCAATCAAAGACTTTACTTGCAGGTAAAAACCAGAAATTTGTACAGCTGTGCCCCACTTTACTTGTTTTGTAATTTTTTCCTAGTCTAACAATGAACCAATATGAAACCATATTCCACTGGAAAGCTTGTGAGTAGAGAAAAGAGAAAAAAAATCAAAGAAGAGGAGAGGATATAAATATAAAATTGGTAAAATAAACAATAAAATAACTTACAGATACCTATCGTTTGTTTGCAAAAAGATCCTCTGGATAGGAACAGAGGGAAAGGAAAAGCAAAATACTGTGAAACTTCAAAGCAGAGCAAAAGCAAAAACCTGAGGGAAAACCTGAGGGAAAGGTGCTGCTCCTGCTGAAAGGGAACAGCACCCTCCTGGTAACTGAAGGTTCACTTGATCAATTACCCCTAGCTGAAACAAGCCAACACTCAGGGCTAAATTAGCATATGTGACCACTAGATGGGGGCTATAACATCAGCTGTAAGCGCTGATGTGTCCAGAGATGCCAGAGCCATCCAAGCCAGGCAGCAGTGGGGACTGACCCCCCGATGTTCACAGTTTTCCCTGCTCACTGAGGGCACGACTACAATTCCGCATTGCCTTCCTACTACACGCGGCTGTCAAGACGGTGTTCACAGGGCCAGAAAGCACTGACTGAACGTCCTGATGCAGCTAAACGAAAGTATTGTTGCGCTTCGCCAAAGAAACCAACGTATCAGCTCCAACTTTTCCCAAGTTAGCAATACCCAGTCAACTTTTTGATGGGATGTATTGAGTACTGCAGGGAGCAGCACTAGAGAGGCATCATCGGTCCGGAACTATCCCATGTGCCGTGCTAGCTGGTACACTGCTTGAAGAAGCGCTGCCCTTTCCCACAAAATCTAAAACTCCAGGTCTTCTGGCAGTCTTTTATTATCCATTCTCAGAAGCCACCTTTCCCAGGCATGCGCATTGTAACTTTGCTGTCTTGGCAATGACCGATCCTGTTAATACCACCGACCCAGTTCAATTTCCTCTGTCTCTTCAAGTGGCTACAGTGTTCTTCGTTTTCTGTCTTAAATTATTAGGTAGCAGTGGTACCTACTGTTAAACTGTTGTCACATCTCATCCCAAAGGTGCTGGTATTTCCCCAACTGACAAAATGTGATCCTTTAATTTAAAACTTAAGGGACAGATATTGATAGCACTTTATCCCATAAGGGAATCTACCACTCAGAGGACGATACTGTTCATTATAAATAAGGTTATCAGAATCTAGCCCACATCGCATTGAAGTAAAACATGGTAATATACACAAATGTTAGTTGTTTTATCAGTTTTGCTATGCACGTATTGACAAGTTGCTGTGATAACAAAACAACCCCATCACTTGGCAAGAGGAAGAATTATAGAGTAGGTGCATGCTGCTGTGTGGAGGGTGGAGGGAACATGGCTGTAAAGAATTCAGGTAGAATCTTTATGTTGTTGGAAGAGATAAAGTCTTCAAAATGACAGAAAATAATTGCCTAATAAAGAGCTATAGTACTGCCCTAAGCTGCAGAATGAAACAATTATTTTTATGTAGCTCCTCGTCTTTAGAATCTTAAATTCTTTTTGTTGTTCTGTCACCTTCCCCTTGATCTCTTTGAAGACTTTTCCCTGTATATTTAACAAGTATTTTTGGTTTGTTTTCTCTCCCCCCTACCCCCACTCTCTCTTCAATGCTTTATCTACGGTGCTTCTCTGTGACTGGCCTCCACCCTGTTGTCACCTTACTGACTGTAACATCACATCAGGACCGCATCATTACAACCATCTGTTATCCAGCACAGCTGACACATTAACCCACAAATGCCCCCCTCTCTCTCCATTATTCTCACAGGTCAGCACGGTTCACTGGTACCCCGTGACAGATGATGCAACAGGAGAGGAGATTAGAGCATCAGTGGCAGGAGACTGACTCTGAATCTGATCAGTTTAGGCAGAAGGGATTTCATGTGATCCTAAGATGCAGCTGTACTATAAAACCAGAGATACTACTTCATGTCTGTCACAGTGACTACAAAATCCCAAATGAGCAGAGACACTGTGGGCAGTTGCTCATTTAATTAACCTGCCCTGACTTTATCAGGTTCCAGGGTCTAACGTCATTTGATAGAGTTTTCACTTTGCTTCTTCGATGAGATCACCCATTCTGGAGACAGCCTGTGAGGCTGTATCTATACTGCATTTCATGTGCGAGCCCAGACACATCTCACCTCCAAATAGCCCATGTACTCCTATTTATCCAGAGTACAGCAATGCAGAAAGCTTGAGGTTTTTCTATACGTTGTTCAGTACCGTGGATGCAGCCCTAATAAGTCTATATTTCCCAACATGCCAAATATTTCCAGGCATGCCCAAACAGGCTATGGTGCCTCAAGCACGTGGTGGTGAAGACAGGGGGGAAGGCAGGTTGTGAAGCACTGGAGGCACAGCCGCCAGTCCTACAGCCTAAGCGATACGTTGGAGGATAACTGCGGGTTCAGATTCCTAACCCTTTTTTGTGAGGACTTTTAAAATACCATGCTCTATATAATGGTAAGATTCACATGTATATACCTCTCCCTCTAATATTAAATGGCAAGTTTTATATTTTGTCAAGTTAACGGCCTACGGATTGAAACTCCTTGGTGTTATGAAATAAAGCACAATATCCACAATATGTACCAAGAACTCGGTAAATTCTTAGTACAGCAACTTAGGAAAATAACATTTCTATTACAAAGATTGCTGACAACATGAGAGCCTAAAAATGGGAACCGAAATGCATTAGTTTTTGAAGAAGTATTCACTGATTTTCAATATTCCCTCAAATTAGGATAACTAACTTCCCAATCACTACTGAAAAACTTAAGCACTTCTGCATGGATGCAGCAACACAGATAATTTCCTGTGCCTACACACCTATGGAAGTCTTAATGTTTCTAATATATACTGTGCTCACATTGTGTCCTTTAAACTTGACTCTGCTGCAAACAACACAGACTTGTCACATAGTTGTCACTTGCATGATCTCAATGAGAGAGCTTTTCCTTCTCTATTTTTGTGATTAGAAAAAGGAAAATAATGCAGCCGAACGAAGAATACAAAATGGATAATTTAGCCTACAAATTTTACCCTAATTTACTTGATCTTAATTTTCTGCTTTTAGAATACTGGCAAGAAGATAATGATTTCCTAAGTGTATTCATTACCATCTCTCTGGATCATTTCTTAGAGTATTTAAAATTCACTATTCAAGCTGTACAGTTTAGTTGCCACTGGTCAGTCAAATCACATGGCGTCGTGTCTGTTCTCTGAGTGGCAGGCGAACAAACAAAGCAAAAAGTATGCGGAAACATCAAAAATCTGGTTGTGCACATGGTTGTGCCAGCCTGGTAAGTTCTTAGTACAGCAACTTAGGAAAATAACATTTCTATTACAAAGATTGCTGACAACATGAGAGCCTAAAAATGGGAACCGAAATGCATTAGTTTTTGAAGAAGTATTCACTGATTTTCAATATTCCCTCAAATTAGGATAACTAACTGTCATATTCAAAAGAGAGGTTTGGCTCTGGCTAATGATGTTCTGTGATAAAGGTAATCACTGTACCCAATTGCCAACCAAGTACCAAATCTTCCCAAAGACTGATTAATGAACTAAATATGGATTACAGACTATTCAGAAGGTTTGAGGTGGAAATAGATTATGTCTTTTGTTGCCACCCAAAAAACATTATGTAGGTTACAACAGATGTTGGAAGCTTTCCAGTCAGCCCGTCTGTATCCTGCTACGCTTGGGTAGAGACTAATACTTTAACTGTGGCAAAGGGAAAACAAATGCCAAGTTATCTGAACACAGGACCATATTAAGAAGTAAGAAGGTCATGCGTTCATAAAAGCTACGGAGAAAATCTTTAGTCTAAAATCTGAATAATACAATTCTGGGCTCATTGACTTTAATGGGCTTTGGATCAGGCCATTATTTCTGTTGCGATTACAATATCTATATAATTCATTCATTTTTACAATCATGACAGTGAGTTACTGTTTGATAAGTGTTTCTAATTTTAAATGAAAAAAATGTGTCATTAATTAAAGATTATTCCTTGGCATTAATTTTATAAAGTGTGCTGTAGAACTCGTTTTCAAATTAAGAAAGAAAATCTATGCCAGCAGAGTGCCAATGAGGAACTTGTTATGAGTTAACAACCCTGTCTAAAGACAGATAGGAGACATCTCAACTTCCTGTTTAATTTTGACTCTGTACTGATCAACCTGTTCCTAACAGTGCCATCTCAGCAATGTGCCCATCTAAAAATAAATTTCGGCTTCACTGCAATCCAGATTTTTTGGCTCTAACAAATAATTTTTCTGTGTCAGGCTGATAGTACAAAGGACTGGTATGAAAACATTCACCTTTTTGTCAGCCACTTTGGCTGCGAATAATTGGAAGAGATTGTTTTCTTTTTGATTTTTTTTATTGCTACCTGAATTTATAATGGTTGGAATTTCAACCATCCGATGTACTTCTGTGAAAGCAGTTGAAACCCATTTATTTCATTCCATAACTTCTCTAAGCAACTAGCAGTGCATCTTTCCCCCACCTGAGAACCACCAAGTGAAATGCTTGATGCAAGTTAAAATGACAACAACAAAAAAACCCCAGAACAAAGCACTTGAAGATTTTTGCTCTCAGAAGCATTAATACCAGATAAAACATCAGAAAAATGTGAAGGCAACTTTAGAACGGTTCCTAATCTTATTATTACATCTGTTTGGCAGAAGGAGAAAAGATATGGACATACAATATTCAGCAGACCACAACAATTTTGTTGCGACATCTCTCCAGGGTGGAATTTCAGGTCAATTCCCCCCAGATCCATTGATCCTAGTTATGGGATTGTATAAAGAAGGCTAAGCAAGTTACAGTTTCAAATGGAAGTTAAAATTTATGATGTCTTGAAAATCTCACTGGGATTTCCATGTTGCCCTGCCTCCCAACAGAGCTTAGCCAAGGAATGGCTTAGCCTGGTTTGTTACCATCACACCCAGGATAATACTTGGAGGGAAGACAGTGATCTGGTAGCAGGAAAGTCAGTGGTCTTTCCTGATTAAAGAACCTTTTGAGGAGCGAATCAAATCTGAACACATCCCAAATGCTAAATCTGGCCTATAAAAGCAAACCTAGGTCCCTAAATCCAGATCTTTTCTAATAACGCAACCAAAGAACGTTGTCTGACAGCGGGATCGCAGTGAAAAGTACCTGTTAATAGAAGCAATAGGATGTTATCTGTGTTGATTTAAGAAATACGGAAGACATAATCATTTGGGCTTGTTTTAAGGATGATTTCAAAGAAACTGGCACACCCGAAAGCATCCTGTTCCTTTGGGTCTGGTGATCCTTCAACTCCAGTGGTAGAAGCAATAGTGTTATTCATCATACTATTATATTTCTCCAGTGTAGAGAGGGGAGCATCTTTTTTTCCGAGCTGTACTTCATACTTTCAAACAGATAGACTGTACATAAGACAGGGTGGAAGAAGTACCTTTTGGTAACCAAAGCAAAATCCCTGGCAGCAGAAAGAGAACGCAAACTCTAGGGATTTTAAGGAGCTCTTAACCAGCTTAATAAAAGCAAAAAAATTGAACAAGAAACAGAGAAAAACTTACTCTTTGGGGGAAGACTGATACCATCTGGGAACGCGGCTATGAGTGCCAACACATTTCTTAGCTGTACAGAGAAGAAACCTAAATGTAGACAAGGATGAGTACACCAGGAGTCTGTGTGTTCACACCAACATAATTTAGCCACAAACACAAGGCGTTTTGCTACTGTCCCTTGTGCACATGAACAAAGATGCATATATGCCTGTATTTTTCTACACATACTCTCAAATCCAAGTCTCAAGGATAGAGAACAAAACCAGCCTGTAGGCTTTAAATCCACGGCCTTTTTTTTAATAGCCTCAAGTAACTTTGCATGGTTTTAATCACCACTGACTTCAATAATCCATAACATACCCTGAAAGTTACTAATTTTCTTTCTCAGACCTTGGGAATGAAGATTTCCACATCCATTGTTTACGTCTATGGCAATTTACGTAGAAATTACACAGTCCAAAGATGAAGAAATATAGCATACAGTATAAAGCACATCAGATACCTTCTCTCAGCCTGAAGAGACACGGTAATTTGTGAACCAGGAATTCTGATTTATCGATCTTTGAGGTCAGGTGTAGATATTTTTGGTTGGCTGGTTGATTTTTGTTTTGCTTGTTTTGTTTTGCATTGCCCTTTTGAATTCATGGAAGGTAAGGTCAAAGTGTTAATGCATTAATTCAGTCAGTACTAGAGAGCGTCTCTTACATCTTTCTGAGTATCCTTCAAAGCTGACACACTGTTTAATATCTGTATCCGTCATCTCTGAAAAACAACGCCACGTTGGAACTTTAAACTGCCATATGATAGCACACAGTTGTGGTCCTGTTTTTCACTTTAGCAGAGTTTCACTAGGAAAGGGTAAGAGGCAGAAAACCCTGAAGGGGAGAGAGATAGGTTTACTTTCTTGAAAAAATGTCCTTTATTAAAGACTCAAGCTTCAGCAAATGTGATTGAATTAAACTTGGAAAGTGTGAACAACACTAATTTTTATGGCTTGCAGCAATTTCTAACTGAAAGGCAGGTAACAAGTATAATAGGCTTATATCTGATATTCTGGCTTTTTGCACACCAAAGACTTAATTCTCGGAGGACATGTAATTTTGAGCTCCATTTTCCTATAATTTTCATCTTTTCAAGCCCAAATCACTATGTCCTTTCAGAATAGTTGCATGGCATTACTGTGCTGTAATCTTTGGTTGCAGTACTAAATAAAAGAAACATTATTACTGCTTTACAGTTGGTAAACCAAAATGCTGTCCATGTTTCCAAAATGCTCAGTTCTCTTTAGTACATGATTTGCAAAATTTTCCACAGAAAGACGAAACCTCTTGACATGAGACTTTTGTTTCAGTAAAACTTAACTAAATACAAGTGCATCTTAGTGTTCGTATTTTGTGTTTGTTTATATACACATATATTTATTTATATACATCCTGTACACACATAGATTTATAAATCAACAGTATTTTGACTCTACTGTGCTTCCCAGACCACTGATTTAGATTGAAAAATGCCACTTGATATTTCTTTGGGTGAAATCCATCCTTGCGCGATGGTCTACAAACTACTTGAAGCCCACTTATTTCAGGGTTTAAGTGGCACTTCAGTGATGCATAGCCTTGTACAGATAGAATTTTACCTGTAAGGAGCATCCCACTTCTTTTCTTTTGATAGTTTTAACTGTGAAGTAGGACTGTAAGTGCTTTGTAAAATAATACTGTAAAATTTGATGTTTCCCTCCCTCTCAGTTATATGTATTGTTATTCTGAGTGGACGTTTTTTCTCAGTTGAAAAAAAGAAAAAAACAAGGCGGGGGGGGGAGGATTTTAAAGCAAAACATGTCTGTCTTTCTTTATATTACCACTAGTGCTGATAATACAAATCTCATGATAAGTGAGGTGCAATCTGATGTGTAAAGAAGAGAATCAGCTTCACTCTTCCTTAATCATGCTATTGTGCATCCTTGAGAGTAGTAAAATCGTATCATTTTTCAGGAAATGAACAAGTACAGGAACATTCTGAAAGACGGTTGGTGCACACGAATTTATTATCACCATATCTGGGCATAGCACTTTGAAACCAGGCTAGGTTTCTTTTCCTCAGAAAAAAAAACCAGCTCTTATCTGCTATACAGTGGAGTCGGTGGAAGTCCTTCCGTCAACTTCAAAGAAAATTGAATAGAGTCTGCAATGCACAGGCTAAAAGAAGATGAAATAAGATTAGAGAAATGCATGTGAAAAGGCACTAATTGAAGAACAGGGGCTCTGAGAAGAAAGGATTAAACAGATTATAAATCTAATGTATAAAGATTTCTTCATGCATGACCATGAGCCACTCAAACCCAATATCGCTACGTCGTGCAGGGGCTTCTGTTCCACTGCGCCGACTGGGGAGAACTCTCAAGACAAAGCAAGAAAGGTTTTTGCCAAATTTCTTGGCCCTGAACGGTATCCAAACACCATGCTCCAGACTGATACAAGAGGAAATCTGGTGAATTTTAAGTAACGTGTCAGAATTTATTACCATAAATATAAGCCAAATAATTTCAAGTCCAGATGAGCAGTTTCATTACATATATAGCTTTCTGTTTAATAATCTGTTAAGCTCTATAGTTTTTCTTCCCTGTGGATATTTAGATATCAATAAAATGCCTTGTACTAGATCCAAGATTCTTGGACATATTAATAATTATGGGCACAAGACCCTGATGAAAATGGGTTTCAGAAGTTGACAGAGAAAGATGTGTTTGAGAAACTGTTCAGGACATCTCAATACTTAAAAGAGATTTACTGCAGGAAGTAATTTCATGACAGTCTAGATGCGTACTATCCTAAGAAATATCAACTGCTAAAGCTAAGTAAATGACCTGGTAAACAGTGAAATTCAAATGCTATGTATGTGCATGTACACACCTGCAGAGTAGATAAGCAATATTTATTCACACTCATATATACATTTTAGATAAACTGAACTAAAAATCCCATGTCAATTACAGATTTACAGATACTGCACTTATTTAAGATGATTTTTTGCAAATCATGCAGTATGAGAAGACAAAATCACGCATATAGAGAACCTACTAGCAGAAAATACGGACAGAATAATTTATTTCAGCCTATTTCATAAAAGCCAGAAGGTAAAGATAAAGTAAGTTCATTTATTCTTAGGACTACAATGTTGCTGCTGATATCACACTATCAGAAAGACTATCAGAAAGTCAGATCCTGACAATACACCCAAAAAACCCATGGCATACTAATGATTTCCATAGTGGGTAGTAGCAAACAGATTTTTATACTCTATGACTTTCACGGTTATTCATTGGATTTGCTTGACAGTATTTCCTTGCTTTGGGCAAGCGTAAGACTACAATACAACCACGAAACATAAGGAGTAAGTATCCAGGCTTTGGCTCAGGTTTAGGACACTGTGATACATAATGATGGTTCAAATGTTATGAAAGACTAGAATAATTAATTATACCACCAGAAAACAGACTCATGAATTTACCATCTGGAAGCGTTATTACATTGTGTGTCTAAGTTATTCCCCTACGCTTAGCACAAATCTTCAGAGTGGCAATTTGATTACACGGAGGGTAAAAATTAAATTCCACAAACGACTGGAAGGCCTCCTCTCCAGCACCGTGTTGAAGAATCTCAGAGGAAGATGGTATTTGATGAGACTATTTCTTATGCCATGAAGATGAAAGCAAGTGATTGCCCCTACGTACTACGCTGCTTACCTGTAAAAGGAAAAGCCTCAGATCTGTTCCGCAATCAGCATACGTCTAGTTTTGCCCACTGTTAACAATCAGCCTGCGCCAGGTGTAATTGCACACGCCTTCGGCTGCCACAGATAAAGAAGATGACTTAATAAGTCTTGCCAAAGCTACAAATTATGACTGTGCAGCCAGGCCATTATCAAGAATTCACTACTATGTACGTGCACTGACTGCAAGCTTATACCGGAGCTCGACATTAGCCAGGTTATAGGCCTTTCCTTCAGAGTTGTATAAACAAGATTCTGGAGTTTATTCTTTCAACTTCTAAATCAAATACACCTCCACAGATGAGGCAAGCTTACGTACAGTTGCCAGAGATAGTATCTCGTGTGTAATACACGCCTGATATTGCACGTCTCCAGTCTTCCTTCAGGAGTCAGAGAGAAGGTAGTCCTTGTGTGCAGCAACGTATTCTCTCAAGCCTTCCCCTTCATAGGTGGAAAAAAGAACGGAACACACTTAGCATTAGGGAATATCTGCTTTAAACGTTACATTTACTGCAGGAACTTCCCTCACGTCCTCAAGAGAAAGCGGCAGGTACCTGTGAATGTGAAGAGAGAGAACCAACCCAGACCTTGGGGCAGGGAGCTCCCTTTACGCCTGGAATAAGGATTTCCACAAATACTTGGAGATGCTGGCTGGACATCCCTATCCCAATGCTCCTAACCTATTCATGACCTGTTTTTGTTAATGAAGGTTAAAATCTACCGAGTGAATGACTATTTCTACCATAGTACTTCTGAAGGAACAATGGTTGCTGAGGGAGGTTGGAGAGGGTAAGGAAGAAGTCCGTGGCAAAAACTGTTGCTTCACAGTTTTCACGCTTGCTCTCCAGAAGAGTTACCAAAGTCAGTCCACTCTCCACAGTACAAAATGGATGAAAGGGCACCTCAAAAATAAGAGCTTGCTCAGACTACTGCCAAACTTCAAAACAACTCTGAACTCGCTTGGCGTTTGGAGTGCTGCTGTTCCTGTTTTGGGTTTTTTTGCTTGTTTTTTTTTTTTCTTTTCATCATGTTTGTGTCTCTGCACTTTCTGTGAGAAGTCAAAAGAAGCAGCAGAAATAACACAATAGTGTGAGAAAGGTCAGTCTGTTGACAGTTCCAACCTGATTTTCAGATCAGAGAAGCCAGGGATGGATAAGCATCGGGTAAGTACTGGAGTGTGCGGATGTTTCAGAACTTTTCAGGTTTGCTTACCAGAATCTGCAAAATGGAAGAAACCAAAGACTAAAGCTATTGTAATAAAAACATGAACATTCACGTGCACACACGTGTTACTCCTGTAAAGGGACTGTGATTATTTGGGTCTTGTTTTCACCTATGAATCTTATTTCAGGGATGATGACTTAAATAACAAACAAAAAACCACCACCACAAAATCTTGGCCCCAAATGGCATTCTCCAAAATGTGACATTCTTCAGACATGAACTTGTGTCATTAGGATGAGGTTACAGGTGGCACTCAAATGCCATCCTGTCTTTTCTCTTTACAACAGGCTACAGTTGTTTACTAGAGAACAATAGGGAAACTTTACTTGGTTTAATCATACCCGTGCTTGCAAATATACCTGACTCTATCCCTATATTATTTACTGTTTCTAAAGATTCTGAAGAACTTACTAAGTTCTCAGGAATTACCCAGGAATCAGGAGGGAATTTCACCTGTAATGTAAAATTTTAAATATTTGAGACTTAAAGTTAGCTTTTGTAGGCCTACATTTTCTCTTATGCATATTAGTCATTTCTAAATAAGCATCAAATGAGGAATATTTTAGTCAAATGAAAATATATTACACCACTTGATCTGAAATCAACCCACCAATTAACTTAAATATATAACAAAGAGTTTAGTTATCTAAGCCACAAGCATTTTTTTGGTGAAAATTTTTTGAATTTTGTGTAAACAAGCTGAGTGTCAAGTGAGCAAGCTCTAGAAATAAAGGTATTGCCTTTTATTATAAAAGTGTGGGGTTTAGCTTGATTCCCTAAATAATCCCAGCCCAAGGAGTTCTTTAAAAAAACATCCACGATAAAAAAGTGTTGAGTAAAGAAACCTACACTGAAATACCAGTGTACGGGAGAGTGCAGGAGAGCAGCACGTACGGAGACAGATAATTGTTAGCCTCCCTACACTTTACTGAACAGATTTTACTAACCTAAAAATGTCCGATTTAATTCTCGGTGTGCAAAAGCAGAACAAACCAAGACTCTGTTTCACAGACGTGGTTTTGTATATTTGCACCTTGTAATGGCTCCCCCGCAACTACCCCTTGGAGTTTGTTTTGTTTGTTTACGTTTGCTGGTTGTTTTTTAGAAAGAGCAGTAAAAGACATAATCACAGCAGCGACACTAACCAACGCTATTAACTGTGCTTTTGTACACCGCTGCTGTAGCTCTGACACTCAGTCTTACTAACTACATAGTAGAATTTAAGCTGGATCATTTAAATAATGATAAAGCTGTCAAGACTCTGATGTGATTTTCTTCTTGAGCAATTCACCTTCTATTACAGGTTTTATTGTACTTTATAGTGGGCATCTGTAAATCTGTGGATCAGCTTAGCTCCCTAATTTACACCCATTGCACGTACTACATGGTTTTAACTGACTTACTTTAGAAGGATTCACAGTAGTTGCTAGGAAACCTTTCTGTGTTCTTTTCACTTCTTATATAGCATTAGCTTTTCAATTGATAAGGCTGTACCTTTAGGTACAGAGGGATTTAAGCAGAATCAAACAATGACGGCAGGACTGCAGCATAGATAAGCAAAAAAAAGGGGGGGGGGAGCGCAAATCCTTGTTCTTTGTACAGGTAATACAGAGGATTAGACCAAAAGAAAGGACATAGCACATTTTCCATTAGTATTTTTTAAAGATATTCTGCATCACATTAAGAAAACTGGCAAAACAAGACTTCCTACTGTAGCTCAAAGTTTATACATTGGTAAATGACTGTAGCAGGGAAGCCATTTCATTGTGCTACTTCTGTTACGTGGCATGTCTTCCCGGGGATCATTTCCAACAGTAATACTCTAAAGCATTTTTCTGTATGAGGGAAGGATAAGTCCCATTCAGCTTTAAGGAAGTAAATGTTCATGCCAAAAGTATCTCTACTGCAAACACGTTCCCACGAAGACCACACAGTTAAGAGTCATACTTTTTTCCTGCTGAAACATAGCCTGATTGATGTCCTCAGGTTAGCAGACACACAGCCTAAGTAAAAGCAACATAGAGCCATGTAGAGAGGTGGGACATAGAACAAAACTTTATCCTTATCTCCTGTAAACTACATTGGCTTACTGCTTCTCATCTCTACTGGGATAAAATAAAATAAGTCTTGCCTTTCATTAGGAAGCAACTTTTTCCCAACAAATTCAGGTATACAAATGCGTACCTGATGCACAACGGTAATTATATTACTTTCAGAAGATTTTCTATTATGCCATTTTTCTCCTCCCCAAAGAATCCCATCTCTTTTCAAAAGTTTCAGATCTTGTTTGAGCAGGCAAAGTGTGAAGAGCCAACCAACGCTGCTCCATCTGCAAAGCTTCCTGTTCCTGACGCACCAAGGTGCTTCACTGTCCTCAAAGCCAAGGTGGCTGCTCAGCCAAGGTTGTAGTACACTCTCGGCATTGCAACTCAGTAGCTTGAACAGCACCACAGCTATCTTTCAATAGGCCTTACAGTAAATTTAGGGATAGTGGAAGGTATTTTTTTTCCATTCACAATTGAAAGATAATTATAATGGTCTTTTTTGTGTCTTTTTAATCTGGGACAGCTATAAAACTCTAGTTGTAGGTGGTCCTGCAGGTATTTGCTTTTTTCAAAGTTTCTGAAAGCCAAACCCAACATATTTTTTTTGTTAGGTTTTTTTCCCCCTATACCATGCTGTAGAGAATAGAGAGTCTCATAACGTGACAGGCTCACTTCACAAAAGAATCTAACTCATTTCTTCCAACAGCCTTACTCATATCTCTTGGGTTAACAAATCTGGGTTTGCATTAGCACTGTCTTGGATAGAGCGAGAGTTTTTAAACACCTACTTTCTACCAGGCAGTGTGAAACAAGGAGAGAAAAGTATTCCCCAGCATCTTGCTTTCAAACCAGCCAAATCAGAGAATATGAGTGAATGTACAGAAATAAGAAGGCTACCACACCTTCATTCCTAATACAGCCTGACTAAATATTTCAAATAATAAGACAAAAACATGAACAATAATTCATGAGTGAGTTTAAAGTTCATGAAGTTTAAAGACAAACAGACCACTGAAAGAAATAGTGACTGGCTCCACTCTGTAGATCATTCACTTCAACCAGTAAGCCCTGTGCCAAATCTGCATCAAGCCTTCTTGAAAGGTGTGACTGTCTAAAGCAAACCTCATCTCAGATGGATTTGAAAACATCCTGAGATAAGGGACAATACTCTTAAAGTGCAAAATGGTAGGATCAATCTCTCAGTGATACATTCAAGGTAAAGCCCCCACCCCTTTCCCAAGAAAAACTCCCCATTTATGCATGACAGTCTTGCATAAGCTCCTTTAGCCACAAGATCAAACGCAAACCTTCACATTGCTATTGTGAAAGGAAGGCTAAGTTTTAAAAGAACTTGTAGAAGTAGAGAGTTCTGTAAGACATCTTCCGTTACCGTACAGCCAAGTATTCAAAAGCTTCAATCAGCGTTATACTGGCTGCTACTTCTCTTTGAGGTGTATCTTTCTGCTTGATGACATCCTTTGAAACACTAGAAGCAACTGAAAAGATACCAAAGTAACAAAAGAACCTCCAAACAAAAAAACCCACAATACAACTCCCAGATCTTAAAAAACAAAAGAGCGGCTCTCCATGCAGGATATGCTTATTAACTCTCTTAAGAGTCATTCTGAAAGAGGCAGAAGAAACATTACAGCACACGGGCTGAACTTCTCCCCTACCATCACAACTGACTTTGCATTGTATGCCTTCTGTTATTCTTCTGTCTATTTCCTAAAATGTCATATGAATTAAGCTACATACCATAGATCTTTGTTGCTAACAAAAAAGAAAGGAGGAGGAAAAGGACGAGCAGTGACTTAAACATATTTCAAAAAGCTCAAAATAGCTCTTTGCTTCAAAAGGAATTCTTGACACCAACAGATGGAAATTTAGAAAACCAAATTCTCAAGAATAAATACCAAAAGCTGCTTTCATCTTTTAGGTTAAATAGTTTGGATCACATTGACCTGAAGAGATCGCTAATGAAATATATAGATGAATCTACATTTGAAATACTGCAGAGAGACAGTAAAAAAAAGACTAATGCAAAGCAAAATAGAAAATTCATATTACAATAAAAGGTGTTCTGCATTGGGAAATACAAACTAATATACCTACAGGAATAATAGGTTGTTTCTCTTTCTAAAACACGTAAAAATCATACTAGCTAAGAGTATACAGAAAAGACTGCTTTCACTCAGAACTGTGTCTGCAAAGGCACCCCGAGAAAATATACAGAACAAGACTAGATTAGCTCTCATCTACTTTATTCCCATCTTCCTTAGAAGGAGATATATGAAGTTATGAAGTACCGTACTCTTCCAAGAGGAAATGCCTGAGGAACTTTGCTGCACATCTCAAACCAGCAATGATAGACAAAGTACTAAGATTTTGTATGGAAGTAGCTTATATTACGCAGGCAAATATGACAAAAATCCAACATTCTTACTATACAACTGATTTTATTTGGTCTACTACTCAAGTGTAGGTAAATTAGGGTTACAATATAAGTGATGAAGAATGAGTCTTCCATTTAACTTTTGCTTACTAAAACTAAACCATGCATTCCATACTACGCTATTTTTAAAAAGAATGTTGTGTAGAAACAAATAGTTTAATTCAGTTTTAAAATTGCACTCGAGGAGAATATGTGTACTAGACTATTCTTGGTTCTGAGTTCTCTACTTCACCTGGCAGTGTTCCCCTTCAAACAATGAAAACAATACATAAATTGTATGCTTACATATGATGGCTGCTCTCACTTGAAGATGCAAAGAAAAGCTCTCATTCAGCCAGTCACACTATTTCTATCAATACAAACACTTATTAGTGCATTAACTGTGCATGAGATATATCTGAAATGCCCAGAGGTTAACGATCCCTCCGTCATTACAACCTATTTACTAGTTGAGTTCACTAACTCATCAGTAGGATCGGTTTGCTTCCAAATACCTATTCGGTCTCCTCGAAGGACAGATTTTTATTTTTTTAAATTATGATTAATATTTATTTTTAAAATAACAGATAATTGGGTGTGATGGTTTAACCGCAGCTGGCAACTAGGACCAGGCAGCCGTTCACTCCTTCCCTCTCCCCAGGTAGGGTGGGGAGAAGAGGGAGAAAAAGGAGGGAAAAAACCCCCAAACTCATGCGTTGAGATAAAGACTGTTTAACAGAATAGTAACAGAAAAGAAAAAAAAAATGGTAAAAGAATATACAAAATAAAGTGATGCAACACAAATTGCTCTCACCACACCTGATGATCAGTTGCCCAGCCTGTCCCAAGCAGCAATGGCAGATTCATACCCCTCCAGCCAACCCCCATTCCTATACTGAGCATGACATCTATGGTATGGAATATTTCTTTGGCCAGCTTGTCCTGTCTATGCTCCTTCTCAGCTTCTATGGGAAACTGAAAAAGTCCTTGACTTACTATAAACGTCGCTTAGCAACAGCTAAAACAATCTGAGTTATCAGCATTGTTCCCATACTAAATCCAAAGCACAGCAACTACTAGGAAGAAAATTATCCCAACTGAAACCAGGACATTGGGGGAGACCATAATTTTGTGTATTGTAACTCTTAATTTTTCTGGTTGTAGTTTTTAAATAACTAGCTGTTAGCTACCAGATTTCCCATCTTTCACAACTTCTGTTGCACCATCAAAGAATTAATAGAAATTGGCTTATTCTGTACTCTGCTGAAATCTTGTTAGGTAATACTGCATTCCCCACAGTTCAAGTCTGTGAGGCATTAAGAAATATTCTCATCCTTTAGAGAAATGTTAGTCATGAACAAAAAAAAAAACCCAAAAAACAAACAAAAAAAAAAACAAAGGGGAAAGGCTTCCTTAACTACCAGAGGTTAAAAGCATATAGAAATAGGTTTTTGGTGTACGTAGATTATCCTTACACTGCAAAGGCAGTGGTCCTCGTATGCCTCTGTTCCCTCCACTGCTGTCTCACCAGTGCTGCTACGCTTTACTGCCTATTTATCAGCTTATAAGTAGCTCCACCTCCAGTCACCTCCCAAATATGATACAACTCCTTGTATGCAACTACAGTTCCAAATGAAGTCCAGATGAAGTCCTTCTCAAGTCTTGAGAGGGCTGACGGAATCAGACATACACACTGAAGAAAGAGATACAAATCTCACATCCTAACTGCTGTTTATGATCAAACCACCCTTCAGCTTGTGAGCATTTCTTATCAGTCCCTTCAACATAGGAATATTCTCAGTCAGGTGGTACTAATGACCTCATGAGTTTTTTCTTCATCTTCCAACCACTGTTCCCTCATCCATCATACTTTCACGATACCTCAGCTGAAGGCTTTCTCATCGTCAATAGAGTAACGAGTCAAAAGACAGCTTGTACGCTGTTTGGGCTTTTGTAACTAAAAGAGGGTTCCAAAACTAAACCTAGACACCTAACCTTGTCTTCTGTCTTCCTCCTTTTCCCCTCTTCTTCCTTCCACGATCAACTTGTTTGAGGGTTTCTTTCCAAAAAGCCCTTACAGCATGTCTGCAACGTGGGGAGGGCTGGCAAACCACACCCTCCGCAGTGAGTCTGAAGGAATCACCCAGCGCTGTTCTACAAATTAAAAAACCCACATGGCTTTTACTTTTATACCATCTAAAGCAAAGATACAATGGTAAAGGTGTTGCTGGCTCTTTCCTCTTTTGACTGCTGAGCGAGTCAGCGTTACCTGTGGAGGTGCCTGTGCACTCAGAAAGGCAGCTTCTCAACACACGTGGGATTTTTGAGGGGAAAAACCCACCCTACAAAATCTGCTGATGGATTTTCCCAAATAGTACCGCTGTCACGAATCCCAAACACTGTGACAGCCTGTAATGACATACATGGTGAGCATTTGAAAACTGATGATTAAACAAGTTTGTTTTCCTATGCCAAATGTAGACTTGAGAAGGAAACAGCTTACATGGGTAATAATGTTTGTTTTGGATCGATACGCAGCGGATTGCCCAGTGCTGATTATTTTGAACAAATGCACAGCTCTACCCCACGTAATAAAAATCTGGCTGCCCTTTGTTACTCATGAAACTCATAAAGGTTAAACCTTTAGCCTGAAGGGAAAAAAGATCCTTTTCATCCAATGAAAATTAATAGGACTGAGCATCCCTCCCCTTGCAGGCAGCTGTAATTTTTCAGCTAAGAGGCATAGAGATTTAAGAAGAATTGATGATGGCAAGTTTTTGTCACCAACATAAACACATTTTAGAAGCGGCTAGCAGTAGGCTCACACTGAGAATTGCACGTCTGAGGCGATGCCAGTGGTACTTAGCACAGCTGCTCATGGCTGTGCGCCTAATTGAATGTTGTTTGTCTCAAGATTTTCCAGTGGACCATTTCAAGTGGCAGCACACAGCTGATGTGCCATATAACCGGCATTAACACCTCACCTGCAAAATACATCATTACATTCAAATCTGCCGATGAGATGCAAAATACAAACATGTGCCAGCGGTTGCATTTCAGAAGCAACCGTGCCCATCCACGCTGAAGAAAATGAGCAGATTGTTATCTAGAACCGGTCCTGCATCCCGTCTCTCCAAAAAAGGTTATTGGAATCAAAATTTCATTTTACTTATTCTCAGGTAAAGGTTTGTAAAAAGTATTTCTGTGATGCTGAAAAAGGAACTACTCTGATAAGTTACTCCTTATATATATAGAATGAGCTGTCAAATTGCATGATTGATAAAATCAGAGGATGTTAATCTGATACCTCTTAATATAATTGCTACTCTCATGTCAATCTTTTTTACTGGAGCATGTTGGTTCCAGATTTATTTATTTTTTAATAACTAGTGTTCACTTCACAAGGAAGTTTATGTTTGTATTAAACTAATTTACATCCATTTGAAAATGCTCCAAGCCATTTTCTTTTTCCGCTGGGAATGCAGTCAAGCACAGTTGCTGCTGAATAACTCTTTCACAGAATCACAGGGGTTGGAAGGGACCTCTGGAGATCATCTAGTCCAACCCTCCTGCCGTATCTGGAAAACATGTTTTCATTTTTGTTGTGTCTTCAGGTGATTACATGCAGTGGCTCATCTGAGAGGTCACTACATTCACTGTGAATGCAGTGGACCAAGCTTTGTTCTACCAGAGCAGGTAACAGCTAAAGAACTCCAAACAGAACCTAAGCCTTGAATACAGGAGTAATTTCTTAAGACTTACTTAAAATAATGCATTTATTTAGCATAATCAATTAAATTCCCATCCATGATGAGACATGAAACATGGTTTGGGTTTTTTTACCTTGGAAATACAGATAGTCTAGCAGTATGTAGTCCTGCTAAATTCCATGTGTTTTGAGGTTACCTTCATGAAAATAATGAATTCTTACATAAAAAAGAAAAATTACCATTGTTTCAGACATTCTACCCCCTCAAAAAAAGAAACAACCTTGAAAGCCCATCTTATATTAAAATGATACCTAGTGGAAAAAAACAATCTCTTGAAAGAGATTTATGACAAAGGAAAAGCTTAGGGAAGCAGGCTTCTAATGAAGGCAAGAACTTAAGTTTGTCCCTTTGTGTCTTCAGACTTTGTGCACTTTGTCACAGGGTCCCTCTGAGGAAAGCGGTGATCTGAATATCTAATGAAAGGCTATACGTGTTCTATAAAATGGTAAGAATGAAGCTTGCACAGACAATCATAAAGCTGATGCTTCCTCATTTTACAGGCTACACAATCTACTTCTAGCCTTCACCTAGACTCCTAAGCATGAGATTCTTGCGAGAGAGAAAGGCAGGAATAGAATTTGTTACCTATATACATCCCTTTTTCCTTCAGCTGCTGTAAAACCAGCTGCTGTTCCTGGAAATACCTGGCTAGCAATATTCAGGGAACACACTGCTGCTGCCAAGACCTCAAAGGGGCAGAGGGAAGAAGCTTCTGCTACCCTGTTTCTCCGTCAGTGTCTTGCCTGAGCTGAGGCTACAGGCTTTGGAGCTGGACAGGAATTCTGCAGGTGGGATGCTGCTAAAGTCCATCAAAGTGGTTCTGAGTGAGATTTGGAAATAAAAGCCAGCTCGTTCCTCTGCTTTTTCTCTTGCACGCGTCCTACTCCCAGAGCCATAGGAACTTCCCGGCGTCCCCACTACAACAAGTATCCTGCCATCAGTACTTTGTTTGAGGCACATTCTTTACTCCACGGGTATGGGCTCATTCACTCCCTTTTTAATTTTTACAATATTAATGACTCTCTTAGAGGTTCTCCACATTCACTTCTCTTACTTTGTCAAACTAATTAGTGTTGTTTTAATCACTTTCATATCTCAGAGCATCCATATCCTGATAGGTGCTTAAGAGGGAAGAATAAAGCAACGGCTCCTTCCCTGAAGAGCTTGAAGCCATTCTCATTGAAATAGTTCAAGAAAGCAGCGATTCTTAAAACCGACTTTACAAGCTATAGTTTAGGAAGTTGTAAATGACATCTATTGAACTGTTAACCTTGAGATTGCACCCATCATGATTTTTATATCAAATCTTTCTTTGATAAACTGATCAACAATTTGTTTTTAGTAAACTCTCTTCTTGAGTGTCTCTTACCTCGAGCAAATAACTGACGTCTTTAAGGAGCATAGCTCTTCTATACAATTTGTGTATTTTTATGAAGTATTGTATCACAAGGAAAAAGAGATTGCCTTAGAGCAACTTTGGTAAACCCACAAGAGAAACAACTGCACCAAGGAACCGACTTTACAAATAACAGCCTTTTGTATAAGACATCAGATTTCACCAAAATTAAAGAGCAGTGAGGTGATACGATATATGCTGATAATGTGCAGTGTTAAAGCCTTAGAGAGCAAATGACTGGGAGTTACTGTAGTAAGGATGTAATTAGAGGGGCATTTTAAATTTCTTATTACCAGAAGTGAATTTTAAGAGAGAATCTGACCAAGAATTATGACGCAGACGTTTGAGAGAGCACTGTATTTAATCCCCGATGAGCAAATTTGAAGTCTTGATTTATTCTCTGACACTCAAATTCTGTTAACGCAGTAAATAAACTACATATTTTTTAAAATCTCATCTATTATTCTCAACTCTCACATGTCTTTTTAATTTTAAAATTAAATATTCTGGATATTAAGTTGCAAAATACTGTCTTTAAAAACTCATTTCAATGTATTAATAAGATAAGCTACTGATTACACTAGTCCAGGTGTTCAGAACTGCTTAGATATCTCTATGGAGCACGGCACTGTGCCATATCATCATATTCTATCTTTTGTCTGGTTCATTTTGTTAGCAGAACATTTCAATAACGTACCAAAAAAAAAAAAAAAAAAGTTTCGGTGTTTCACTTTATTTCATTCATTGCTGTTCTTGTCCACAACAGAATTACAGTTTTTATTTGAAGGTGTTGCGTGGGAGGTGACGAAGAGCCCAATGAACCTTCTTTATTCCTTTTCTTCCCACTTGTGATAACGGGTCATATTGGGGTTTAGTTAGAAGAAGAATTTGAGTGGCCTCACTTTAACAGAATAATTACAGTGCCATAGCTACGCTGATATAACTCCCCCATGTGGATACTCTATTCCAAGGATAAAAAAATATTTTTTTCTAGAATAATTACTCTGCTTTTTAATTCTATCTGAACAAAGTTACTTTCCCTCTGAAGGAAGGTATCGCATTGGAAGCGTATCAAGGTATCTACAAAGTTTCGTTTCTTCTTGTGGTCCAACCCTCTCAGGGGATCCTGAGATCCTGGAATGGCACCAATTCCCACTGACCAAGTCTCCACTGTACTTCAGTCAAGAGAAGAACATGATCTGACGTCTAGTCTAGTCAAAGAGCCCTCTCCACAGAGAAGGGGATTGAAAATGGGATACCATGAGGTATCTCAACAGTACTGAGTAAGTAGCTAACATATAGGTTAGTATCAGCCTGAACTGAATGGATGAATTTGCACTTGGTTAAAATGTCTAGACTAAAATAAAAACATTAATTTCTTTTTTTTTTTTTTTTTCTGATAGAGAGTTGAAAACTATGCTTTTATTTGACAAAACCAGCTTGATAGGAAAAGCCCAGGCAGCCCTAATTACAGACTTAACTAAACTGAGTAATATTTAGGTTAGGGACAGAAGTGAGGTTACTAGTGTCACAGAAACTATTCACTTGCTAATACACACAAATGTTTTTCAAATTCTTTTTCAAAATGGATCTAAGAGGCTGCTTACAGACACAGATAGAAGATTTGTCTGTACAAGTCTCCCAGTACAGAATGTTTTCTAGACTTGCAGACAATTTCCACACTTTCACTTCATGTATCAAAATGACTTCATGCATTAAAAATGCCAAAATAGGTTATTTAATATAAGTGAAAAGAAATAGGTATGCTGTTCTATTGTTTACTCCAGCCTCTCTTTTCTCTGGTAGAAAGAGTGAAGCTCCTCAGGGGTGTCAGCTAAAAAAAAATCAGACTCTAGCTGATCTAGAAATAGAATAAAAGATTTTCTATTGCTTCCATGATAAATAGTATGGATTATCTAGAGCTGCCTGATCACAAGTGGCATCAAGAATACATTTCGCATCATCAGTATGGAAAGAAACCCTCATTGTTACTAGCAGAATCCCTACTACAGCCTGCATATAAACAGTTAAGTTCACAGCATGTGAACTTTCAAATCACCAAGACAGAACTATCTTTAGCTATAAAGCTATTTTGTAGCCTTTGATTTTTCTTAAGAGTGCAATTTTTAAAAAGAAAGTGCCTTGGTTACTGCTTTGCAGCTTTACACTTCAGTTAGTGAAGTGTCACAGGTTTAAAGATCATCTGAACTTCCCCTTGAAAGGTATGAAAATACTCCTGGATGACTTCTAAACAATAGACTTAAGGGCAGACACTTAGCTTGTGTAAATCAGTATCACTCCATTTAAGTTAATGGAACTATGCCAAGATACCAACTTTCATCTGACATGGTCTATTTTTTGCTTCCAACTATTCTTTCATGGAGCTAGAGAACAAAAGAGTTTCACAAGAGATCTTCCTGGGTACAGACTGACCTCCTCGAGCCTGACTGATACCATAAAATGGAACTTTAGCTGATGAACGGAACACTGCATCACATTTCCTCCCATAACAACAACCTGAAATAATGATCTATAGGCGCTTACTGTTGCCAGCACTTTTTAAACGTTTCCCCTTGTGCCTCAACAGTTGCAATCCCAGGAAGTTAAATCGGCTTGCAAATTTGACTGAATCAACACCTGTTCATCCAAAACACATTTTAACTACAGGAAGGAATTCTTCACTCTCATTTGGAGCAGCAAAAAATAAAACGCATGGCCAAACAATTTCAAGGCTCTGCAGGAATACAGAATTAAGCCATAGCATGTCCTTGCTGTTCCATCCTGTTTTCTACTAGTTCCAGTCCACAAGCAGGCCCAGGCTAGAAGTACATTTATCATTTGCCATGCTTCTGTTGAAAAACAGTCAAATATAGCCACACATCTTCTCTCACGCGATGTGAATCTAATTGAGAAATGGGAATCAATGTCACAGTATCATTAATAGTTTCTGCTTCCCTTTGTTTTCTTATATGCCTACACATTGAGACACGTAATAGTGTGATATACCAAATGCAAGACAGTGGGATATATAACATCCAAAACAAGTTTCTTCTGATGCTACGAATTATCTCAAAACTGGTTTTAACCTAGCCTTGCAATCATAAAAAGATATGTTTATCTATCATAAAGATATATACCACTGAAAGAAGTTAGATTTAGATTAAATATTAGGACAAAATTCTTCAGTATGAGAGTGGTGACTCACTGGAACAGGTTGCCCAGGGAAGCTGTGGATGCCCCATCCCTGGAAACGTTCAAGGCTGGGTTGGACGGGGCTTTGAGCAACCTGGTCTAGTGGAAGACGTTCCTGCCCATGGCAGAGGGGTTGGAACTAGGTGGTCTTTAAGGTCCCTTCCAACTCTAACCATTCTATGATTCTTCTATATGATTCTATATATGTTACACAAGCATTAAAATTGTTCTAGAGAGTTTAAGAATATTTAATTTTTATTTTACATTTATCTACCTGAAATGTTTTTGCTACTGAAATTGAGAAGAAAATTTTTAAAGACACTTCAAATGTACTTAACTCTTATTGTTAGTTTATTGCATCTTTGTAAAGGATGGAAGGAATGTATGCAGGGTAATGTTAATGAATGTATTCCCTTTGTTCAGAAGACCCAAAATCTAGATTGAAATCCTGGCAACTTAGGAACTCATGAAAAAAATTGGAGAAATTCATATTTACAAACCTGTTGTGAAGCTGCTGCTGTGGCTCCCTACATGTACTCAGCCAGCATTGTTATACGAGAATGGCAGCTGATGAGCCACAAGACCATGGCTGGAATCAAGGAGAGAAGGAATTGGCACTATTGCCTCCTACATACCTATGAAGCGTCATAGCAGATTGGACTGTGGCAGCTTTAATATGAATCTCTCCCTCATGAATATGGTTTTTTAGCTACAAACATTTAAAGAAGAGAAATAAACTGAATTCCCAACTAAAATGACCAGGAAGCAGATCTCCTGTTTGCCAGACAGCCCTAGCTGACAAAGACTTCATAGTTAAGATGATACTTGAGCAGCTACAATGCCAGAGTAAACTCAGGAAAGAGGCCATGTACACAGCAGTATTATACATCATGTGTGTTCTCATTCCTAACTCAGGAAATTGTACGGTATCCATATAAACCCACACTTAGATGCCCTGACATACATGTGTTCATTCTTTCACTGTTGACTGTCAGTATGACAGACGCCAGGAGCACCTCCATCCCTGGAAGCTGGTCCTCATAACAACCACCATACCCAACATACCTAACTGAATTCATAGAAGCACCTTATCTTGAAAACGGTCTCTTGATTTTTAAGTGATTCACTGTTGTGAACATTGCTGTTAGTCTTTATAAGTGCATCACCATCTCTCAACCAGCAGCAGAGAGGTGACCCTCCCTAGAAGCAAATGATGGGAAAGAACGAAACACGTGCACAGAGAAATAGTAAAATAAAGAGAGGACATAAAAGGATAAAGTGATTTTAACTGAAGTTAACTTTTAGTTATTGATAACAAATATCTCAAGCTACTTCACTGAAGTTGTATCACGGGAGTGACGCATTCATAATTATGCTGCAAACATATTCTATGTATATGCACATCTTATGCAATATTTTTACTGGAAATTTCCTTGCTCCTTTATTTTGTGCCAGCTCTTTCTGGAGCCCTGTACTAACTATTGTCAAGGGAACTGTTTGTATTTAGTTCCCTGTAGAAGCGGGTGAGGATTACACTAAGACTTTAAGAAGAGGAGAGATAACAAAGAAAAAAGGCAATGAAGAAGAGACATGGGAAAAAATAGAACATCCATAATCTTGTAGTTCTCAACCTTTTAAATCAATCAAATAATGGTGAATAGTAATTTAATATATTCTGAGACCAACAATTGGTGAAATTTTGGAAGGTTGCACCTTATAGAACTGGAACAGTCACTTTTTGTGAAAGCTTGTATAGTCCACAATGAGCTTCTGAAACAACTTAATAAACAATAAACCAAAGTTTGATGTTTCTGAGTTTTGGACTGTGTAATAGTAGCTAACATTACATTAGGTATGGTAAAGCCTAGGAAGTACAGTCGTGGAGCTACTATAAAATCTCACTATAAAGAGACAGTTCAGTTGTAAGTAGGCTCCTATTGACTATGCATGCATTACGTGGAGAATTACTAGCTGGAGTGAACAGCAGCTGCTGGTCAAATATCGTAACAGTAGCAGAAATAAGTAGGGGGGAGCAGGTACTTTAACTTTTTCAGGCCACAACTGCAGCACTGCATCACATTGTCCCATATTGCTAATTGCAGCATTACACAAGTACACCATAAACACTGAACCTCTCCATCATGAGTATCAGAAATGTTTATGGCAGTAACTAATGTTTAACCCCCCCACAATGAAACATACTGCTTATGCTTGATAGGTTTTTGAAGACAAGAAAAGCTCAAAGCACCTAAAAACCCCAAGTAATCCACTATAAGTCAAGACCAGAGAAAGGTGCACACAGAAAGGATGAAAGCACCTGGTCAGTGACGCACACTGACTCAGGTGATTCAGGGAGTGCACGTAACCTGCGTGGGTTTCTTGGACAATAAAAGTTCACTGGATTTACTGTGCTTGCAGGACAGATTTAGTAAGGAACCACAGTGCCTCTGCCCTCTGCGGCCAGTTTTCAGTCCCACAGTGCAACAACTTTCATTGAAACACAAGATATTTGAAAGTTGTGGGAGACAAAAAGCATGCAGTGTAAGGATACCAACCAGTGCCAGGGAGGAGAGGGGTCTCCTGGATACTCTTGGGACAAATGCAGGGGATCCAAACTGGCGTTAGATCTGCAGTACTTGAGATAAAAGAAGACTACATCATAGAAGCATAGAATTGTTTAGATTGGAAAAGACCTTTAAGATCATTGAGTCCAACTGTTAACCTAACACTGACAAGTCCACCCCTAAACCATGGCCCTAAGTGCCACACCGATACGTCTTTTAAATACTTCCAGGGATGGCGACCCAATCACTTCACTAGACAGCCTGTTCCAATGATTAACAACCTTTTCACTGAAGAAATGTTTCTTAATATCCATCCTAAACTTGCCCTGGCGCAACTTGAGGCTGTTTCCCCTTGTCCTATCACCTGTTACTTGGGAGAAGAGACTGACCCCCACCTGGCTACAACCTCCTTTCAGGTAGTTGTAGAGAGCGATAAGGTCTCCCCTCAGCTTCCTTTTCTCCAGGCTAAACAGTCCCAGTTCCCTCAGCTGCTCCTCACAGGACTTGTCCTCTCGACCCCTCACCAGCTTTGTTGTCCTCCTGAACAACAGTTTTAGTCAGGGAAGTAGATGAGGGAAGATGGAGTTAGACAGAAAAAAGTGACAGGATGGAGTGACAACTTGCTCTGGAAAGAGAGAAGAGAGTGTCAAAATTGACACAGGAGTTGTGAGCCTGAATGACAGGGAAGATGCCGAAACTGCTGACGGACATGTAAGAGGAGATGTCAGGAAAAAGAGGGGTGCACCTGTGAAGAAGAGGTAGATCCAAGCCAGCATACTGAATACAGCTAAAAGAGAACAAGGGCATAGGAAAGGTAAGACTGTGTTAATACCTAAAGCAACAAGGCTTTCTCCTGGGACCAAGGAAGCATGGATGGGGAACAGAAATAGATTCAGAAGTAGGAGCAAAATTTTCATATCTATTCAGAGAAGTAAAGCACTAAAAGCAGAAGTTGTATTTTTCTGTCCCGATCTGTTAAATCCATTACAGTTAACTGTATTTGGTAAAGAATATAGTTTTGTCATGTACTGAATTCTTGTAAAAATTACTCTTGGGACAGTCAGATATCATGTAACCCACACTGAAGTCCTATACAGAAATGTGATTGACACATCACAACACATTAACACTGAGAAGCTGTCTAGATGGCAATCTAGGGGTATTGACCTTGGATGTCCTTGCTGATGCTCCAGAGGCATGGGTACGTAAATCTGAGTTTGAGCTTGGGAGGTCTAAACCCTGCTATGGTGGACATCCGGAACTAAAAAGACAGGTGCTGACTCTATATTACATTTTGAAAATTGCCTGAAATACAGACGGGAATAATGGAATTCTAGCAGCATGGGGTTTGGTGTCCCTATCTCTCTCTCATTGCAAATACAAACCTTGGGGATAGAGAATTGCTCATCTGTGGACTTAATGCTAGACAAATAATAGAAAAGGAGGAGGAATCCCAGGAAACATGAATCACAGCAGGGTTGACTTCACACTGAGGGAGGAAGCAGTTCACGAAAATTGTTGTTCCAATATACATACCTTTCAGTTCAAAATAAATTCCTTCCTAACTTGTATTCATTGCTTGCCTGCCATGGGTTTAGTTTTACTTTTTGCTTCACTCCTTCTCAAGTGTTAAGAGGAAAAATAAGAGTACGTGAAGTCCAGTGAACATAAACTGTGACATGCAAGTTTGAGGCCTTAATTTCAAAGACTAGCTACATGGAAGACAGATATTGGTTATCTGGAAAAGTGTTAAACGAGTAAGGTAAGTGGATGTTGTACACAGGAATAAAAGGAGGTTCATCAAAACCTACTTTAAAATTCAGTTGGAATTTTCTCCCTACTGTCACTGAATGACTACTCCAGAACCTTGGACTGCTAGAAACCTTGGACTGCTAGAAACCTCCTTTGAATCTCCACCCTGGAATTCCTTAAGGCCTTTAAGATCTAAATTTCCTTTATAAAGTCTATCATAGATTAAACATGAACAGTTCTCACTTAATCTCTACAGTTGCTCACCTCCATGATGTAGCTGTCTTTGCCTGTTGGCCTATCTTCCCCTTTCAGATATTACCCTAATGGTCTCTTTTAAGTTATTATTTATCTATGAGGCCTGAGGATCATCCTAATAGCTTTCCTGCTTACACAGAAATAATTTCTAGATATGCAAGCAATCAGTATTTTAAGTTTACTTCACCAACTGGTTTCTTAAATTTTTTTTTTTTTTGCATGTCTTTGAAGTGAAGCAATGGACTCATTTGTTAACCTCCCATTTAACTGAATTCTTAATCAGGTGATCAAAGTTGTTTGACAGTTCTTTGGGCGGTGCATTTTTAACGACTGATCTTCTACAACATGCTCATTATTTTCACAAACTGTGCTCGTTATGCCATGACCTGGTAAGGAAACCTATGCAAAAATATGTCTGAGTCCCATCATTACTTGTAGCACTTTTCTTCTATTCAACATCTGGAAATTATGTAATAATCTAACTCCTGGGAACATTTATTCTTGTAATAACATCATAGTGACTTTACATACCCAAGTCTGATACTTGCCATATGGTGGCCAGAAAGGGGAAATGAGATTTTTTATAGGGATGAGAAGAGACGATGAAGTATCTGAAGGGAAAAAAGGAAGGGAGGAAGAAAAGAGAAGGCAAGAGCAAAGCAAGGAAAATTTCAGAACAGTTACTGAGAAAACAGACAGAGGAATGAGGGAGAAAGCAAGCAAACAAACTGGTGATAAAAAAACATGCTGAGCAAGATTTCTACCTGGTCTCCATTTCAGGGTGAGAAGTATGTGTGTGGGGGTTCTCCTGTAATTCTCTGTGGTTCAAAGGCTGTCAGAATCAATATACAGAGGAAGAGAAGATACCTCAGATTGTTCATAGACTCATAGAATGGTTTAGGTTGGAAAGGACCTTAAAGACCATCTAGTTCCAACCCCCCTGCCATGGACAGGGACACCTCCCACTAGAGCAGGTTGCTCAAAGCCCCATCCAACCTGGCCTTGAACACTTCCAGGGATGGGGCATCCACAGCTTCCCGGGGCAACCTGTGCCAGCACCTCACCACCCTCAGAGTGGAAAGTTTCTTCCTGCGATCTAATCTAAATCTCCCCTCTTCCAATTTGAAGCCATTACCCCTCGTCCTATCACTACATGCTCTTGTAAAAAGCCCCCCTCCAGCTTTCTTGTAGATATCAGAATACTTTGTCTAAATATTCTAGAAAGTCTTGGCCCATTTACAAACACGTACTCGGGCACTGTCTTTAGGCAACCTTAAAAGTCAAACTTAGTCAACTCTGCAGTGCCGGGCCAAGAAGATGACAGTCCTGTAGGTTGGAAGAACACAGCTTTGTCCGAGTGGCTGCTACTAGATACCCTGTATGCTCTTGAGGAGACTCAGATCATCTTTTCTAGAGGGTTTAGGCACCACTTGCTACAAGGAAAGCAAGGATTTTTACAGAGCATGTGAATACTAAACACAGGGACACTTGCATCCTACCAGCCATATGGATATGTGGATCCAGACTGTGATGAGCTTTGTCTTTAGCTCATTACCTGGCTTAACCGCGAGTATGAACATAATCTTAGAGGGGAAGGTAAGAAAATCAAATGAGTGAAGATCTTATGTAGATAAATCAGAGGCTGTAGAAGTATGACAAAAGACAGCGCTCAATAGACAGGGTGATGTAAGGCAAAATAAGCTGATTATTAAAGAAGAGAAATTTGCAGCTAGTAGACCGTGAAGAAAAGAAGGGTCAGGTAAGTCCCACATCAAGAAGAGACAATGACCAAGATTGTAAGTGAGAGAACTGATCCAGAACTACAAATAAAAATGGTCACGTCAATGAAAAGGAGCGAGATGAGGCAAGGTGCAAAGTTAAATAAAAGCCAAGTAACAAAAAGTGAAGGGAAATGGCAAAGAAAAGAGAGCTCACAGAGTCAAACTCATTGAAGAAGAAAGAAAGAAAAAGACAGCTGAAACTACAATAGGACCCTGAAATGTAAGGGAGCCATCATTAGTTATCAGTGTCTGAGAAGGCATAGAAAAAGAAATGAAAATGATGTCTGACCTACTATGAAAAACAGAGACAGTATTAATTTTAAAATAAAGGAATTATCTGGCTGTAGATAGCCAGTGTACTAATAGGACTGGTACCACTCATCTTATATACTCATTACTATGGGTAGTATCTAAACAAAGGTATTATTGTATGTATCAAGTACAGTATTACCAGGCAACTAATTTAACACTACAATTTAGGGTGAATATTCTAAGACAATCTCAGAGTCTCTAGAAGAAAAACTAAACTGAGTTTGCAATACTCTGGTTTATATATCTGTCCCTAGAGACACCATTTAATCAGATTTGTATCAAATATTAATTTCTATACAAATGAGTTTCATAAAAATACAGTTAATTGAAATATACTTGAGATGGATATGGATGATTTCTCCTTCTCCATCAGAAGGTAAAGTATTTACTTCTAGTTTTAGAAAAGATTTTATAAAAAATCTACTCCCAATATCGGAATCTGAAAATGAAATAGACTGTAATTGACTATTTCCATTTTAAAATGAGAAAATCAGTGGTAGTTATAGCAAAATTAACAGCATAACATTTTTCTTTACTCTTTCAGTTTAAATAATGTAATCTGTTAGTTCCAACACAGTCTAAGTAAATGTTATTTATATTAAAAGTATGAGGCTAAATTGCTAATATATACAGATACAAGTCCCACGAAGTCTTGTAAAAACATGCATACTTGCTAAGGAACGGGCCCATCTTTTCAACTGGATGGCAGCTCTTTAAATCAATAGCCTGTGCACAGAGCACAGTTGGATGTTCAGTCACTGGAACTTCTCACTACAGGTGGAAAAGCTAGATTTTTTACTACATTCTTTAATTATTTTTCTTAGCCCTTTCTTCTCCTAAGCTGGATTGAAAGACCTACACCTATCTTGGTATGTTTATAAGACGTACAACAAATTAAGAAAGCTCAGGTGTGAGATTGAGCCTCCCTCTCCCAAGCCTGACAGTTCAGACTGCATGTGGCGTTTCTACTTCTGCACTACCACGGGACAGTAAGATGGGCGAAAGTGTGAATCTGAGTGTCACTGAACACTATGAAATGACTAGCCTTCACGGGTTTTCATTTCTTACTTCTAAAGCACATCATATCCATTAGATGACATAGCCCAAGCTCCAAGTCAAATTAAAATTTATATATATTTTACTGTTTGTACAGAACTCTTCATGTCACCTACTCTGTACATTCTTATGACCTGCAAAACACATGCATAACATGTATATTGCTCTGACTCATATCACGGTAGTCCAAGAGCTACCGGGTACTTAAAAAAATAATTAATTTTAAATAAGAGGTAATATATGTTTCAGACTACCCATGGCAGACTTGTACGCGGAATTCAGGTGCAAAACTGTACTCCTTTTGCTCCAGGTCTTGTCATAGATGTGTATTTTATCTGCCTATTCTGTGGTGCAGCAGAATGAGAATTCTTCATGTGGCTGTTACAGCCCCAAGGAGTTACAAACACAGCCATGGTCAGAATGAGGTCAGGTTATTCCACATCCCTTTTCTCTGGTACAGCAGCAGCAGGAAAAACATATGGCACAACAGACATTAAGTCATATTGCTCATTCTAAACTTAGTCTTCTATTTCTGCCACATGTGGAAAGTTCCACGTGTAAGAAATGTCAAGAGCCCTTGCGTTGCCCCTAATTTTTGAAAATTCTTCCACTTGTTCAGGAAGCTGAAGGAGGAGGGACACAGACTAAAGCCTGTGCACTCTGACCCAAAAGCAACCAAAGACTTGTATTTTTCTTCAGGCTGCAAAGAAACAAATTTACTCGCTACAGCATCCCAGAGAACTATAATCAGATGTGAAATGCCCCCAGTTTTTTATTGACACCATTGATCACACACCCATAATAAGCTAAGATGACCGCATTTGGGCTCCTTTTCTCGTTGCACATTGCAAACTAACCCTGAAATCACCCTGAAGAGGGCACTTGGTGCCAACAGAGACAGGAAGCGTTCAAAGGCAGGCTGAGGTGTAGTTGGTATTTCTGCGTTGTCCCCAGCACGGCGCTCCGAAGCGGAGCTGGTGGGGCAGCGCACTGCCAGGCACAGCCAGGAGGTAACCTCACCACAAGCCATGGACTTCTGCTCACAGGCGATACGGATGGCAAGGAGACAATTAGTGGACTTTTCAGTACGCAGAGATACTTTGGACACATATGTCCGAAGACATATATCCTGGGAATAAGTCATGGCAGACGTTGTACAGATTGGTAAGAGACAGGGTGCGAGAACCTTCTCCAGCATTCCAGTACTGAACTTAGAGGGAACGTTTCAACTTGGACATATCTGCTTATAGAGAGCTAGGATCACAAGCCCATTTATCATTATACTGGCAAGTGCTCCCTCTGCATTCAAAAGGAATAGGGGAGTCTTACCAGAAAATGTGCTGTGCCTTCTGCAGTGTCCTCTGGGACAGCATGGCCCTTTACTCTGCCTCAGAAAAATGCCTTAAAACCCTTTTGTATTACACACGCTTCACTGGGAGTGTTACATAGTCATTCAAGAGGAAAGGAAAAAAAAAAAAGGATAATTAAAAGGACATTCATATATCACTTTATAAAAATGTTTATATGTATGCAGCATTTTTATTGGAAATTAATTTAATAAACCCAAGACCTACTGATGTAACTCCACCCTAAGGGACTTCAATGGGATATTGGCCTGAGTAAGGCCACAGGAATTAGATTCAATACAATCAAAGCTATAAAATATTCCCTCGCCAAAATAAAACTGTAAAAAGCTGCCACCGCTACAATAACACTGTATTATTCCAAGTGTGTGCTACCAGACTGTTATTATGTCTGCGTAGACAGTTGCAGGGGAAACAGTGCTCTCCATTCTCTCCTACCAAAGCACATCTCTGCAGGTAATTTTAATGGGGCTGTTAATAAGCTGGCAACCGTCCCAGCCAGATGTAGCACATTTAAACATTGTCCTTACAGCTTTGTCAGAACTGTTGACATTGCATGTCAGCAATGGAAAATTGCCACTGCACCAAACAACCATCTTCATTATATGGAATCACATTGTTAATCTACAGCCAAATGCAACTTGAGGCGGAAAGAGAGTTTAGATTGCACCCATCTGTATACTATCACTCCAGGTGGCAGGTCGTTCTTCAGGATTAGAGATTGAATCAGTCTTTCCATCATCAATAAGCCCTCCTCCACAACGAGTGCCTGTCAATCCAATATTTTACTTTCAGCACCGTGAGGACCGCACAGCATGGTAATGAAATTTCTCTGTAAGTAGACCACGGGGATCTATACCAGAGAGATACATCTCTTTAAAAAGCTCAGGGAAATCAGACAGCGTGCTGCACAATCTGGACAGTAACTCGGTTTCAAGCGCCACCCTAACTGTTTTATCTATTTAGGGACGGGACCTACCAGATAAAACGGCGGTTTAATGCTGGGTTATTTCATTTTTTGTAGTAATTAGTATCGGGTGATTATTTCCCATTTGGAAAGGTTTGACAGCCTCAGAAAAGATAGCCATTTCTGAAACAAAACAAGCTTGTTGGTATAAAGCTTCTACATTTAACATTTCTCATCGCCTGTTATAAGTATGACCTTGGCTAAAAAATTCATTTTAAATTGCCCGTGATTGAAACTTAGAGCACATTATTTATTATTATCTTTTCAAGATGCAACTTAGCCTCTTCCAGCAGCAACTAGAATTTCTTCCAAGCCCATTTGGTACATGCAGTAGGTATTTTGTCACATTGTCTTCCACCTCCTTAAATTACCTGTCTTGCTCTTACGTATTTATAATACATACTCTAACCATAATACCTAGTCACCATCACCAAGACTGTCTTGAACCAGTCAGAATGATTATGTCAACACTTTAGGCATTTTGACTTTCTGATGATAGCTTTATTATAAAAATATAAACTGTAAAAATATATACAGACATGCTAGCTGCAACTCGCGTACTTCAATTATTGCAAATGAAACTACTTTTGTAATAAAAATACTATGAGTGGAAAATTCTCATATTGTAACAGGCATCTAGCTTTTTAAAAGTATATTACGTGTATTGCATTCATTCCCACTTGGTTATATTATAGATATTAAATTCAGNTTTTTTTTTTTTTTTAAGTGTTCATGTTTTAACTGAAAATGGATAGTTACAGCATATTCTTTCAAAGCATACGGAAATAAGAATAAATGCGTTGTTCAATTTTTCAAATCTATCGTTAATTTGGGTAGGTTATACTTTTGTTAAACACCTAACAAGCTCAAGCTAACAATTATGATCATTTAGCAGAAACGACCACGTGACATTGTCACAGAAACTGTTGAAAATAGGAAAGCAAATGAAACAGAAGACATTTCAGCTATGGAGGGACAGAAACTAAAGACAGACACTAAAACCAGAATTTCTGGGGGAGCAGGACTGGTAGAAATACATCCTAAAATATGTCTTTTACCTCAGGACATCATTTGGGTTTGGTTTATCGCATCTGCAAATACAGGAAAGGTATTTGTTTCCAAATATAGCTCCTGAGGAAACAGATAATTTGATTCTTATCGATCTATTACTGTTGTATCACCCAGGAAAACAAAAGAAATAATGTCAGTGGTCAGCTGAGCATTTTTTATGACAGTGGGTCAGATTGATGCCACTATTTCCTTTCTGACTCCAGTCCCGTACCTACGGAGGGGGCTCTGCCCATAGGACTACAGGGGAGTAAGTTAGAAATCCCTGCTTGGGCTAGACTGTAGCTCATGGAATTGAGTATCAGTATACGCCCCACCAGTGGCTCCTGTTAAGCCCACCCTGCACTGAGAGGAATGGAATCATTCATTTCTTCATTCTGTGATCTTTTCATCAGAAATATCAGATTCAGTAAATTATCCATACAGACTTGAATTTTATCTGAAGGATAAAGTCCAAAATATGGAACTTTTCTCCCATATTCCTCAGCCATTTTATAATTTATAAAATAACAAGGCCTTATCCTTTGGTATATCCTCTTATTTTTTCTTGGAGGTAAACTAAACTGATGCCATGAAAGGAAACATGACATGAAAAGAAACAAGTCTAACTCAGAAAAAGAAAAGTTTTTGTGGTTAGAACTCAGAAACTATCTATTGTCAGCCCCCAAACTGACATTTTTGATGACCTTGGCCTTGCTTGGTAACACTTGTAAGAAGAAAAAGGCTACATCTACACTACGAAAAACATCCTCTGGCTTCAGACCACCTGGTACAGTGAGCTTCCATCTACATTTCCTTGGGGTTTAACTCCATCAGTAAAGGATTAGCCATGCCCAAAGTGTACTGAGCCCCACACTGCGCTCTGCTCGGCCTTAATCCCTCTGGCCCCATTTGCTGCTTCAATATACACCCTGAAAAATAGGGGTTGTTTTTGCTGTTCAACACACACAAAATAATGACCTTAACGCAACCCACCAGAAAAGTATTTTTTTAACATGATGCCAACTGTCTATATTGTGTGCTGTGGGTTTAGCACACGATGATATTTTAGGGTGCAAGGTTTGCCAAGACAGTGTGGGAAGACCACATAAATAAAGATCGCAAGGTCTTACATACATTTGAAAACAAGCTGTCCCAGGAGTGAGCTACCCACAAAACCACATCCAGGTTTTATTTTAAAAGGAACTGGGTGGTGTACTCCAAAAGAAAGTAAACTACTAGGTATGCACTGTGGATGATCAGCAGACAGGGTCCCAAGGGCCACTGAGTGCTGATTTGACGAAGGGTGTAGGTAATACGTTGACACCTCTTGGCCTTCCATTGCAAGCAGGCAACCTACTGAGTCTTTGGGAAGAGCCAGGATCCCGGATGCAAACGCATCCCTCCTTCAAGGTCTGAGTAAGGAGCCTGCAATCAGCAAGGCTTCCCCTTTTCTCCCTTCCAGAGCATTTTCAACCACTAGCGTCTCCTTGCGTGACCTTCTCACACGCTTACACACATGAATGTAGAATCAGCCAGAAAAATGTAAGGCGCTACTTTTCCCCAGCTGGTTGTTACCGTTATTACCACTCATTTGGAATATGATTTGTGAGAGCACGGCTGCTACTTCGCTGCCACAGCCATTGGCTGAGCAAGGAGCACTCCCAGGCTGGGGTGGGCTTGGTGCTAAGTGGTCACAGCTATCCTTCTGCTGAACATCTCCGTTTGTCTCCCCCTTCGCAGTGATAATTTCACAAGGATGGCCAAAGATCAGTGCTGCAGTACCAACATTCCTCTCCTACCCTTTTTGGTGGTCTCTGAAAAGGCAGTACTACAGCTCATCCCATCAGTGTTTCAAGCACCCTTTTATGTCTTTGGATGGACATTGATTTTAACACCATTCTTTGTGCAAATGGATCTTCCAATGCAGACAAAGAAACAGCAGAAGGAATGAAACTTAAAGGACACAAAACCGAAATAAACAGGCCATGTGTCATACCCCAAGGATTGCTGGCTCAGTGCTACAAGCATCTTCTAAAATTAAATGCCAAGCATTAAATCTGGCCTCCTACTCTGCCACCCTCAAACTCGGTATGAATTTTATTACCGAGTTCCAGAGGGGGAAAATTTACTACCAAACTTTCTGAATCTCCTTTATATTCCTTGTGTTTTCAGGTTGCTTGGGAACCTGTTGAACTCCTGGCATCAATTAGAGAAAGTTTAAAGCTCCTCTAATTCATATTCTGGCTGCGAGTGTCCCTTACAAGCTATCCACCTGTCCAGAAGAACCAGATAATTGACCCTTCTGGGCCTGCCTGTAACCCCAGAACACATCCAAAGCCGAGAGTGTTTCCAAAGGCTGTTTTACCCTTTTATGACCTCTTTATATTGCCAAAGTGATGTAATTTGGATGAGTCCAATGGAAAGTCAACTCTTCCATGTGCATATTAAACTGCTGAATGCAGAAATGCACCACACTGTGGTCTGTAACAGATTTACCCGTCACCCAGACCTGATGAATGACTCCTCTTATTAAGCGGCATGACAGTGAAATTTTCTAGCTATATAACTAAAACCAGACTTTACAATGTATGATGCCTGGTTACAGTAATTCCATGAACATACCTGTTTAAGAGAAAGACAGAGGGAAGGCGGGCCATTTGTATAGAAAGGAGCAACATCTGAGAAATCATTTTAAAAGGATGATTGCAGCCATGATACGCGTAGATATGGAAAGAGGCATAATGAAAAAAATTGACTTACATGGCCTGTTATAATGTGTTTCATATAATGGAGAAAAAGCTGAGTCAATGACCAATTTTGTATTGCTGTTATTGTGACATTATTTCAGTCCCCTTTACCAAAGCTGTACAATATGCTGACCGAACGGGAAAACATGCAATACACCCAGTGCAGCAATTTCTACCTCTGTATAAGTAAATGTCAGACTTGTTCCATGTATTCAGTGATTTTCTTAATGAAAACGTCAGCATAACACTGACATTTCCCCCCATTCATTTAATTCTTGCACTCCCTTTTCATCCACTAGCTGACCTTTGCATGCACTTGGTAGCTTGCCCAAGGTGCTGTCACACCTTCATTGCTCCTCTCTAATGATGGTCTTTGGCTGCCAGATTCAAACAGGATATTTGGTAAGGAATTGCAGGGCCCTATTCCCAGTACAGCGGAGTGACAAAAATTTGAACGCTTCACTACTTTATGTGACTTTTCACTTCTCTGAAAAGAATAATCAACAGCTCTTTACCAGAATTAACCTGTTCAAATACTATCGTGTTAAAGTATTCCAGGAATCAAGGGTCTTGGAATATCACTAAAGGAAGAACTATTGCACCAGCACCATAGAAACACTGAGAAAAAGTAACTGTTGAATGGGTCAGACAGTTAATGGAGTCTGTTTTCTCAGTACAAAAGGAAAGGGATGACACACAATTAGAATGAGGAGAGCTTTACACGAGACAATGACAAACAAAAGTCACTTGCATTTTATAAAATAGGAACAATTATATAAAATCATGCCATATTAATAGTAGCATGCCACAGAGCAGACTTAATAATGCTGTTGACCCAGTAGTTACACTGAAAGATGAACACTTCATCTGGATATACATTATTTCAAGTATAAATACAGACAAGCCATGGTCCAAGTTGCTGAAATAGGAGGAAAGATGAAAATCTTTTTTTAAATACAAATCTTGATTGTGCACGTTTTTTACTGCTGCTCTGAGGAGATTTGTCTATTGTACTGTGTTTAACAGCCCCTTGCATATGTGAGCCGACCACTGACCCCACAGCAGAGTCAGCAGGCAAGGGCAAGGGGTACATTACATTCTGGAGTGACTTGAAGAGGGAAGTAGTAAAAGCTGAGAGAATACTCAGTAGCAGATGGTTCAAAAGGAGACTAAGTCCAAAGCTTCCTCCCTAAGCAATGCCATTTTGAGGGTTTGCTCTCTCTTTCCAGGGTCTCTACACTCTCAAAGACTAACTTTCTGCCACAGAAGCTTCTGTTCCTGCCTTCTGAGCCTCTGGGAATGAACAGAGCAGATGCAATTTCCTTTTCTACATCATCCTCCCATTGCTTTATGATATTCTTTTACTTTGCCTGTGGGTTAAGAAAGGAACAGGCTAACTGCAATAACAAATAGTTCCTAGCTAGTGGATTTCACAAGTTTCCACAAAAGCCAGACCCATCTGGGCTACACAAGTTCAGTTAACTTTGCAGCTATTGTGCTATGTCAATATGTTGATTTATCCCTAACAAACATAATTTACTGCATATACTGCATACAGAAACAAAAGGAATTCCTGCCTCAGGCATAAAGCAGTTCAACTATAGCTGCTAGCAACAGTTAACTCTAAAAGAAAGGTGACCTATTTGGGGAAAGGAATGATCAGTTATTTAAACCCTTTTCTACATAGCATAACAAAACATAGCTCATAAAAACAACTAGGTTACAAATTTGACAGGTTTTCTGTTATGCCACCAGTCTCTTACGGTTAGTCAGGTCTCTACCTGTAATACCTATAATCAGTTTTTCTCGTGAAAATGTGGATCAAAAGAAGTTGAAATGAGGCATACAGCAAGGTGTTGAACATAATAAGTAGGCTAAAGTAATTAAAGCTTTAGCTAAATATTTTTCACTTTTATCAGTTCACTGCATGCTGAGAAAAAGAAGTTACAAAAGAAGGAAAAGTATTTCACACGCCACAGAAGAATGCTCACAGCCTGAAAAATGAGAAAGCAAAAGGATCAGAAGTCTGCAAACGATGGCGGTGGGCTCCTCGCTGCGTTGGCACTCGGGCACCTCAGCACAGGATCAGCATCTCTGAAGTTTGGAACACCAACAACTTCTTTAACCAACTTTAGACATTTGTGATTGAGATTTTTGGCCATGCGCTCTATACAAAAGCATAATTGAATGACAAAGTTCTGCTGTAACAAATGACTCCTTGTAATGATGAGTGCTAGAGAGCAGATTGCTTATTTCTAGGAGTGAAACACATAGTACTCTTTCAAGGATAATCTGATAATAGATCACAAGGATTTTCAATGCCACAAAACACTAAGCAGAGCCTTGGGATTTCACTGAGAAGAGGGACGTAACTAACCCAATGTAATCTACTGATGAAGAATTAGAGATTGACTGCAAGCTGATATACTCAGTTATACAACCTTCTCTTGTCTCACCACATCTTAATGAACTGCAACATTTTCCATAATGGGCCGTAAAGCCTGTGTTTTCCCCTCAGCAAAAGCCAGCAAGTTTTACTTTGTGGGAAAGAAATCTGCACAAACAGTCTCAGACTACAAAACCAAACCACTTCTTTCAATAAACCAAAATCAGTGCGCTAATACAAATTTCATAGAATCATAGAAAGGTTTGGGTTGGAAGGGACCTTAAAGGTCATCTAGTTGCAACGCCCCTGCCATGGGCAGGGACACCTCCCACTAGACCAGGTTGCTCAGAGCCCCATCCAACCTGGCCTTGAACACTTCCAGGGATGGGGTATCCACAGCTTCCCCAGGCAACCTCACCACGCTCACAGTTAAGAATTTCTTTCTAATATCTAATCTAAATCTACTCTCTTCCAGTTCGAAGCCATTACCCCTCGGTCCCATCACTATGCTCCCTGATAAAGAGTCCCTCCCCATCTTTCCTGCAGGTCCCCTTTAGGTACTGGAAGGGGCTATAAGGTCTCACCAGAGCCTTCTCTTCTCCAGGCTGAACAACCCCAATTCTCTCAGCCTGTCTTCAAAGCAGAGGCGCTCCAGCACTCTGAGTATCTTCATAACCCTCCTCTGGACCCGCCCCAACAGGTCCACGTCTTTCCTGTGCTGAGGGCTCCAGAGCTGGACACAGTACTCCAGGTGGAGTCTCACCAGAGCAGAACAGAGGGGCAGAATCGCCTCCCTTGACCTGCTGGCCACACTTCTTTTGATGGAGTCCAGGATGTGGTTGGCCACCTGGGCTGTGAGTGCACATTGCTGGCTCATGTGGAGGTTCTCATCCACCAACACCCCCAAATTATTCTTCTCATGGCTTCTCTCAATCCATTCTCTGCCCAGCCTGTATTTGTGCTTGGGATTGCCCTAACCCACGTACAGGACCTTGCATTTGCACTTGACAAACCTTCATGAGGCTTACATGGGTCCACTCACAAGCCTGCCCGGGTTTGTCTGGATGGCATCCCTTCCCTCCAGTGTGTCAACCGCTCCACACAGCTTGGTGTCATTGGCAAACTTGCTGAGGGTGCACAACATTCATGTCACCAACAAAGATGTTAAATAGTACTGGTCCCAGTGCTGACCCCCGAGAAACACCCTCGTCACTGCTCGCCACTTGGACATTGAACTGTTGACTGCAACTCTTTGAGTGTGATCAGCCAACCAATTCCTTATCCATCTGTCAAATCCATGTCTCTAATTTAGAGACAAGGATGTCGTGTGAGATAGCGTCAAATGCTTTGCACAAGTCCAGGCAGATGATGTCAGTTTCCTATGATGAGATTTCCTAAGTTCTACAAAGGAAAACATTCCTTATCAAACTGCAATAACGAGCGTATGACCTGGAAAAGATGATCTGGTCGTAACACACCCTGCCAAACTGTCTGTTTTACATTAACTGCGATTTTGTTAGATACTGTTTGTTTGTTTGGAGGGGCACGCTGGGCTGTTGTGATAGCGAATTTCACAGAGTAGAAACTTTTTCGAGGAAATATTGGCTCTTTTTATGTTGGCTTGATGCTTGATGGATTTGGTTCAACGATACTAGTTTTAGCAGATACATTGATCTCTCTCTCTGGAGTGGTCAGCAGTGTATTACAAACATATTCCATGACTTTCTTGTTTTCTTACACACACTGGCAACCAAGATAACACTTGGCTAAGTAATATATGAGGAAAGACAAAAGATGCAAGTTCTAGAATCACTGGAAAAAGAGCATTTGAGCCAGCTTTCTAGATGCTCCAGAATAGGAAAATGTATGAACAGCTGATAGATATATAATTTTTAATAAGATAACAAATAAGGAGAATAAAACGCTAGTAGATATAGAGGAAAGCTGAATTCTTTTCACAAGTGCTATATCCATAGAAAGTTCTCAAAGGAAAAAAGCAGAAAGAGTTGATCACACACTCTTCTTTACCTCTCCCTGCAGAGTCTGGGAACATCATTCCATAATGAGCAATGGAAAAGCAGAAAGCTCAAATTACTATAAAACAATGAGTATCGTCATGCAGGCCTGGATGGCCATTTTTGGTCATCAGAACACGTGTTGTCATTAGATTAAATCTACATCCCATTTCGTTCATAACAAGCAAGTTTATTTCATACTTTCATAATTTTTTTTTTTCATTTGCACATTTATCAGAAAGAGTCTGTAACCTTAGACTGATTGAGGAGCTTTTTAAAACTACCTTCTTGGCATTGTCACCTATGTAAAGCATAAGTGACAGAGCTTTTCAAGATCTAGCTGAGTATTATTAAACTGTTGTGCAGGCAGATGGAAAGTCTTTAGTCTGATGTTAGCCAGGAGGCTTCTGTAATAGTCACTTCCTCCTCTGCCCTGAAAAGTAGATAACCACTGGGATTTTATTTTTGATTCAAACTTGCTCCTTCCTGTCTGTTTGTTATCCCATGACATAGTTAATCAAGATTAGCTGCATGTGTTTTGCTACAGGAAAATGGAAAAAAATAATTTTATCTATTTTTTTCTCTTTTTCATCCAGTTCAAGCTACAAGTAGTTCAGTGCTACGTTCTTGCCCTCCTCCTCTTCTCTTCCCTGATCCTGTATAACTTTACATGATTTTACAGACTAAGAAACAGGTTAGAATTCAAAGAGTTTTAATGACTGAGAAATTGTTGAAATAGCTGTTTCTACTGCAACACGTTACTGAAGTTTACCTAACTATGATATTTTTTCACTACACTAATTGTTAATCTGACTAACAGCTTGCTTGTTAATTTAAATAGCTCATTCTGTTTTGTAATGCTTAGAGCCCCAAATTCTCTTTTAAGATGTTCTTCTAGAATTACCTACCGGCAATCCTGTAAAGTTTCAAACATAAAGCTCATTACCATTTAAAGTAGATAACCTTAGGTAGTTAGAAGAAGTGATTTATGACATAAGTCAAGCAATTTTAGCAAAGATTAAGGAAAGAGAATTATTGAAGTACTATAATTTTCATGAAAATTCCCCATGTTTGAAGGAGATATTGTATGTGACTGAGATCTACTCTTCATACAATCTTCTCCACTTGCTTAAGAGGTTGCACTTTATTCATTTATGATAATAGGCCACTTTATATAAAGAGTCTTATTATTCTGAGTAATTTTGAAGGAGAGCATTTCCAATGACCTAGCAAACCATGAGTTCAGAATTTGAGAATTAGAGAGGAAAACTTATTTGAAAATATTTCTTAACCAAAAGAAAAGTCTTAAGTGTTACTTTTAGAACTTTCTTGATTACCAAGTTTTCAGCTTTATGGCTAACCCTAAGTCCAAACGCTCTGACTGACAACTCATGTGCTAAATGTTAAAATAGCACTTTTATACAAAAGTCCTTTAAACCAGGATCTAAATATTTCATACAGGTACGATCAGAAGCATGTATTCATCTTGGACAGGGAATCACATTACATTTACATACCACCTTGTCTTTGAGTATGTGGTCTGAAGTTCAGAGCCTTAAAAATATGACGTTGATTTCAAAGGGCACTGGATCTGGCATCAATTAATAATTCTAGCTGCAATAATATGCTATTTGAAAATATTCAATTGATCTCTGAAAACTCCATGTGATACCAAAGCAATTTTTAGTCCAGTTCAACTAAATTCAGTGGCAAAACTTTGTAACTGTGATGGAACAAGCCCTAAAAGAGCTGAAACTAGAAGACTTGATGGCATAACCCTTACCACAAGAAAACTATGCACCAGGGTGTACCCACATTGTCTCTGCAGAAACAATGCTTTTATTCTGGTCCTATGACTTATCCCGAACACAGTCAATGAATTTGCTGCCTTGGAAGCAAATAATGGCAATAAGCAACACTGGCACACTACTGCAAGTTTTCAAAGCTAATTGAATCAGCATATAAAAATGTTTTCCCTGTGTAATAGATCTCATTATAATCAACCTCTCTACGGCAGACACTTCCCTATGATATGCAAATTTCAATTATTTATTTAGAATATATTTAGCATTTCTATGTGAGTCCATTTTCTATTTAAAAAAAATGAGAGTTGCATTAAACACCCAGCTCTCCTCTGGAAGCTGTTACTAGCAACAATGTATGCCAAAATAGTAATGGAACTTTTCAAATATCTAGACTACAAATACAGTCTAGAAAAGGTGAAGAAAGGGTTTCACTCAAATTTCATTTAGGAGTTTCTTGGTCCAATCTATTGTGCTGACTTCTTTACAACACGCAACATGAAAAGAGATCAAGGTTTTTACAGGTATTTTACATATTTTTCGCCAACATGAGAGAATAAACTTCACAACATAACCATCATATATTTCCATATTAAAGTTCAGTTCAGTCTCAATGAACTCATGCTGGATTTAAAAATGTAAAAACCAAAAATCTTACAGCAGCATGTATTGAGGAAGAAATGCAGGCCACTGACAAAAATATACTAGTGAACCACTGATGCTATGAATTTCTGTCTCAACCAGCAGTGTTGAACATTCTGGAGAATAGCTGGATGTGGTTTGGCATTTTTTAAATCCTAGCACACACAAAAAAAGTACCTTATTCACGGGAAAAAGAGAAATCCTTTGCTTGAGAATGTACTAAAATAATGACCTGGGTAGGAAAAAAACAAGCAAGCAGCATCTCTGGAAATCTCTAAGTCTCCTGGCCTAAATGTACCCCATCTTTCTGCTCTGCTGGGGGCAAGGAGAAGGGCAAGCATCAGAAAACAGATATTGCCTAGTAGAACACTTTCACAATGTACTGAGTTTCTTATTGTTGTGCGACATGAAGAACATGGCAAAAAAAAGTCATATATAAACCACACACTGAGATTAAAAGTTAAAGAGATGTGGAGTTGTTTTTATTCCCTGAGTAGCAAATGCTTCCCCTACATCATAGTCAGTATGAATACAGAACAATAAGATGAGACCAGAACTTGTCCCATGGATAATTACTATTTGAATTTTTATCAAGCATCTTCTCTGCTGTGATTCTAATCATGTAATCTGCCATAAGCACTAGGAACTAAAGCCTTTTCATGACGATGGCCATGTCTCAGGGTGGCAAAACCCAACCTGTGAATTTCTATTCTTCTTCCTTTTTATTGTTTTTTTGCAGAAAATTGGATAGAATAATATATTACTTCAACACAGACTAGACTGTCACTAACGGTGATTTCCAAAGAAGCATTAACATTTAATAAATACTTCATGCTTGTTAGTTTTTTGGGATTCACATGGAAAAGTTAAATTCATATGAAAGAAAGAACTGAAATATTTGTAACACAGGGTCAAAGAACTGATCAGTAAAACACACAATATCATCGGCAGCAAAAAAGGGATTCATAATTAAGTATATTAAATCATATTTCTCATCAAAATGAGGCAGTTATCAGAGGGCTCAGGAATTTTAAAAAAATCTTATACACAGAGCTTGTATATATCATCTGCTGGATAAAGTATCTTCAGGTATCAGAGAAAGTTTTGATCATAGACACTTAAATGATGAATCCTGAACTGCGATAGAAGGATACATCATAAAAAGATACTTTTAGGTCCCTAAATAAACCCTGACTAAGAACTGTTTGATGCTAGATTCAAACACCAGTGTGTGAACGCACTAAGGGTGCGCCCATCCCTGGTGAATTCCTATACCAGATATTCCCCCTCATTTTTTTTTTCTTGCTCCCTAAATATTTAATTACTCTGGGTGTAACAAATACAAAATGAGAGACAGAGACAATATAATTGTAGAAAACCCATAGGGCAAATACAGCAGATACACAGAGGATATAGATTTAAACCTCCCCTGATCCCACCTCTCCGGCTATGCTTCATGTGACAAGCCCAGGTTAAACAGGTAAAAGCAGAAAAGGAGAGTCTGGTAAGAATATAAAACAACTTCTGAAGTCACTTACATATATTCTCATCTTCAGCGTTTCCTATTAACCGGGTGTAATTGCTCTGTGTTCTCCGGATCCCATTCTGATGCACCTAACTCTTCCTTGTCTAAGGGAACAAAGAAGAGTTGTAAATTTTTGACGGAATGATTGGTTTTGAGTATAGTTACTACCACATTTAGTGTCATGCTGCTTAAATGCCTTTTGTATACAGGCCTGCGTGCCCCTCGGCTATCACACGCTATCGAACAGGAGCTGCCCTTCAATCATTGTGATGCTGAAACTCTCTTCTGAATGTAGCTCTTAATAAACTATTTCCAGGAAAACAAGAATGTTCAAATCTAATCCCTATGTTCTGGAAGTGTGGTAATTGGTACGCAGTGTTAGCAGGTATGTCTTTCTTAATGGACAGAAGCTAAGAGGAACTTCTGATTTTTACTAAAAACATATTCTGGCAACACTGGCTGGCCTCTTAACTCCTGTGAAAAGTCTTGTAAACTATTTCTAAATACAATCCCTATAACTCTTTTCAAAGGCAACACCAGGCTCAGGATTCTAGTTTAGGCTTGTAATATCTCTTTGCCTGCAGATGAAAGTGTTGTCTGTGATTTTTACCTTTGTAGAGTAAGGAAAGTGATAGGTTACGTCTTACTGTGCGGCTTTGAGGTCTGCCTGCTCCTTTTCCAAACTAATAAAATAAACTAAAAAGTGCTCTGGAAAGCATGACTCCTAAGAGAGAGGCATACTCTGACTTTAAGAGAGAAAAAACGTCTGCATTAGGATGATAAATGACTGACTATAATTAATTAATCAATGAATTGTTTTTACAATAAAACCCAGTATTGGAAGTAGAGGCCTTAAAAGCATCATGACCCATAGTTCTATCTGATAAATTATGCTCCATCAAAATCCACAGTCAGCAGTTATTTATTGCGCAAAGTTCCAAATTGGATCTTCTACTTCTGAATTAATTTGGATCCTAAGTATTTTGCATTTGTATTGCCACCCAAAAGGGTGCTTGTAAAAATCATGTTTAAAAAAGGGATATACAATATTTACAGTAGGAACATGCTTGACTTTCTATGATATTAAAAAAGCTTAGCGAAAGGGAACAATGCTCATCATCTAAATGTCTGGTCTAGAAAAATTACTCCTGGGGTAATTTTAGGATGCTGCTCTCCCTGGATTCAATTTATGTTCTGCATCTACAATAAAGGGCAAATGTCTCTGCAGTTCCCTGCTGAAATCAGTGTTGGGCTTGTACTGACTTCTCAGTCTCACAGCTTGGAAGAGGGCCATCACAAAGAAGCACGGAAAAGGGAAATGAGCCACCGCAGAGAAAGTCAAGAGTGAAAATATACTTCAAATCAATTTTGGCATGAAGTTGAGCTCTTGTTATGTCTGGTAGGAATGGATTTTAACAGATAGGAGAGAATAACCTTAGGGCTACTATTCTTCTAATCACACAGATTTGATTTTTTTTTTTTTTTTACCTTTGCTGAAAAGACCAGACTGTTAAAGATTTTTAAAAAATATTTATTTTAAGGGTGCTAAAAATCTAATAAAATCTCAGAAAAGTGGTTCTGTCCTGGAAAAAGACATTATTTGCCCTATGAAACACGTTAAACAGATTTTAAAAGTGGGACTCTTGTTCTAACTGTTATGTTGTCATGTTCTTATGCAAGGGCTTTCCCAAAGATGATGGAGAAAGAGCCAAAATGAGTTCCAGTCTGATGAAGTATTAGAAAGAACTTTGAAATGGTATTTGACAACATATCAAATAAAGGGCACAATTCAATAAGGGATCGCAATTTAAACATTCAGTAGTATTTAAAAGACTATACAATTTTAAAACCCAGTAAAATACGTATTTATAAGTACTACCCTAATGCACTGAACACAGATGGAGGAGTAAGAGTTCAGTATAGCTGAAAAATCAGGGGGATTGCTCATAATCACTCCAAGGCTTTTCCACAACTAACTGAAATACAGGTAGTAAGTCCCACAAAAATCCAGTTTCAAATATTTACCATAACCATCACAACAGTTACACACATCAGCATCTTTGAGGTCAGCTTGCAGCAGCAGAGTTAAGTATAGCTGGGAAAAAGAGAAAACAATGTTTGTTGCTACAAATTATTGGATTGTTGCTCAACTATCTTCGTCTATAGTGCCGTTTAGAGGAGCTCCACAGTCAGTTATGTACTTGGGGTCTGTTATCATTTGGGTAAGCATGACCAGATACGATCTTAACTAGTATATTCCAAACATATACAAGTTCATTTCCACTGTGTACGGAGTTGTATTAATTCCTGTCTCTTTTCTGGGTTATTTCACTAACAAAATGGTCACAAGAAACCACAAGAAACATACACAAAGCCAATAAGCCTACACACATTCAGATATTAACACCCCACCCCCCTCCCCCAAAAAAATTTCTTTATATAACTAAAAATTGCATGTGGCCAGTTGCGGCTTAGGTACATTGCCAAAAGAGTTTTCATCGAATTGCCACTTACTCACATTGCAACATTCTCAAATTCACTTCACCTGTTTTTAGAGACAGATAACAAACATTAATGCGATCAAAATAAAAAATATAGGACCACTGAAACATCTCAAAGACTTGCTGTTCCGAATGATATCAGCTCCTGCCAAGGAAGCACACTCAGCACTAGCCACACTTCAGCTTTCAACCATTTATTTCTGACATAATGAAAATGCCTTCCCTCCGAGTACATAGCTCTCTTCCTCTCCTAAGTCAGAGTCTACAAGCCATAGAGGGTAAAAGATGTATGAGCCTGTTCAGGCTGAGAAAGCCAGCAACTTAGTCAGTATATTTCTTTTTTGAGTATTTAATATCTTTCCTGACTGGGGTAGATTTAGTGCTCTTGCAAGTTAACACCGGAGTATTTGCACCACCACTGTGTGAGGGACAGTGACTGCTGAGACAGGGCAGAGAGTCAGAATTTTTGCTTGTCCTACTTTTAAAGGCATCATTAAAGAGGTAGGCTAAATAGTTTTTTTAAAGAACTCCATGCATCAGGCAGTGCCACTGTGAATCACACATTGCTGCTTACTAGACATGCCTCTGTAACCGCAGCTGCTCACATTCTTTTGTGTATGCTTACAGCTTGCAGACTGGAAGTCCTAAAATGAAGAGGAAAGGGAAAAAAAAAAAGTATTACAGATGATCTGACTAGCTTCAGCCTGGAGAATCTGAGGCAGCGGCTGCTTAAAGCTCCTGCAGGGGTTATCTAACTAAACCTGAGGGATTAATACATGACTCTCTGCCTCAATAACCTATCACCAAAGGCATTAACTAGGAGTTTGTAACACAAGCAAAAGCATTCACTGCTTCTACTTCAGCAGCCTTTAAAATTGCAGCCAAGCACCATTAGAGTGCATACTGACATCAGATCATTCCTCTCCAAAGATCTATACAGAACCGCATTGTTTCCTGCAAATCAGCAGTTTTAGGCCAAATTCTATGAATCCCAGTGACCTCCTCTTTCATCAAATGAAATGTGAAGCACTGGTGAATTGAATGGAGACTTTAACCAAGCTGAATAATAGTTTAAGCATTCCATGCTGGGATATGCAAAAGAACAGGCTATTCTGCAAAAGTACAAGCAGCCATGAAGTAGATTAGATTGTCTGTACCAGCATCTCTGAAATTCAATCCTTTCTTAAATCATTTCAAAGGCAGATGGACAATGTTTTGCCAAGTCTGCAATTTGGTGGTGATGGAATTGCCTCATGAATGTGATGGAAGTTAGATGACTACTTAGAATTTCATATATTTGTGAGAGAACAGAGGAAGAATTATCTGAGGTCTTCTAAACTGCAAGAAAGGAGAGGAAATTGGCTACATGCTGAAGCATCGGCAAAAGGACAAGCTGAATCTGTTTATAAGAATGCTGGCAAAAGATTAAGTGCCTTACAATTTCAAATCAAAGGCCTGCTGGTGGAGAAAAGCTGGAGAGAAAAAAGAGAAATCTGCAAATACAGCTATACTTTGCTTCTGATACAGGATAGGAAATAGGAACAGAGAAATTAAGAGAGGGAGAGGAAAGCGAGAAAGTTTTATGCAGGTAAGTATTTCTGAGCTCAAGCTTGAGAAAAGGTAGGAGATATTGGGGAAAAAAATAACACCGTAAATACTCACATCTGAAAGAACCACCTCAAATATAAAGAAGTTGTACAGACTATTTAGTTTTGTATGATAGCGAGGACATTTAAACACTTAGTGGTTATATTCTGGTTTGATCTATTTGTTAGAATACATGCAGTACCAGCCATGCACGCTGCTCACAGGTCACTTTGCCATAGTACACTTCAGTTGTTTTCTGCGTTACATTTATAAAAGGGAGGTTTTATAACTCATTTTCCTACACTTGTTTTTCTTTTGTGTAGAGCATATCTATGAAAAATACAGCAGTATTAGTAGATAATAACATACAACTAAAATGTACTCCTATCTATGTAACAATACAAAAATATTATTACTCGTGATACGCTGTACCAGGTACTTTTCTACAACACAGACTGAGAAGGAAGGCCATCGCCGGCCATCTCCTTGTTTGGAACATCAACATCCCTATGGTTATTAAACATTAATAAGGGAACACAATAATGGCAGATCTATCCTGAAGTAAGGGATGAAGAGAAAAGCCTAAAGACTGTCCGTAAAAGGACTCAAACTTCTAAAATAGGCCCGACTTTGGATATCTGACTTCAACTATGTGATCCAAATAGCTTCTGTTCATTGTCTCCCCGAACACACAGGCTTTGCAAACACCGCATGTCTCGTTTTGGCCTGAAGCTTTATTTCTACATTTACTTGTCTCAATTTTGCCCTGTTTAAACCCCAGCAGAATGAAGGAAACAGGCAGGGCAGTACTTAAGTCTTTAGGTGCTCATTCCAGTGTGTACTCAGGGCATGTTCATACACCTTTCGTGGTAGGCTTAATCCATTGATAATCCTTTTTAAAAGGCAGTTTTAGTGGTTTAGTTGACACTCATCTTGTATTACAGCCTCATGCAGAAACACGTATGTTCAGATCCACCTGAGCCTAATTATAAGGATTTCAACCCCTAGCTTCCCTCTACAATGCCTTAGCCAGAAAACAAGGCACTCTGGATCAGAGAAGCGTAGATGAGCATGGGAAAGCCATGACTCAGTCTGTCCTGCAATACCTGGACCTGACTACTTTCATCATCCTCAGTAGGCAGGAAGATCACTGTCTGGTGATTCAAGAAAGATCTGCGACATAGTTTTAGAACTTATTTCAGTTCTCCATTTGCTTTCATCGCAAACTTTTGTCTTTCCTCCCTGCTACTTACTTTCTTTTTCCCTATCACAAAACTGGAACAATAATTTCAGATTTTGCTCGTGTCTGTTCTTATTCCCTCTTTTAATCTTTGCCTTACTTTCACATCCTGTCATGTCACAGCACAAACATGCTTTCCCCACCCCACCTTGCCTCTTTAACTAGTATTTCTCCTCTCTTTTTAATCTCTTTATGCTCAGAAACAGCACTCTCTATCCTGCCTTGAACTGTCAGCTCTCTTCAATACAACTAAGTTCCTCTTGAAATCAGTCTCCTTTTGGCTTCTCTGACTGTGCAGTGTGATCATTTTTTCACTGTTTCTTCCGCAGAGCCCTCCAGATTTTATTGCAGTTCTTGGTTGGATCTCCAAAATACTTTGTATTTTGTCTCCTCCTCTCCTGCCTTTAAATCATTTCAGGGTACTCCTACCTGCAAATTTAAATTTAACTACTATCGTAAAGCAACACATAGCCCTACCTCACCATCCCAGACCCGTCGCCTCCTCGTCTCTTCGACATCTTCTTATGAGTGATAACTTACCAACTTTCCAAGTTCAAAAAAATTAAACCAGCATCTTGATATTCACTTGCAACATTTTCCCAGTGTTGTCGTAATCACTCGGGATAACTTTCTCACTGTATCACTCAAGCAACAATCCAAAGATACAGCGTTTTGTAACTCCTACCTTTCACTAGCCTCTCTCAATCTGGAAGACAGTTTTGCAAATTCTTCTATTTGGTACCTCCCAGGTGTACTCTTCCACTTCATCCTCACAACAAGCTCTCTTTTTTCTAGCTCTGATCAACCAGCATTTCACTATCATACATATTTAGAAATACAAGATATGTTCAGTCTCCCTTCACTTATTCAAAATACTGCTGCAAAGACTTCTCTTCTACTGCAAAATTTTGTCCATGCAATCCCTCTCTTTTCGTTCTTCCACTACCAGGTCACTTTTTATATGAAATACAATGTATTTCTCTTTATTTTTAACCTTCAATACATCAGAGCCCTATGCTAGTAAGTTCCAGTAATTCAACAGCAAGAACCCAAATGACTCCTCAGTTCAGTCTCCATATTTTAACTGCCTCTCACATGATAGAGTGAAAATATCTCCCCATCATTCCTAAAAAATTTCCCTTATTATGAAGGCTCAGAAAACTTAAAGACGGTGATGCGTGTAAAGCTCTATGACTCCAGCATACCGCGACTGTGCTTTTCTTGTGCTCTGTGCTTTTTTGCATCTGGTATCTCCTTTTACTCGTAGATCAGCTGGGCAGGGATCTTCTTTTGTGCATTCATACAGTGCACAGCCAACTGCACAACCACTACTACTGCCACATTTATAACAAATTTAGGGATGTTCTCACGTGGGCCACCCGGTTGTAGCTCCTTGTTCATAACCAACTACAAGCCCTTGAGAGCGTGTCCAAGACCCAAGGCGTTTCATGGAAAGGAGAGGGGGAAATAGTTGCAAAATAGATAGAGGCCTTCACAAGGAAAATACTGCCTGGAGAACTGACACAAGTTGTACAGGAAAAAAAATAGGAATGCCAAGTGAAAAATCTTTTTCTTTTGCCAAGGGGAAAACTGGCCTCTCAGAAGGGCTTCTAGCAAGAAGTCACTTCTCTTCTTCCCTTTGCTCTTCTCCCTGTCCCAGCCTTGCAAACATGAGTCTTTCTGAAAGCAGAGGTCACATTCATGCTCACAGGTTGAAAACGATGAACATGAACAACCTTCTGCGGTACAGAATGAGTTCTCCGTTATAATCAGACAGCAAGAAGAGAGACATGGAGCTAACAAACCTATTTCTGTACTACACATACGTAGGCATGTAAATTAGTTTATTTTAATGGTTTTATGCTAAACTAATGCTTGTATCAATATTGTTACTGATACGAAAGCAATTACAGAATCTGTCCAATTCTCTTCAGTGTAGATTTCTATGATTCTTTTCAGACGGATTTACAAGATCAATATTACTTTTTCAGCGGTTGTCCATTTTGAACTAAGAGCTTAAGGTATTTTTTAACATTCTTCATAAAACAGCATTTGCAGCAAAATTGTACACGGAAAAATACTAGGAATATCTCAGGTAGAAAGCACGCGTGTTTATACTGAATTACCTGATTTCTGTCTTTTGCGACTCTGCATATTTAGCATCATTTTATTTAGGATTAGAGACCAGTAGAAATGACTGATAAAGACTTATAAGTATACTTAATCCTATTTTATACTAAAGTCTTTATTGAATTATGTATTTTAAGTTACACTCACGAGAAGTGCAGAGAAAGGCACACTGAACTGGTCTTATATAGCAGTTAAAAGCCTTCTTCAAATGCTAATCATTTATAATTAGTCTACTTCAATTAGTAATGAAACCACAAATTGCCCTCTCCAAGAAAACAGAATATATTCCATGCGCTGATTAAAAGGGAACAGCGATCTTCAAATTGTGAAGCAAATGACTGATGTGAAGAAAAACTCTCTCACAATTTTGTTCTTTTAACTCTTTGATGAACTGATCAACAAAGGCAAGTTTCCCAAAAGTCTCAAAAGCATTATTACCAATTCACATAAAGAAAAGCACATCTGTGTTCACACTTTAAATACATCCTGACTTCAGTGTTATTTCATGCCATTTACTAAGCAGGTGTTATCTTCCCTCTTTTTCTCTCTGGGAATCAGATCTTAATTGGCTACGTTCTAATGTGCAATAAAATCAAAAAGCAACTGACTGGTTGACAACTGGTTGTTAGGCGGTAGTCCCAAAAAAGCTTTGGGCAGGGATAAAGGCCTCTTGTTGATTCAGCACAACCTCGATCACTAAAGATTACACAATTTATGAGAAAATACCTAAGTTGAATTTTGATTCAAGACTTTTCCCACTTGCTCTGTGTCAGTATTCTAAATTGCCTAGAAGAGCATTTCCTGGAAGAGTGGTTTTGCTCAATCTTAATGTACGTGTTCTCCGGGCAATAGCGTGCTTCATGCTCAAGCATATGCAGATAAACCGTACTGAATCAGCTATAATGAAATGGGGCAGGGACAAGGGAAAGAAAATTAGATAATTAATGCAGAAAGTAAATTTCTGCTTTCTGCTCATATCCCAACTGGTGGATTGCAGAAAATCGATGTTCTGTTATTAGATGTTCTGTTTTCAGACATTTGGAGGGGTCTTGTATAACTGGGGTTTTGTTCACTGGTTTTGGCTGCATCTTTATTTTGCCAGGAGCGTGTGCGGGATATTAAGTGAAAATATACAGGACAATGTATCTGTTACATTTTAAAAAGTAGAGAAAAGTGCTCATCACTGATATGAGTGTGTAGGCGACTGCTGTAGGAGTGGTAAGGAATGTATTAACAAAAAGATTGCAAATGGAAAAGTGCAGACTTGACAAAAGGAGAGAATTCCTTCAATGACAAATCCGACTCAATGAGAGCAGCTGACCTAGCTAGAGTGCTTCTCTAATAAAATTAATGGAATTTAACAGAGGTTTCCAGTAGTTCATTTTAGCTATACACTTCTTTCAGAAATTAAAGTCTGCATGTAATGTTTCCTGTAAGGACCCTCAGTCAGCATGGTCCTTGAAGAAGGAGGTGGTATCTCCTTCCAGTCATCTGCCATGGGCATTGATTGCCCTTCATTCGGGGAGGCAGACAAAGGCATAGAAGCATGGCTTGAAGCTGATATAAACTGTAAATCATTCCAATATTATAATATCATTTGAAAAGATGTAGACATGTATGTAATTGTAATCACTCCCCTCTATATGTAAACAGGGAAAGGGACATCTTCTTACATTACATAAATATACAGCTATAGCAGTGATTAATTTCCTGATTAAATCTCTAGATAACTTTGTAAAAGAATTAGGAATAGCTCCATAAATCATTTACAAAGTATCTAGAATTCAGACAGTAAACCATAGTGTCTCTGAGAAAATGGCTGGTTCCCCTGTTAGTCTGCTTCTTTCTTCACTATCAACTACATTAGTAACATTATGGTGAGCTCACAGTAATTCCATAAATGTTCTATCAGATCTGAATAATGATCATTAGACACAAAGCATCAGTGTAAGTACCCCTCTGATTTCACACGCTTATTTACCCTTTGCCTTAGTTCAGTTGACAACCTGCTGGTTCTGGAGAAGTTATTTACTGTGCATAACAAGGACAAAAATTGTTTTAAAGAATTTGTTGTTTGATTGCAAATGATCTCATGACCCTATTAAGATGTTAGGATTGCTACAATCAGAACTAAATTGTATATTTCTTTTTCTTTCAAGGTTTCCAGACATAACGCAACAATAAAATATCAATAAAACATTGTGCACAACACACATAAACTAGCTATAGTCTAACTCATCTGTTTGTGCTTTTTATTTAGCATACTTTACAGAAGCACTGTTTATTAAGGGATTATTCAGTAGATTAGCTAGGAACAGCCTCTGGGTCAAGTGCCTTGGTTTTCTCACACAGAGTTAGTTTTAACATCTACCCTGGACGTTATATCTGGCTTTTCTGAAGGAGGAAGTTTAGGAATTTATGCTATTAGAAAAACATGACAGTATGTACCACTGTGTTATCTCCTCCACTTTTTTCAAACACAGCAATGAAATGAGGAACTGAAGATATAGTCCATTTAAAGAGAAAATCTATATTGTTTTAAGACTTGCCTTCTCTCTGACCTCATGATATGGATATTGTTTTGTTTGTCAAAAAATGTAGTATTATCATCAGACTGTTGATGGACTTTCAGAGTCATCAATATTACTAATTCTGCAGAATGGAAAAGTAGTTTCCCAGGAGTCACTCAATTTACCACTTACAATGCACAAAGAACTCTGAAGAGAAACAGGAAAAATTGCTTTGCAAAATAAAGGTTTATCGTAAAAAATAAATGTTATCTTTAATGAAGTGGCTTTTCATGTAATAAAAGTTCCCACGGCGCCAGCTTCAGAATCCTCATCTAGTTTCAAGAAAAAATATACAGAAAGTGAACTGTGGGCATATGAAATACCTAGCAGACATTACCTTTGTATGTTCCGTGAACACCAGTTGGGAAACAGGCATAACCCAAAGAATTAGTGAAAACAGATAGGTAAAACAGCAACCTGGTTGCCTGGGAACTCAACAAGAAACTCAGAATAGCTTTACAGCTGATCAAGGTTATATTCAGTACGTGATGGATACAATGTGCTGTTCTGGCAAGAAGTGAAGATGCATTTCAACCACATACAACATCATCAGTTGTCAGGCATTCCATAAGGATGACCCCTTATGTTGGGGAATCCTTTATGGATTCTTTTTGTGGCAAAACACCCCAGAATACCATAACGCAGTTGAAAAAGTTGTCTTCATATCTGAACCACAGAGAAGCAGACACTTAAGGAGATCATAAGAATGCAACACAAATTGCCAGCAGTTGGATTTTTTGTAGAGGGCAGAACGCATAACTGGAAAGACAATGATTAAATTGGGAACGATACCCCAAAAGTACAGCTGAGAGTATTACAGTGAAAAGAAAGCGAAAACACAGAGAAGACATGTTCTCTGATAATGAGTTCTTCTAGATTATGGAAAAATCTTTGACGGAAGTCACAAGTCTTGGAATTTAGACAAAGCAGTACAAAATGAAATACAGGAAATACTGATTGATTGGCAGAAGAGGAGCTGGAAGAGCTGTTAGGATTTCTCCTCTTCATTCATAACTCTTTACTCTTGCCATCGACAGCATTTAGTATTTCTAATATTTTTGTCACTATTTCTATAGTAGTAAAAAGTAAGTGAATTCCACGTTTTAAGCAAAGGAACTCTCAATTTTCATGGGAACATCTTGCAATACACTAACAGATATAAAAAAGGTGAGCAATATCACCATTTAAACATCTGCGTAAGAGCTATCTATACAGTGTTCCCTTATACACAGTAGAGATAAGCCCTCCTAGAGCACGCATCATTTTATACTGCCAACAGCTTATTTACAAGCTAGCTCCTAAGAGGTCAACAGAACAGCTCGCAGACAGAGATGATAAACATTAAGTCATACAAGCAAAAGTACAAATGGTAAGGTTATTAGGATGTAATTAGACATTAGGATGTAATGAAGTTAAATGGACATAAAACTCTTAGGTTTTGGGACATACACACACGCACACACAGTGGGCAGGATGGTGTGGGTTTTTTGGAGTAGGGTGAATGGATGAAGCAGAACATAGTGGCCAGCTCTGCTGAACTGAGAACCCAAAGGATCTTTCTGCCTTCACACAAACACACGCCATCATTCGCAGCAACACAGATCTCCAGAGAAGTTCAGAGATTAGCATGCTCCTTTCAAAAGACACAGGAGCTGTCTTAAAGAACTGTACTCCTCAGATGAACGTACTTTCTACCTCCTATTCTCTTGATAATAGCCTGTGATTTGGAGCATATTTCTGCTTGGATATTTCCAGTTACTTCAAGAATCAAACTTCCTAATTTGTCTCCTACTTGTTCTTCAGCTATACCCAGCTGTGTAACAGGCTAGCAAGCAGACTCCACCATAAAGGAACTGTCTGTTCTTTGCATAAACTGGGACTGATGATTCCTAATAAACCCGTGTTTTGAGTTGTACAGATTCAAAAATGTATAGCTAAGACTGCTGACTGTGATCCCATCACATAACAGTATGCTTGTGTTCTGCTACTGTGACATTTTATGTAGTTATCTTTTCTTGTCACAAGGAAAACTGAAAATAAAAAGTAAGCAAATAAAAGATGCGGAGGTTTTACTCTTTTTTTTTTTTTCAGCACTCAAAACTAAACTCACTCTCATTATACAGCAGTGAATTTATGTATATTACAGAACACATTTAGACAAATATGGCCTAAAGTCAATCTTTGCAGCGCGTAGAGTCTTGATTTGCCCTTCAGACTTGAGGCTGCTGCAATCTATTCTGAAAGTTGTATATTCTTAGGACACATTTTGTAGCTCCAGATTCACAAAGAATCAAGCTCTATTTCCCAGAATACTTTTTTCATACCTTTCCAACATATAAGGTAATTTTTCACCTGCTGTTTTTCTGGTTATTTACATTTTCAGGCATCGACAAAGTTCCTTTAAATAAAAAAAGAAAGAAGGTGTTTTTTCAATATCCTTACCTAAATGTGTAATTTAAAAATGGCTTATACGTTTATGGAAAACAACAGGTAATTCCTCCCCATTACATATTTTAAGTCAATATTATTAAACTTAAGATGCAAAAGAAAATCCAAGTTTAGCATTGCAAACTGAAGGATTTTCTCACTGAAAAAGCTAAACTCATGGGCACTGTTCCAGATTGTCTAGGATCTCAAAATGACTCTTGCATCACACCAGCTCTTAGCCTCCAACGTGAGGAATGAGGCCAAGTGAAGCAAGACGGACACTCCCAAATCTGGATGTCCTGTAACTCTCAGAAGACAGGTCCAGGGCTACAGGCAACCAGACACAACCGAGGGTAGACTTCACGCAGCTCTAATTTCAGCCAGCAGCAGGGATCTGTCTGGACCCTAGCCAACATCAGGCTTGAGGCAGTGAAAAGCTCTTTTTGTTCTCAGTCCCTTTTGTTTTTTTGCCAAATAAAGCTTGCACACATTACCAGACCTGCTGTTCTATTTATATCCCTGTTTAGACATATATCGGTAACTTTGCAGACCTTTCAGAGAACACATACTTCACGGCAGACACTTTGCCAATGCATGGACCGCAGAGTAGAGCTTGTCAGCACTCTCCACAGCCCTGTCCCACACCACCGGCCTTCCAGGTCAAGCAGCTGTCTTTCATTCCCGTGAAAATTAGGCGGAAGAATGGATTAGGGGAAGTGACACATTTCCATCTTAAATTTTGGTCTCTTTCAGGCTAGAGGCTGCATGCAGCGGAGCACAAACTCACACCAGTAAAGCAGGAATTGCTCGTGTACTGCTGTTTAGATGCAGCAGCAGAGATGCTGCTCTGTAAAGTTACATGAACCATGAACACATTTTACCTTTGAAATGCTACAGTTTACAGGGTTACAAATAATAAAATAATAGCAAGCCCAGCAGAAAGAACAGAGCTCCTGTTTAAAGTACAACTTTCCCTCTTCTAATGGGTAGATATTTATAATTTACTAACCCTGCACTGATAATGAGGATAACCTGACAAAGCAAAGTAAGCGCTCTGACTTTCCAGCTTAGTCTTCTGTTTGCTCAGGTAAGCGAGCTGGTTTGCATTTTCAGTGAATTTGTAGCTCTATTCATAGGCTGCTCAGCACAAGAGCTTTGGTCTCCGGGAGCTTCTCAGCAGCCAGTGTCTCAAGGGAGTCTCGGGGAGACTCATCCACGCAGCCCAGAGATAACTGAGGTCCGGGGCTCAGGAGGAGACCAGAAAGCAGCTGCACAGTGTTTGGGGACAGAAGGGCCCCTGCCAGGCCACCAGGAGCACCCACGGGTATGCCAGTCACGCTGCACAGCCAAGGGGCTCTTGGCTCCTCCTCTGGTACGTTCTTGTCCCTCTCTCTGCTTCGTGGTGTCACCCATGGCATCGGTCCCCCCAACACCTTCCAAAGAGCAGATACGCTGGCAAAGTGCTAAACGCTGCCTGGTCACCCAGGCTCATAATAATCACTTGCTTTCTCAAGCTCCGCAACATACTAGTTCAGCCACACCGCCACCTTTTCTTAATTCAAGCTGGCTTGGTCTCCGGACATCTGAACTTCCCTTCAGTGCCTGTAGCTGTAGCTATTTATCTCTGATGCTCCCGGTGGAAAAGACCTGCCTCTCTCTTCTCTCCAAACCCAACAAATTTTTAGGTAAGAAATAGCCTAAACAGAGCCACAAAATGCAACACTTAGAGATTAAAGGGTGATGGGTTGTGGGGTTTTGTTTTTTTTTTGGAGGAGGGGGCACAACACACACTCAATTTCATCCTATGCCTGTATGCTGTTACACAAGATGATCTGGCTTTTTGTGCAGATATATTAGAAACCCTCTAAAAAAACCCCAAACAAACCAACCCTGAATGTCTTGTTGCGCACACTATTTCCCCTGTATTTTAAAAAGAAAATAAGCCTCTACTCTTCATCTAGACAATGCTTCTAAGAGTTCCTTCTCACCACATCCAAACAATCAACGTTCCTGTAATAATTAGTGCCTTGATATTAACTAAATCTCCAAGGTATCTTTTCATGGAATTTTCATAGCATGGGCTGATTTATTTAATTGATGAATAGCTTTGTATGTGCTTATTTTTAATCCTACCCATTTATCTTATGAATAATTGCTATGTTAATAATTATTCCAAAGAAATAATACCAATATTTTTAATGGTAATAATGAATGACATGGCTTTAGCAAGCTCTTTTAATGTTTGTAAAACAATACTCTGATTAGTCAGGATGAAATATTTGCTCGGTTAATTTGTAAGAGCTTGATTTTTTAACTTGATCTCACATCAGTACGATGAATCCAACAGGCTGACTTTCTCTTTGATATCCGTGACCAGTTTGTTGTGGTGGTTGTTTTTTTTTTTTTAATCACACCCTCATACTTTAAAATCTGTAGAATGCTCTTGAAGATCTGTATGTTACTGGTTAAAGAATATGAAATACCACCAAAAATAACCCCTATAGCATTTTACCTGCTCTCTCATCTTCTATATCCAACTGTCATGCCATGTTGAGAATTTAAATTGGAAGATCTTTGTGCCAGGGGAGGGGGTTTGTTCTACCTGGCAGAACAGCTTCATTGTCCATTGCCAAGGTTCCTTGTGCTAATGCACTACAAAGAGTGGTTATTATTTAAAGAATACCTGTCGTCTCCAGGATGGTTCACTGAGGTTTTCATTGTCAGTCACATTTTCTAAGCCTATATTAAAAGCTATCCCCTTATTCACTAAAAAGAACAGAAGATTTTACCACTTAAGCAAAGGGTGTGTATAAATACCATCCGGAGTTGCAGTCTCAAGAGTTCTTAAAAATAGCAGAGAGTCCGTCTCTGGCTGCCTGGCCCTGAATCTTGGCCTGTGATCCAAAATTCATTTTCATGCCCTTAAATAGGCAGAGGAGTTTATAAAAGCCCTCATTATCTAGTCACGTCACACAAGTCACTGGCTGCCAAAGGGATCCATCAGCCCCATGTCACTGGAGAGGAGTCATTTCTCTTTTGCCAAGTTCACAGACTACAGAGGCTATTATTCTGATAATAGGCCTTCAGGTGTTCCTATTTTGTCATCTGAAGCTTTTCAGAAGACTTCTGAAGATTTTCAGGAAATATTCAAACCATTCAATCTTAAATATGAAGAGAGGCCCACCTATTGCCTGCCATTTTCCCCATATTTTTTCTTCTCTTTGACTCTTACAGAAAAAATGTAGAATGAGATTAGCATTTTCAAATTCTTTTTGACAAGCGACTTACTAATTTAAGACCGTAAAGCAAGATTTAATCAGTTCACTTTTGACTACTCTAATCAGTTAGTATTTACAGTATTTTAGCTTATGAAACATTTTTTACATTCAATGCTTCTCAGAAAACACCAAGGAAAAAAGTTTACGAATTTCAACAAACTTTTTTAAAACTCTTGCCAAGTTTTTAATTCATTGGCTCCACTATCCACATCCTCCTTCCAAGATCATTGTAAAGAGTTTGTTGATCATTAAGGAAATTGTTAACCCTGCAGCTGATATCTCTTTTGTTAATCTCACAACAGAGGCTTTTCTGAGCAAGCACTACACTTTACATCATTTTTGCTTAAAAAGCAAACAAGGACAGAGTACATTTATTGTTAGAATTTTATCTCTCTATTGCATGCATGCAATGTACAACAAACTTTGAGCAAGAACTGAGGTCTTCTGAATATCACTGTCTCCTGAAAACTCATAAAACCAGTATGAAGGTTCTTTCAGCCTGTGGAAAAGCATTAAGCAAATACTTCATTGTGAAAAAGCATTGTAAATTTTCCCTCAAATTTTCAAAGACCTTGCATATTTGGGAGCTTTGCTCCCTTGGTTTCTGTTGTCTTGCCTTTCTGCTGTAAATATACATAAGCAGAGAACACAAAAGGTGTTTGGCTTAAACAGAATGGCAACTTTAAGTAAGTTATTTCAGTTTAAACATGATGAGATTTCAGATTACTGCATCTATTAAATTAAATCCCACCTAAATTTTGCTTACTCTGTGTTTTGTATCTAACTGCACCTTCCTATAAAAGCTCTCAGGTAGAAATACAACTACGTTATTTTCTAGGTTATAAGAAGTTTTTCCTGCCTCTCCTATCAAAAGAGAAAAAGACTGAAAAGTCATAATTGTTCATCAAATTCATTGTGCTGATAATTCCCTAAATTCCTATTTCAGTGTAGTTTTCATTGGTTGAAAAACTTACTCAAGCTCTACTCATGAATTATGTATTTAAGAACCGAGGACAGACAGTATCTTATGATCCATAATTACAGATCAAGTCTTATGGAAGAGTCTCTTCCTGTATCATTCTGGTATTTTCTCAGTAATGTAGTTTTGTGCAAGTTTTGTATCGCTAACATTAGCTTTTTATTTCCCTGGGGACTGCATATTGTTAATCAAAAATAATTCAAAATATTCTCACAACAAACTCACATTGACACTGCTGCAGCACCATCCCCATAGATACACTGCCATGGCTTCATTAGGCTAATGAGCGCGCTTATAATTGTTACCACAAAGGCTCTATCTTCTTAACCTTGAGTGTTTGCACAAATTTCTAACAGGGCAGGTCTACAAAATTTAATATTGCATCTAGACACAGGAGCCCGTAGACACAAGCAAAGGGTGGAAAAAGGGTGGAGAAAAGTAACAGCCTGGTTAGCACTGCAATTGCTAGAAGAAGAATTTTCTGGACAGAGCCCAACTTAGCCACTTAGTTGAGTATGAAGTTGGACTCACTATGCTCTTTAGTCAGTCGGTCACAAGAGATTCCTGTTCTGAATGATCCCCCGGAGAAGCATCCCAGTCTCGGCAGGCTACTTAAAAAGCCTGAAAGAAGACAAACTTCCTAATGTAGGTGTTTAAGCTGAAACCTAGAATAAGGTACAGTGAGTGGTCTAACAAAATGGGAAAATGGAAAGCTCCAGAATCTTAGGTTGTTAAAGCGGGAGGTGCTACATGCTGGGCACCTCAACGGGTAAGAAGTAGTTCAGAAGAGACCAGCTAAAAGGTCAGATGATGGAGGCATCGTCTCCAAACACATCAGATTTCACACAACAGCCTGTACTGCTTAGAGTTAGTCTGCCTTCTTTCTCCAGGGAGCTAAAAATACTATAGCTCTGGAGAAATCTAGATGCCCAACTCTTGTACTATTCAAATAAGGCGTGAACACAGCAGTCCCTGCTCCAAATCGTTTACAGTAGCTTGATAACTGACTAAAAAAACCTGAATGCATATTTCCATTATTTTTAGATGCGATTTATTTTAGAATCCTAGAGCTTTTGGATATGTCGAGAGAAAATGAATGCAAGTCTGATGTTATTTTTATATTCTTATTTTATCATAATGATTGAAGACATTTATGACTGCTTCCAACTAGAAAGTACATCTCAAACTTCCAAGTCTATGAAAAGCCACTAAAATGTGTCTGACTGAATGTTAGACAAATCTATGACTTTTTAAAAAAGCTTTGAATATTAATGAGCACTTTCTAAAAAAATTGTTTTAAACCTTATGAAATGGTAACTCGAGTCACAACATTAACGAATTTGTTTGCGCTCCCTGTAATTATAAGAAAGTAGTAATTCTACCAAAGGATTTAAGATACTTTTAAAAGAGAAGAAGAATCCGAAACACTCTTCTACCCTGAAAGTAAAGCTACTCTGATGCCCCTCAGGATCAGCCTATTCTTAGATAACAAAATACCAGCGAAGCATGAGATTTGCATCTTCACTTCAGATTTCTCACACATGAACTTCTTTCCGCCTTATCAATGCAGCTACCAAAAGGCTTAGCACACGCAGCCGGAGCGGAGCCTCTCACTGTAGTTCTGGCTGAAAACTTAATTGTTCGTGTCCGTGTGTAGCAGCAAGTCATGCCTGCGGAATCCTGATAAATTTAACTGCAGAACAGGAAAAAACTAGGGGATATATGCAAATAAAATATTAACCTACATCTGTAAGAGTTAATGTGCCAAATTATACTACACGTATTACGCACATAATTTCATTTATACTTTAAATCAAATGGCCTGATCAAAAGGAGAAATACTCTACCTGCACTTCCAGCAATATGGGTCAGTTTAAACACGCTTAATGTTACCGTGTCCTTAGCAAATTTATTTCTGTCATTTAGATCAAAGGCGTGTATTTGCAGCATTTTCCATGCCAGCTCTATAGATACAGATACGTTACTTTCATAAGAACCTGGTACTAATGCTATTGTAATTGCTCAGAAAATACTAAAATCGCAGAATTTAATTCTATGAAAGATTTTCTTTAATAAAATATTACTGTTTTTTTCTTACGACTATGTCATTATTTATTCTTTTAATGCAGTTCGTTTCAGAAGTTTCAAAGTGTTTGACAACAACAAAAAAAATCAATTAAAAGCCCAAAGACAACACTGCAGTAACATAAAAAGAAATATAATAAAATCAAATGCAGAGTTCTAAATTATTCAAATTAAAAGTTTTTATAGGTGTCCACAGTAATAAAAAAAAATAATAAAAGGCCTTCAAAGGAAGAAAAAAGGCAACCTTCAGAGGTTTTGAAGACTGATATTTGTTTTAATAACTGTAATTAGTTTAATAATTCTGCAATACTTTTGCCTCACAGGATAGCGGCAGTTGTCTATAGAAATTACATATGTACTTGCTCAAAACTCCATTTCTTGTTTTGACTATCTATGCACCATTTTACAGATCCTTCATGCTGTATCTACTGAACACAGAAATATTTTGTGCTTTTACGATGCCTTTGATCTATAAATCTCAAAGTAACTTGAACAATCACAGCATTCTGCAAAACGAAAATTATTTTTACTTTATAAGTGGGGAGACTGAAGCGCAAGGTTCCCACCTTCAGTGATTTCACATGTCGCTGAATAAAAGTGGTCAAAAACGGAGACACGGCGAACATCCACAGTTCGCAGTGATGCATGTATGAGCCTCGCTGTGTCAGCAGCGTTGGTCCAGCTGTGCTTACTTGGGTTCCAAGGCACGAACCTGAAGTTCTTTGCTGCTGGTGACTTGAGTGTGTAAATGTTGGACCGCATGATTTATTCCCCGACTGCACATTATGGCACAGTATCTAGAAACCCATCTCATGGAGGATTCTTCTACCTCATTTGATGGCCTTTATTGTGATACAAGCTGAGAATCTCGTAGATGGTGTATTTGCCATCATTAGCTCCCTCTCATGACGGCATCCCAGTTTTACAGACCGAGAACCCAAGAACAATGGAATTAAGGGCTGAATGTAAGACTTGTCTAAATTCACCTGGAGCAAAATGATGCACTGCCCCAGAGATAATGGAGGAATTAGCATAATGAGGCAAACAAATGATTCAGAGTCATAACTTCCCCTCCAATGCCTCTTGCAACGCTTCCTTTGCTCTGCTGAGCTCTAAAACCATCTCAGGGCTGCTGACAAGTGGATGATAAAGAATAAAATGCTATCACAAATGTGGTCTGTTCCATTTATGCTCTCCACACACATGTTCCAGGGTACAGAAAAATAGAAACTGCCATGCTGGGTTAGACTGAAATGGCTAAATCCTGCCTCCAACTGCAGCCAGTAGCCAATGCTTAGGGCACACGGGAGAAACAAGGTAAGGAAGGACTGATCCTTCTCACCAAACATCACTACTTCTGGCAGTCAGATGGTCCAGGATTTCCTGAACTGCCTATCCACCATGAAGTATCTGTTTATCTGGCACCAGGTTCCACAATGTAATTATGAATTTTATGAAAAAAATATTTCCTTTTGCTTGTTTTAGATCTGCTCCTTGAAAACAGATACATGGGTTCTCTTCTTTCCTAAGTAGACTGTTCACAGACACCTTTGTAATGACATGTAAAAACATGTCATATTGTTCTCTCTGTGATCCCTCCATTTCTCGTATCCTTTGTGTCCTCTGTTTCTCACAACAGGCACATCCTCATCTATTTGGTAATATCCACCTATAGTAAAAACTCCCATTATTCACAAACCTCTATCTACCTCACCTTTAATCCCATCATTAATCACCACAACTGATAATTACTATGATTAAGAAACAGTGACACTTGAATAAAAACATTTTCTCTCATTTCATAATACCTTAAGTTTCCTAAAGGATCTTTCAACAAGGGACACTGTCAGAAATCCTAGCTCACCAGCCTATTCCAGTAAACCGAGCAGCCAACGAACATTCCGACTCAGAAGAATTTCCTCTCTCTGCAGTTTATTAAACCATTAAAATCGCCCTTGCCACACCTTTGGTGCAGGTGAGCTGGCACTCTCTGGCCAGTAGCATCTGCGATGCAGCGCATAAGGTTTAGACTGTTCCCCACAGGCAGTTTGGATGCAGCCTTTGGATCCACCTTCGGATGCTAAGAGTGTTTAATTGTACGGCCAGATGCTGCCTGGTGGCCCCGGGGCCAGTGAACATGCCCTGGCACCGCTCCGTGCACTAGCATAGAAAAAGCCCGAATCAACGAGGTTATCCAAAGCCGAGCACAAGGCACAATTTACCGTTCATGTCCGCTCTCATTTACCAGAAGCGGTTATATATATGATCAGTACATCCCCAGACAAACAAACCCCCAGATTTTGGATATTCTTGAAGGTATGGGGGCTCCTACATCCTGTGACCATCGAAGCCAAGCACGTGCTATTCATAAATGTTTAACATAAAGAGAGGCAACCACAAAGTGAGAGCAGTATTCCTACATCCCAGTTCACTGCCAGAATCACATTTTCCTCTGTTTTGTTAAAGGCACTGTAAAAATGTTAAGTCGCAGTTGCTAGTTTGCTTGTTTAAAAAAAAAATAAAACAATTAAACTATTTAATCACAGTTTAGAAGCTCTACTGGTAGGATGCTTACCTATTCCTATGACAAACCATAGCTTATTTTTTATTTTAAATTACTATAAAATAATTTCTTACTTTGCGTCTTTTGTTCCAGGAAAGAGGTAATCGGAGATAAACTATTTCTTCTACTGTGAACATTAAAACCTAAACACTCCCTCCCCTTTCCTATGTGTTGTCTTTCCAGGCAACCCTTCATTAAAGCCGTGTTTTAGCGTGGCATACTTCCCCACTCTTCCTCATTTAGTTGTTAAGACTACCTAACCAATTACCCAGGTTTTCAGTTATTTCCTTTAAGTCATACAGGGTCTCGTGCAGTTGAATTGAACTGAGGGCTTATTGAATAACGAACTCTCATCTGACATTGTGATTGTTCTGATCAAACATAATTATAACTTTGCCAGGTTTCATTTAGGAAACCTAATCACCTTCTCAGTGAAACACAAGCTTTTATGCAATTTTTATGTATTAGTGTGAACTGTACTCCTACTACACATTCACACTTTCCTTTGTGCTTCTTCCATGTCCATTGGTTTTTGTAGCTTTGACTGCTGCACTGCTCCACCTAGTTCAGACAGCATCAATTCTGCTACGCCCTGCAGAAAGATGACTTGTTCAATTTAACCTGAGGTGAGATTCATCTGACTAACTTCAGATAGGTACAACATAGTCATTTGGAGTCTGCATTACTAGATCCCTGCTACAGTCGGTGGAGAGGAAAAGGCATTTCGTAGGACAATATATTTCAGTCTGAGAAAATCACAGGAACCAGCTGAGATCCAGACTTTGAAACTGTAGTCATCGAAAATTAACTGAGAGAATTCTGTTTCACTGACGTATTTTTCTAATACCACCTTCCTCATAAGCACATGAGGAGAGCAAATTCTTTGATTGTCCTGAGAAACAAGAGGAACAGCACTTGAGAGAGCAATGCGTTTTATTTTCCCAAGTGATTAGCAGTCAAAGAGTGCCAACCTGTGAGTGGGAATCATATTCAATTACCATTAATCTAGAGTAGAAAATAAGGGCGTGATTGTTCACAGAGGTTTAGTGTGTAATTCTGGTTTTTTTCAATGATTTCTCCAGAACATACTATACAGCCAATGAAAATCTTCCAGAGACTTATTTATAGCGCGGTCTAAAGCATAAAATTGTCCTCTCTGATGAGTTATGATCAAATACATTGTCAGCCTAAGACAAAATGAATTTGAACCAGCAGTGCGTTTCCTCGAGGCATGAAGAAGGAGGTGGTAATAAGAGATAGTGAGGTTTATTATGTGCTCTGGTTCACTATGTTCACATGCAACAAATCATTTCCCTGTTCTGTGACTCAATTTACCCTTGTGTAGACTGAGGATTCGTATTTTCTGAAAAAGCAGCTGGGAAGTTTTACGGCTCAGAATTACCCTTTGCTTTCAAACACACATGAACTTCTGCTGGTTTCACATCTGGAACGGAAATCAGAGTTCAGCCCTTGAGGTCCACGTAAATAATTTGAGACTCTCAGCTGAAAAGGGTCTAGGAAAGTGTGCATTAATATTTAAACTTGCTTTGCATGGCATTTTGTGGGACATGTTTTCTAATCATTGACATTATCCAAACATGCCACATTTCCTCCTTAGCTAGGTTTTACTGTGGGATTATCTTGATTGATGTGGGTAACAGCATTATTGTCAAAAGCGCTCTTTTATGCATGCACTCCAGTTCCTGTGAACAAATGTAAAGATTAGGGGTTTATACAACAGGTATTAACAGACTTTTCCTGTTATTAACCATTTAGCTCAGTATTTTGCTTTATGCTTTGTGCATGAAGGCTTTACGATTAAGTATTCGAAGCGATTCTGCCTTCTTTTTCTTGTTTGATTTACTGTTGGACAAGCTTACTTAAGTCTTTGCTCACCTTTTCATATTTGAGGAATTCAAAAAATCTGCAGGCGCGAGGAGGGTGAATACATTATATCATACATTAAGGATGAACATAAAATCCATTTCCACATTACTCTGTATGACTAAAAACCTTATCGGTAAAGTCATCGACTTTATTAAAATCACGTGTAAAATGACGTTTTACAGGTGGATCCTGCCAAGACTAGGGCTGGACGGGGTTTTGAGCAACCTGGTCTAGCGGTAGGTGTCCCTGCCCATGGCAGGGGGGTTGGAACTAGATGATCGTTAAGGTCCCTTCCAACCCAAACCATTCTGTGATTCTATGGCATATGCCACATCTTGGACATAACCCTCATCAGGGTCACAAGAAGACATTCACAGCTCTGTGAATATGCTGTTCTCTGGTCAATGCTGGGAACAGTACTGTCAGAGAAAAAGAAAGGTAAGTGCCACTCAAATAAATGATTACAATATAATTCAAAGATCTACATAATTTTCTGCCTTGAGTCCCAGCATGTAGCATTCCTCTCTTGCCCATCTTTCTCTCAAAAACCTCTGGTTTTAGTTTTTATTTTTGTCAAAGGGCTCGGAAACCTTTTACATACTTGTCTTTAGGAAAATCTAGTCCTCATCTATTCCCCACTATCTACACATTTGAAAGTTAAAGGTATGCAAAGGTTTTTCTTCATGATGATAGAAATATCAGAGGATTAAAAAAAAAAAGTTAGAGCAACAACATTAGGCTGAAATATGTGTATTCACTTCACTTCGAAGCCTGTAGCTTCCAAAAAACTTGGTGTTTGCATGATAAAAGGAATGAATGTTGAAATGAGATTTTTACATATAAATAGGTTTCTTACAAATCACATATGTATATAGCTTAAAAAGCATCCCAGATTCTTTATGGTTGTAAAATGTTTAGTTGTTGACCTCACTTCATTCCTCTTAAGGAGAAACAGATGGCTGTAATTGAAATTATATGTGATTTTAAAGTTGTGCCTAATTTATGGATTTTGATACAGCTCTTCATTATTATACCATAAAAAAGGATTTCTTTTTTCCCCTTCCTTCTCTCTTTTAGATTTTTATTTTGATTTAAATGTTATTATTTAAGCCTGGCCAGTGTTACAGGCAAGGGTGTAATTCTGGCACAAATCCTTGTTCTGGGATAACGGCTACACTGTGCGTTTGGCCCAAGCACAGGCTGATGACATCATCCACTATGTGGACAACTAACAAACCCCAAGATCTACACTACGCTCCCCTCTCATTTTTGGGTACGGCAACACAATAAAGATCTCTCTCTCTCTCAGTGCCAAGTAGCGTAGGCAAGCTTGAGCCGTGCTGTGAGCCAGGTCCCTGCGAGCCTGCAAGCCACCCGGCGACTTTGGCAAGAGCCCAGCGAGAGCTGGTGCCACCGTCATCCAGGTCTCAGCCCTCCTCCTCGGCTGCACCCCTTGCCTGAGGGAAGCCAAACTCCTTGTCCTTCTCCCAAGGACGCCGGGGGAAGGGAACCCCCACGCAGCAGCGCACCACGCTCCTGTTCACGAATGCAGGGACGTTTAAGAACCACTAGAAATCACTGAGGATTTAATGCAGTGAAGAGACGGTCCCAAAAGGTACGAAGCAATAAATAACACAAATAGAAGGGAATTACAAGCTCTTCTAAGACAATAACTTGTATTCAAGAGCTCGGGTGCAAAATCTGAAGGAGAATTAGCAATAGTTCCATGAGGCAAGATCAGTGGCAGTTTGAATTTTTTTCAGTTTTATAAAATAAAAGATACAGCATCAGAAGCTGGCACTGCTTGATGGTGTCACTCCATGACATGAAGAGCCATACAATCTGGCTAAACTCAGCTGCTACAACTGTCTTACTATCTCATTTGAAAGTACCGGGGTGGGAGGGTTCCCCTAACGCTTCCGTAATTCCGGTCAGCCTATTATTTCAGAAACACATTTCCTTTGTATAAAAACAGGGAAATGTTCTCTGCCGATACAGAACCATTATAATACGCCCAGTTTTAAGCAAAGGAAATAATTTGAGTTTGTTTGGCAATTAATTGAAAATATAGTTTTCTTTCACAATTTAAAGAAACATTAAATAAAATACGATCAGTGTAATTCTTTTTACATTCGGGTGACAAAATTCCTTTCAATGCTGTGTGATGGAAACACTTTCCCAGGGGATCTCCCCTGTCCCCCTCACATTGACCTAAGCTCTACAGGATAAGAAATCTCAACAGCAAAGCCCTGCTTGGCAATATTACACAGTCTTTCCTGGAACCCTTCCCCATACCCTACCGAGCTAACACCATGGCAAGTCACAAGATCTGCTTTGTAAGTCGAGGTTAAACCTTCAGAAATCTTAATTAGTCTACTGAGCATTTGCAAATAGGTACTATACAAAGATTGAAAAAAAGAGGCCTACCAAGTATGGGAGGAAATATGGTTAGTGGAATAAAGAGGAATTTCTCAAGAACTGGAGACAAAATCAGAAGGAATAAATTTGCACATTTAAAGTGCCCATTTATAGTGGGGAATCACTGAGATTTTGCATGACCGTGAGACAGACAGGATGCTTTAAAAATGACTGTATTTACAAAAAGTCAACCAACTTTCTTCTACTTTCCTGCTCAGAGAATGACAAAATTTTAACACGTGTTCCTAAACACACATTATTGGGGTACAGTCAAGAGCTGCCTGAAGCGCTGTTCTCAAATGAACTTCTAAGCTCCTCCCTCCCTCCGATCCTGCTCTAAGGGAGGAAAAGGGGTCGGACCAATGAGGCCAAACCAACTCAAAGAGGAAGCTCTTAAAACCTTCAAACTTTTTTGAGCTGTTTTTCACCCAGTGCCGGTGGATAGAACCATTCCGGAGCGCTAACAGCTGGCACCACAGGCTCACCCAACGGAGCGCTACCTCTGTCGTGAGGAGCTGAGCGTTCGCAGCGATGCTTTTCTCTACAGTGCCGCCTTTCAAGGCCAAATACTGGTGACGCACCTTCGGAAAAAAATGCAACCAGAGAAATTACTCAGGATGTTCTCATAAGGTTTTTTTTCAGCAAGTGTAAGCAAGTGGCTTGCGGCTTCAGGTGGGCGGCCACCCACCTGAAAAGGCTGGGAAAATTATGCTAGAACAGAAGCACAAAATTTGAATTAACTGTCACACAAAGGAAAATTGTCCAAACTGAGTGAAATGTCAATGTGAAACAGGACAGAAGCTACTTTAAAAAGTGTAATTGATTTTATTTTCTGGAATTTAAGAATTTAGTTTTAAAATTATTACCTTTTTAGTACTGCGTTTAAGCGCTTCTCTGCACTGTTGTTTTTCAACATATCCTATATTGAATACTGCATATAATATAGCAAGGTGATTAAAAACTTTCCAGTGGCCGCTTTGGAGGAACCAAATGGAACGGTTTTCCTTCGAGTTCCCTCTGCCACTGATAAACTGACAGCCTCTCCTTTTCTGAATCCCTCTCTCAAATGTTTAGGCACTCCTTATATCTGGCATGGTAAACATCTACCTTACTGAAATCATGATTGTCCACTGACTGCAACGCATTGCACCAGACCATTTCCTAGGTAACATCTTGCACTGACTTACCTCAACAAAGGAATGCATAAAAGATTAATGCCTCTGTACGACCAATTATATCATTGTCTTCAGTTATCAAGTTTAGTTTCAAGCATATTTTTAGGAGCTAGTTTTTAGAAATTTTTACAAGAGTATCACTTTAAGAGATGTAATGTGTCCACTTACTGCATTTAAAAGGGAAAACAGCTTCTGGATGCACAAGTGCAGTATGGAATTCTGCAAAAATTAACATTTCAGCATGCTAAAAACTTACAATAATGCAGAATAATGTAATTTTCATAAACAAAAAATAGTTTCACTGTACACATTTCAAATAAATTAAGCTCTAAGACTGGAAGCTACATTTATTTTCCTTTCTAAACTCAAGGAAAAGGAAAAATCAAGGCAAGTGCAGAAAACGTTTTCCATTTTTGGTCAAACAGCAATGCTATTCACATACATCACCTAATTAATGGAGACCTAGAGGCTTTCTCTTTTAAAATGCGACAGGTTTATAGTACCACGCTACATGCTGTAAATAGCAGTAAGCATTGGAGAGTGCGAGATACAGAATAATTGATAATGTATGATGAGACTCATATGACAGCAGAAATAAACATGTTTCATTTATAACAGGGGTAGCTGAATTATGTGATGTTCTATTTTCCCAAGCTCCCGGCATTTCCTCCGGGTTGCCTTAACGCTTGAGCAGATTTCTATCAGAATTACCGAAAGAAATGCCAAGCGTCCACTGGTTCTGGCTACGACCCTTTTCTTTTTTGCCAGGTTTCGATGTCCCTCCTGCAAGGATCCTAACTACCATCACACTCCCCACTTCCCCACACAGAAATAAGGCAAAATATGACAGGAAAGATGCCTACATCTTCACCCATGTGAAGTGGTGCTCTCTCTTCAGCCTGGTATGAACTCTCCTGCTTGACTGCACACTCATGTCTTTGCACACTAGATTTTGGAATAAGAGGTAAAACATATCTTCTAGGTTTGGATTAATTATTTTAAAAGTAAATACTTCTTCCTCCAAAAATCGTTGCAGAGCAATCACACTGAGTACTTCCACCAAATAATAAAATAAAAAAAAAAGAAACAAAAGCCCTCATCATGCCAATAATTACTCATATAATCATTTAGGTTGGGAAAAGCCTTTAAGATCATTGAGTCCAACTGTAAACCTAACATTGCCAAGTCCCCCTACTAAACCATGGCCCTCAGCACCACATCTACAGGTCTTTTAAATACCTACAGGGATGGTGACTCAACCACTTCCCTGGGCAACCTGTTCCAATGCCTGACAATCCTTTCAATGGCGAAATGTTTCCTAATACCCAATTCTAAACCTCCCCTGGCACCACTTGAGGCGACTTTCTCTTGTCCTATCACCTGTTACTTGGGAGAAGAGACCGACCCCCACACCTCACTACAATCTCTTTTAGGTAGCTGTAGAGAGTGATTTACTAATTTCAAAGTGTCTCCTTCTTAATTTTCCACAATATTTTTTACAATTTTTAGTTTCACAATATTTTGCATGAAAAGGAGCCTTCTCGCCTTGCAGGCCAGCAATTAGAATGGGGTGCCAAAGGCTCAGATTCAAATTGAATCTCTCTGAAACAAAACAAGCATTTAGGAAAATACCTTACACACAAAGTAACAAAGTACTGTGGGCTGGAGCCCCCTCAGTCTCCCATTTTTTCTATTAAGCACTTAAATATTCATTAATACCAGAACCTGGGCACCTCCAAAGAGCGTTCTAAGCAGCAGGCTACAGAGTTATTTTGTATTGCTGACCAAAACAGATGCTTAAGAGTTTTATGCATAGAAGAGCTGTTCCAACAGAAAAGTATGACACTCTGTAATAGCATATAGCTCCATGGTTAGGACATTTTCTTCCAAGTTAAGGTGGAAAAAAAGTTACATCTTCCGAAAATCAGTAGAGATTTGAACTGTTTCTGATCCGACACACAAAAGAAAACTGCAGCACCTGTTTTGTGATAGCAGCTATATCCTCCTGTAAATCTAGCTCTTGCTCTTATCTAAAATGCCTGCAAATGCATTTTTGGTCAAATAAAGCATGTTGCTTTGATTAGCCGGAAAAAAAAAGCAGGGAGGAGGGAAGAGAGATCTGTTTCTCGTCAACTGGAACCATTTTAATTTATTTATTTTTAAGTCGGTCACTGAACTGACAAATCAATTTATTGTGTAGCCCAAGTGCAGACCGCCTGCCCTGAAGTCAGAGCAAGCTGCACGTATGTAGGCAAAATTTGGCCTTTGCTTTGCGAGCGCACCCCCCTGAGCTGCGGAGCGCGGTTCCTACTGCAGGCTCTGCAGGTTCCGTGTCAGCAAATGCCAATGGGTAAACTAAGAGAGAGAAGCTTTGTAGAGATTAAGAGATTACGGTTTCTCTGCAAGATATAATTAAAAGAGAAGGAGCTTAATTTCTCTAATTCCTAAAATGGAATGAATCAGAGTAAAATATCTTGTATTTTTATTTTCATAAAAGTAAGTATTAATATGTGTTTCACAAAGCATTGTATCACTACACATGTATTCCAACAGCAACAAAGCAGATGTATCCATTAACAAACACCTGCTGAGATAAGCACTTTGCACTATACTAATTCATAATGATATCTATATACTGCTTTTTGTAATTTCATCTAACTTTTTAATTCAGTAATTGTACAACAATTAAAGAAGAGCGAGCTATGTAATAAAGAAGTAGAATTGTGGCAATTTTCTGCAACCTCAAGCAAAACATAAATACCTGGAGGAGATTTACTTCTTTGCCATTTACTGTGACCAGTCCACATCTACAAAGAATTACTGCTAGGTACTTCCTGACCATAAGCAGGAAAAATTTTCTGCTTGCTGTTTAAATCCCGTATCAGTAACTGGCCAAAATTTGAATTCCTGTTTCTGGGGAGCATATGGATGGTTTCTGGTTTAAGCTTCTCTGAACACGTCATGTTTAATAAAAGAAAGCAAGAGAAGTAGCCCCAGTAATGCAAAGAAGCCCCTATTCATAGGGATACCACGAGGAGGTGGCATCTATTGTACATCAGTCCAGATCTCTGGAAGGTTTTTGGAAAACCATCAACGCACCTTCTTGGAAAGCGCCACTTGATATTGCCCTTAAAGCACCACAGCACATTCAAAATAAAAATCTACCCTTGGCTGTGGGGACAGTTTACCCCGAAGCTGATGCGCGGTGCCACAGGCAGCAACGCCTGCGCCACGGGGGGATGCTCCGGGCGTAGGAGCAGCCTCTGCCTCCGCTCCAGCCTGGAGCGCTTGATTTAGGGACCCAGTGGCCTAATTTGTTACAGCTGACTCGCAAAGCTGGTGCACAGCGTGCCTTCAACAATTACAAAGATGGAAAGTACAAATATGTTCATCCAACCTGACCTTAAGTCTGTAAAATTCCCCTAAAGTCTGCGAATTTCTGCAACAAACCAAAATATTCTGGTTCAATTGCTGTTTCTTTCAGGAGGCTATCCAGGTGCAATTTAGGGTTCCAATGACAAATAACAACCACATTTCAAGACATATTGTTTCAACAATGAATTAAGCTAATTTAAAAACACGTACCTTGTTTTTATCTGAATTTGTTCTCCTAAATGTGAAATTTACCAGTTCCATTCACAATGCATTTGAATACAACCTATTCCTTCATTTGAATGGAAAGACAAGTTATACAGAAATAAACAGGGTAAATCAAAACACCACCAGTTCTTCTCTTTGGAACGGGCTGAGTACTTCTTTATTCCTCACCTATTTCTAAATGTGAATTTTATTAGCAGTTAAGCTGGCATTAGAAAAGTTATGCTTTTTACATCCCTAGTCTGGAAGAATTGTACATTATCAGGAAGAAAACTATCAGGAATCCTCAGCCAGAAAGCCAAACATGATCTAACTAGAGAGTCTGACGCCTGCACCTAGGTCTAAGTTTGATTTCTCAGAAACTGGGGAGGTACGAACATGACTTTCTATTTCAGATGCACTACATAGATACTGAGGGAGCTTTAAGAGTTCCCTGGCAGAAAAGGAAGAAAACAGGAACCATCTAAACTATCCTTTATCTCCCTGACCCTGCACTTTCTTGCAAAGAACAGGACCTGCGGGATATTTCCCTCCCACTGCCCCAAAGACATTTGTCCTGTGTGCTTAGGTAATAAAAATATTTGGGAGGTTCTAATCTCTGCAAATAAAGAAACCCTCCCCACGAAGTGGAAACACAAAGTGAAACCTAGCACTGCTTGCTAAGGTTTTCCCTTGGGCCATTTTTCCATTTGGCAGCCCAGCCGCCCCCCATGCCCCACTCTCACTCCCACCCATCATGTTCCTCCTGCACCATCTTCCAGTTCCCCCTCTACTCACCGTGCCCTTTCCCTTTGTGGTCTCTCTTCTTACCTCTTAACAACTGAAAAAATCCTCCCCTAGAAATCCCATGAAAATATTTTAAAAACTCAAAACTCGGGAAGCCCTGACAAAGACCTCTCCCTTGATAAAAGGAAGACAAAAAGAAACTACAGAAAACAAAGACCAAGTGTACCGGTATAATACCTACAGTCACCGTATTTCTCATTCTTTTTTATTCTGTCCCCTTTTTCATACTCTGTTTACACTGTTTCGTTGGATACTATTAACTTGCCATCACACAGTATGTGGGCAGTTCTTGTTCCCTACATATCTGTAAACCAAACATCTATATTGGTTAAATATACGAGCAAGAATATTACATAAAACACACCTTTTGACTCTTATCTCCATCCCTGTGTTAGCCCCCATCCTGTACATATCCTTATAGTAAAAAATACTGTGAAAAAATTCCAGCAGATGCAAGGCTGAACGGATGCCTCCACAAAGGATATAAATAAATTTCTGTAATTCAATTGCAGGGTTTAATTTTATGGTAAATTTGAATTCTATAATAAAGAATGTTAAACTCTATGCTTTTTCGCCTCATGCTTCTGTCAGTAATAAAAATCTGTTTTTCGTAACAGCTAATTACAAACAGAGCATATTCATAGAAAACTATTTCTATCTCCAGTGAAAAAGACTGTTGTTTACAAAAAACCCAAAAAACCATCACATACAGGAAAAAAACAAAGGAAGCAGGGTCCTTGCAGGACATTCCTATACTCAGGTTAGGACATCTTCATGAAGTTACAGCAATCTCCTATGTTGCTATAACAGCAAAATCCAAATAACTAAATAACCACACTTAGCGAATACTCTGGCATAAATATGCAAAAATGAAAGAACAGACCAAAACATCCCTTTCGTCCAAAGCCTGGCTAGGACCAGGCAGTCTGGGAGATCCCTTCCTTCAACGCTGCTGGCTCATGGACTCCATCAGGCATCGGAGCCGAATGGCTGGAGCACCTGGTCTCCCACCAGAGCGTGCGGAGCCCATGGACAGTGCTCCAGCGCTCAGTGCGGCTACTGCCAGAGCTCTAGCAATCCCGTAAAATCAGCAGGAAAGCCATCAGATAGGCACTTTGTAGCAAAAAAACTGTAGATGGCCACAATGAAGTAAAAGCAGCAGGGGGTGAAAACAAACAAAAGATGCTAAAACTGCAAACAAACAGGAAAAAAGTGGCAACTGGCAAAAGCAGTTTAAGAAACAAACCTAAAACTGAAGCAGGCAGCACGTTAGCAGCAACACAAAGCACAGACGGCTTCCCACACCCTAAAAGGCAGGCAGGAGTTAGCGACGGATTTCAAACACTTGGTTGCAAAATAAAATTAATCTAGCAAATAGAAATCTTCTTTTGGGAGGGGACTTTTTCCCTTTAATCATCTGTTTTATAGTTGTCCTAGTACTATCAGATAAAGACTGAAAATTATCAGAATCACTCTCTAAGACGACAACATGACAGTACGACAACCAAGCTGGTGAGAAGATCTGGCCTGGTCAGCCAAAAAAAAATCTTTAGAGGTTTTAGAGAATAAGAAACATTCAGGACAGAGGCGTGTGTTCACAACGAACTCTGTCCTAGCCCAGAAGTGACCAATTTTACCGCTTTCAAAATAAAAGAGAGGTTGTTCTTGTTTTTTGAATTACAGCCACAGGATGAGGTACCTCTCATTCACCCCCATGAAACAATTAACAAATACAGCACTCTTCCAGGCTGACGGCATTATTTCCTACACTAGAAGAACTCAATCCTGTATTCCTACCTGTCTATTAAGAGATAGGTTACCATACCCATCAGGGCATTCCCCATTCTCCCCGTGGAGGCTATGAAATTATAGAGGACAATGCTAAACTGTAGAATTCTATCATTATCAGCCACCTTAGCCGGAAAGGGAACTTCAAATCCCTGTGCCCAAGAGCTGACATCAGAGCTGAAGCTGTCCTTAGCATGGAAACTGGAGCCCTCAGGTGAATACAAACCATTAAACCTCATGCTCAGGTGTATTTTCTCTCTGGCCCACTGAATCATAAATTATTTTCTGCCTAAAATAACCAAGACATATGAGGTTAAGGAAACTCCTTGTACGTGAGAAGAGATTCTAAATCAGCTCGGGTCTCGGGTACTGTCGGTGAATGCTTTAACCGTAAAGCAAGCGTATACACAGAGAAGCTTTTATATCAGCAGGCCTTCAGCTCACTGCCTTAAATGCAAGAAACTACCTATTGCTTTTTTTTTTTAAAACTGAGCTCTATAGAGTACTCTTGAGACAAGCCAGTTAGGTAGAGCATGAGCAGAGGGCATAGTGCTCTGTTTCTTTCCCTTTCCTTTCCACCTCCTCCACGAGGTATGGTAGAGATGGCTCTTTCACTCTGTACACACATAACAAGCCGGGCTCACCCTCCCCTGCAAGCCACGAAGGAGCAGAGAGACAGCCAAAATAAAGTGGAGTTGTTATTAATGCTGGCCTTTACCTTGGGACTTTGCATTTGCTCCCTCCATATCTGAACAGGTAAGTTTTACGATGGCAGAGTCTGAAAAAATATCTGGGATCTGGAAGACATTCTTCCTATATGGCAAAATTCACCAATTACTATCTTACTTTTGATACAAAATTTTAATTTTTTACAGTAAATTTGGTAGGTTCTACCATCACTAGCAAGCTAGGAAGGTTAGATAAAGAGTTCTGTAATCAATTAAGCTGCCTGAATGTAAAACTTGGTTATACCACTGCAAGTTCTGAGAGCACCTTAATCACAGTTTAGCTTCTTTCCTCAAATCTTTTCTGGCACCTGTAGGATAATAGGAATTGGTTTAAGCTTCTGGGCTCTTCACTGGGCACTGCAGTATATTTGAGAACTGAATATCACTTCTGCATATTCCAGAACCACCAGTGCCCCATGGGAATTCAGAGGGCACCACTGGGCAGCCCAGGCCATGGCTCTCCTTTGAGGAAGGGCAATTAAAAAGATTCCCTGATGCTGGATTCAACCATGTTACGGTGACTGTTCCACCTGATTCTTTTGGGATGAACCACAGCAGTTCACTATGTACACCCTGCATTTCTTCATATGCTTATGGAACACAGAGATTCCACTGGCTACTTCAAAAAAAAACAAAACCCACACCTCTTAATAGTGACTATTCTCTAACAAACTGCCATGAGATGCGATTAATGAGAATTTCACTGTGGCATCAGGTCTCCTTTAAAAAAGAAAAGGAGGGGCAGGGGGGAGAAGGGGAGAGAGATGCTATAAGTTCAGAAGCAAAAGACTGTTATTATTCTGAAGCAGGAATGACATCCTTGCATTAACACAGTATGAAATCATGGTAGCAATTTTCATGCCGTATTATTTTGTTTTTGTCAGGTCACTGATTTTCAATTTCATCAATACTATATAAAACTAAGGAAGATAATAGAATAAAAAGCATCCATTTGGAGTCCACTACTGAAGCACGAACAGGTTGCTGCTTCTGTGAATTTAAACCAACCAGCCCACTTACAGAAAATACAGGTTACTCTTGTCCTCAAAAACCAAACTCAGAGGTTACAGAAAAGGCAATATACCAAAGTAAACCTGATAAAATTCAGAGTAAGTATACGTTGCTGTAGTTTACAAGTTGATCTCAAGTTCCTCTAACATACAACAAAGTAATGAGAGAAGTACAAAGCAAAAAAAACACAGTGGGCTTTGTTTTCACTCCTCTGGACCCATGTTCTTCAGTTTTTCCCAAACACTACTCATTTCAAGTGAAATTACCACTTAAATCATCCGAGATTTACCTTACTGATTCTCATCTTTCAGCTGCCTTTCTGTATTTTGACTGTATTGTTACAACTCATCTGAGGTCTCCTAAACCACAAGTTACACAAAATACAGGAGAGACCCACGCGATTTTCAAAGCACAGCTGCCAAGTCACCACCTGTGAGGGTCCCAGTTCAAGAAGAAAAGCTCATGGAGCTGCACCTGGGTAGCAGAGAAGCCCCTAGAGATCCACCTCTCCATTTAGAGGCATTTATGTGGTTCTTTGCCCTGAGAAGAGAAGAAGGGAGAACGAACAGAAAGCAGCTATTGCTGATAAAAAGACCTAATAAGCTTGGAGTTGGGCAACTTGACTATGAAGCGCGTCAATAGCTACTTCTCTAGTTCGTGACTGCTCCACCAGGCTCTACACCCCCAGAGCTCCTTATCTACACACAGCCTCAGCCCAAGCAAGAGAACCTTTCCTATGAAGAAGCCACCAAACTGTCAGGTTTCCTCTCAGGCATACTCCTCTCCAAGATCAGAGATGACTTTCCAAGGAGAAAAGTGCAGTCCTCCTCCCTTTATTCTCCATTTGTATCCATGGCAGGCATGTTCCTCACTTTCTCCAAGTCCACTGGGAAGACTAACTGCTGCTCTTATTCCCCGGTATTCTTGTCGATGCGCAGAAGAGACCCAAGGGCTGGGAGGGATCTCATGCTCAGTCTGGCCAAGCCTGGATGGGTGAGGAACAAGGCCATGCTGCACAGCACACCCACCCCATAGTTGAAACAAGCTCTTGTAAGGGCAACAACACGTCTGCTTCCTCTGTAAAAGCTTAAACACGGACAATTCCTGTGATTTTCTCCATTGTCCTGCCAATATTGGCAGTCACACATTTCCCTGTGAAAAAGCTGTGAATTAAATTGGACATTCCATGATTTTCTTTTTATAAAACTGGATCCTTCCCATATCTATTTGAAAATAATTAGTCCTTCTCCCACACCGAATGATTAAAATGTAACTAACACCACACTTATTTTACATGATCAATGTTGGTACAATGAATAGCACATGAATTAATAATGTCTAGGCACTTTTTCTAATTGTTTCCTAATGTTCTGTTATTATACATTCATTTGATATTCACTGTAATGCTAGCAATCGCCCTTTTTTCATTTGTTCCATAAAAATCACACATTTTGCCTTTGCTTTCTGCAAAAGAATTAAAAGAATGAAGTACGGTTACCTGCTTTTCACTCTCACATTTCAAAAAGTTGCACAGTCACTCATGGAAAAAAAAAAAGTTTTTTTTGTTTGAAAAAAAACAAAAAAACAAAAAAACCCAACAAAACCCAACCACACAACACTGCACAGGGTAAATGCTCACTTGGGGAACGAGATCTCTTGCACAGGATGGTCGGTCACTGCCCAGAGAGCAGGAAGAGTCTCCATTTCAAGCCTTCTTGCAGCAGCACCTTCAGGTGGATTGGGTTATATTCCCCAAATTGCTGTTCTCTTCATCTCTTACAAGTAAATCAGCTGGCTGCTGGTCCTGTACAGCCACTCCAAAACAGGCATCATCCATCAGTACTGGTCATCTCAAACAACGTAACCAAACATACCCTATCTTAACTATGCAAAGAGACTCTTCTACACAGCCAGCTCTGCATCTGCAGGAACTGTTTCTACTGACTACTTCCAGGTCTCCCATCTATGTATAATTTGGTTGATTGTGCAGGAGGAACCACCTGGATGAACCTGCCGGAGCAGCCTGGTTCCTCACCCAGCACACAGAGAGAGCCTGTCCACTGGTCCAGGCACAGCAGGAGTCAAGAATTCCCACCTGGAGCCCTCCTTCACCACATCAAGCACTTCACTGTAGTGGGGCATGGGAGTTCAATCGATCACCTTGTTTCAAGTTGGTTCATTGTCTCCTCTCAATCGATTGTCTCTGCTCTGTCTCAGTTCCCGCATCACTCGGGGAAATGACAACTTCCCTGTCCCGGGTGACCACATGGCAGAGCCCTGATACCCAGCCACACCTCAGCCACTACTTACAGTTCAAAACCCAATTCCACCCTTATATTCCACTTATATCTTCAATTCTGTAGGTTCTTGCCATAAAGCTCTCAAACCTGCTATTGAATCATGAGGCATTTTTGTTCTGGACATACTGAATGTCATATTTCTGCATTAGGAATTTATTGTCATTGTGGGTATCTGTTTGGTTAACATCTCCAAAGTCTCTCTTTCCTGTGGGCCAATGGCCAGTATAATGTCACTACGGGAGATGAAACGAGCACATACTACTTTAGGTAAAAACGCACAGATATACTGCCCTGAACCATCATGACCTGTCCCCAGAGAATTCTAAGGGCCCTGAGATTACAACCTTTTTCTTCTATTTAAGTCAAGATAAAATAATAATTAAAAAAAAATCATAAATGCCGATGTGTCTGTTGTTCACAAGTGTGTATGTCGCTGAAAGCTTATATTTTTCTCACTCCCATGGTGTCCAAATTTTCCAGATGGCATCATCCTTCTTATTATGAGTTACATTTACTTATCTGTTCTTAGCTTGGGAGTTGTCATGAAAAGGAATTCATATGAGATTCTTCATGGAATCAAACTTGCCTTGAAACAAAACAAAATCCTCTAATTACACATATTACTATCTACGCACTTAGGAGAAAAAATAAAATGCATTGTGTAGAAACACATTCTTTAAAAGCAGGGCACCTGAATGCGATGGAAGTAAACAATGCGATATTCAAAGCAGTGAGTACAAGTACTGGTTTTGTTTGTTATTAGGCTTTGTTTGGCTTGATCATAACTCCCAGCACAAAATCAGCTAAGACAGATCACTTGAGACAAAACAACAAACTATTCTCTTATTAAACACAAAGAAAAAAACCCCCACATTTGGTGGGTATTAACACTCAGCGAAAAGCTCACAAAATACAAAACATGATACAGGATGACTCCAGGCTTTGTTTTGTGCCCTTGTCCATATCTTCAAAACACCTTATCATGCAAAACAAAAAAAGTACTTCACATCAATATTTTATTGAAATCCTTTCAGAGAAGACTTATATACATTATATTTTCAAGATGAGATGCAGACTATTTTAGTTGCAGGAGAGAGCAATATATTGGATAATAGCTGACATTTGACTCCCAGGGTTTTTCTTTTATGAATCAAAATTCATTTAGCGATAGTAAAGTAGAAGACTGTGGCTAAGAAATCGATAGGAACGTTCTGTATTCTGGTTATGGAACACAGAGATAACCCTAAGTCAACATTAATGATGCTGGCCTGTGTAAACATTGACAAAGCCAAAGGAACGATTTTAAATAATAGACTTCAACAAGCAGGTATCGACAAGCTGCATTAATGGAGATTGCTGCCATACTTTATGATGGTTTTAATTTATTCAGTGTGTGGAAATGATCAGTAGCATCCAGTTGACAGCTGTAGGATGATGTAATTTGGACAACATTTTTCAAACTACACGGCAGCGGTCATCTCCTCCTTTTCTCTAAAAGCTCTAAAATAATAAAATCCCTTTAAAATACATAACGTTTACTTACTGGCTCCCCCCAGCTCTGTGCCAGTTGCCAAAGACGGTTTTATTTTTATTTTCCTTATTGGCAATGAACGCACTGAATTACACTGCCAAATGTATGTATCCCATGCATTAATAAATCAGTTACAGTCCATAAAATAAGCAGAACAAGCACCCTGTATTTCCTGACTCTCCAAAACATCACTGCTCTTGGAAGGAACTGTTTATGTTCAAAGACTGAAACATCAAAACAGGAGCGAGGGATGAGGATGGGAGCTGCCTGCTCCATACACACATGATTAAACCCATCTTCCCCTCAGCTCAGGAAGAGAACTGCCTGATACGACTGACCCCAGCAAGGGGGTAAAACAAAGGAGGGGATGAAAGCGTGTTTAACGAACAGCCCCAACAGAAGCAAAGAAGCAGTATCAAGAGCAATGCAGGTAAAGACCAAGATACATTCCAAATGATAATATCAAATATTAATTCTAAGAACACCAGTTCTTCAATCTTGGGATTGAAACATTTTGCTTCTGAAACCCAGAAACCTAAGCCAAGTTTTTAATTAGACATTAAATAAAAACAACAGCAACGATCTATTCCTATTCAGGTTTACTTCAAGGAGTTGATTTTTATTAAATCTTTGCCTGTGTGGATACCAATGTGTACTTTTTCCCTCACTCAACCTGAAAACAGAACCATTCTTGAGGTCACTTAGCTAAAGCCTTAGATCATTCACTTAATTTTCAGTTTATTCAAAACCAATTCCATTACATTACTCTAAATACTCAAGTGTACTGCAAAGGGAACTGTCAGGCATACCGACAAGTATACAGTTCAGAACTCTGCAAAATATATCTCATTTCCTTAAATCCAGCATAAATCAGAGGTTTAATAGTGAATCATCTCTAAGAGATGGCAAAAAAAGCCATTATATGGTGACTGACAATAACTGTGCAAAATTAATTAGAAGTTTCAGTCAGTGTCGCAAAGGCAACAATAAACAAACATTTTGGGTCATCCTTCATTTATTTATTAAGTCTTCCAATACTTGTTAGCAAGTATTGCTAACAAGGCCCCAGTTCCTATGCTTCTGAAAATTCCATATTTAATTTAAAATTTAAAAAAAAAAAAAAAAAGCATATCTACCTCATAGTTATAAAGACAAGCTTCAACATGCAACTTTAATGTACCTCAAAGACACAAGCAAGAATGCAAAGGAAAAAAAAAAGACATTTTGGATTCTTTTTTATTTCATGTTTTAAACAAAACTCCTGATTCTTAAACACTTAACATAAGCAATACTGTATATTCAAAATGTCAGGGAAGAAAATCTTTGCCAGCAGGATCAACACAATGAGAGTGAGAAATAAAAAATGCCCAGACAAAAGAAAGTGCCTTCTCTCCCCTTAGTTTGATTTCTTACTAAGAAATCAAAATATGCTTATTACTCTCTATTGGGAAATGCATATCAATTCCACCTTTATTTTATGAATATTTACTCAGCTGAATACCTAGTGCTGCTAATCCATATTTTATGAATATGCGTACACACACACAAAAGCTACATGGAAATTGTTTCCCTTATAACACAAAAGAACTTTTTCTTTCAGCGAGCATCTGTTTTTTTGAACAGGGAGGAGGAATAAACCCTATCACCAGCCAAAAATATATCTGAATTTTGAGAAGTTTTTGAGACTATTTGCAAACAATGGATTATTCTTTGCTTTCATAGCATACCTTTTGAAGCAGAGAAGGAGAGAACCTTTTCCTTTTGTCCTTTATTATGCCCTTATCTATGTTATCTTTAGTGAATAGTAATACATTCCATAAAGATAACTTAATTATTTTCAGGAGAATAAGCAGGAAAAAGCCTCAGTGACTAAGGATAAAAATGCTTTCCTATTCACCAGCCCATCATGTGATATTTTTATATCAGCTATTTTCCTTTGCATGGGTGCGGGGAGAAGCATCAGAAGCATTTTCTGCTCACATAGGAGAGAATAACTCAATATATGTGTTTCAGAAACCATTTCTCAGGATCTTTCAATTCTATTTATTTCAAATACCACTGCCTCAAGAGTAATAAATATACAACTGCCTGGGGACAAAACAAAGTGTTTAATCTTGATGCAAGAGGTTGCACAGTTGTTAAACAAGAGAACGTCAGAATTTGTTTCTTTCAGACACAAGGAGAGAAGAATTTTATCGGGGATACTTTCTGATACCCAAAAGAATTAAGAAATGTAGGCCGATTTTAGCAATAAAGACATATTAAATGAATGTATCGTGTGAGGATTTTTGTACGCTGACCTTACAAACAGTAATTCAGCAGAAGGCAGATAAGACAGGAAAACTCCGTCTATTTTTTAATAGACCTGTGTATAGACATTGGTGTTTACATATTTGTTGATTCTGGTCCCAGAAAATAGGAACATTAGTACTTCCTTTACAAAGCCCTGATTACTAAACCATTGCAGTGTTCCACCAGTACAAGAAACTATGTATGTTCTTGCTTTGTTCAGCTCAAAAAAACATGCTGGATTTTAAATTGTTGCTTAGTCCTGCCTTATTTGTATTCATATATTCAGAATTACCCCAAAGCGAGTATTTTTTTTCCGGAGTATTACAGTGATTTAACTAAAACATATCCTTGATCTTCATCTGAAGTGAGATTGTTAATCTTCAAATGGAAAAGACAGTCTCACAAGACAAGAGAAATACCCATGTTTTGGCTTGAAAGGTGCCTTTAGAAGTGTCAGCGTTTTGTCTAGTCATCTCAGAAGACAACCTTTGTCTCAATAAACTACTTAAACATTAACCACAGATAGCAAAGGCATTAAAGAAGATTAAAATGCAACATCGCGGTTTAGTTTGAAGAAACAGTTTCCAGTGTAGAACTAGAATCTAATTGTATTTTGGGCACCTGAACAGCCTGTAGAATTTTTCTCCAAGGGAAGCAGATTTCAAGTCTGCTTTTCCCAGTTCGCTGCATTAACTGTAGATAGCCCGCAATTTAGCATGGCAAGACAATAGTGTCTGCTTCTGCTAGAAATGATGGCCTGTAAGATCCTGCACACCACCACCACACAATCAGTCATCCATGCTCCGTGTTCAGCCACCAAATTGGAAACCCAGGTTCTTTCCACAAGACAAAGACGACATCAACTAATTCATCTGGAAAAATCTGTATTGATGAGGCCCGAGAAATTTATTTCAAAGTAACAAAGTGCATCACAAGAAGATAAATTTCATTCTGGGGCTCTGGTTTTAAACAGAAATACTTTTTCCCTAGTGAGGATGCCCAATTGCAGCATTTAGGCAACCAAAGCTAAGAAGGACAAATGGATTAACGATGACATTCCTAAAATAAGGGTTATCTTCAAGCCACACTTACATTTTCGTTGCAGCCATAAAAAATGGTACAGAGTCTCAGATGAGACAAGAGGGAGGCTACACAAACTCATTTAAAGATAAACTAATGAATTCCATCATGATGATAATATAAGCTTACAGAATTGAAAATAATTGAAATCTGAAAGCTACAACTTCAGTAGGCAAAGAAAAAAATAAAGTTAACAAGCCCTTCTCCTTAGAAAAGACAATACGATGCAAGACACCTAAAAACTAAATAAAGGTTCAGTACTCGTCACCTCTCTTACAGGTAGAGATTCCATCTGCATGTTGCTGTGCACTGGCACACAAGCACAAAAACCAAAGCTGCTTCTCCTTCACATGAGCTACAGTCCAAACACAGAGTTGGGAATTCATCAGTCGGAAGACTCTGGTTTTGTTCTAAATTCACCTAAGTTGTAAGTATTTGTATTTTGTCTTATATGAGAAAAAAGAAAAATTTTATTTGCTTTACTTAATGCAGAGAAGACTAATATTGGAGAGTGCAGTTTTGGGGAACTACTAATACAAAATAAAAAGGGGGTTTTTTTGTTAGGAAAAAAACCACCCCAAGCACAACTATAACTACCTATGGAAGAGAAAAACCTCATTAAGATGGCCTTTTATTTTGCTTGGGTAAACCAAAACCCAAGATAAAAAAAACTCTTCTGGAAGTCAAAGGTGGATGATAAACACATAACTTTTAGACTAAGGACAAGTCGTAGACTGTGAAAGTAGCATGATCCAGTGAAAAAACCCATGCAGCTCAAGGTATTTTGGTTACAGGGTAGTATCATTACTACTAGCACAGCAGCGGCTTCTGCAGCCAGTCCAGGAGAAAAATCAATGGGAAGAGCTGTAGCAGTAACATGGGCACATGCAGACCCTCAAAGACTGAATACAACCACACTACATTGCAAGACTCTGGTAGAAGCTGACCTCATTATCAACTGATACAAACACAAATCCAAAATTATCCTCTTTTTTGAGGTATGGTGGTCTCAGCATCATACTCTGTTTTTCAAAAATAATTTAAAAATGCCCACCAAGCAATCAAACCCTAGAAAAAATTCTGATATTGTGCTAAACATACGTCAGCAGTGAGATACCTTTTATATTGCACCTTCTACATTTTTCAATGTAAGTAAAGCCAGAGAACATCTGGACGGAAGGATGCACGTGGACTTTAATTCCCTAAGACTGTGCTGCGGCAGGACTGGCACTGCTCCAAATCAGAGTTCTTGCAGCTGCAGAGAGACTGTGCTGCACCACTGCAAAAGGGAAACGCTACGCACCCTTCTCCGTTTAAAACTCACCCACAGCTTAAAGGGTGCTTTTACCTCATTAACGTTAGTTCGGTGCTTGACATTGGGCTTGGTCCCAAACTAAGCAGACTCCCACCTTGCTTACCTGTGCCTTATGCGAAGTCCAGAGCAAGCCACGCAACTGAGCAGAAGAAACAGCCCTGGAAAGGACATCTCCAGTCTGGCCTCCGTGGGGGGAACTGACACACAACAGAGGGTGGTACAGAGCCAGCTGTACTGGTCTCACAACAGCGCTGAGAACTCCCTGAAACTCTGTTCAAGCCAAGTATTTCACTAAATTCCTGTATAAGAGACCACTATCACAGTACTCTATCTACAATGCTCCAGCCCTTGAGACCTTGGAGCTAACCTGCGCCGCTTCACTCTGTACAGCCCTGCACATTGCAGCTATGCCCTGAGCAGCACAAGGAACACAAATCCTGTAAATAATCCCTAGCCTTTTCTGCTTTTCTGTCACTCTACACCCTCTCCCTGTCCTCTAAGGATTTGACTTGTTTGACAAGACAGCACCCGCCAGGCCCCTGTGAATACCTCCTGCTCCCAAAACATTTCCCCAGCACGGAGCAGAGAACCGCAACTTTTGGATGTGTTTATTCTTACCCCTCCTCACTTAACCCTGCCTGGCAGCGCTCCAGGCAGCGCAGGACCCCATGCCCACCTGGAAAAGCCCCACGCCGCGAACTCCCCGCCGCCCGCGTTGGCCTGGACACCCAGGCACAGTTCAATTACACAACTGAAGTTCAAGGCCGGCAGCACTGAAGGCTGCAGAGGCATCTCGCTCCTGCCCCGCAGGGAACCTGCTTTGCTCTTCCCTGCTTGTCTGTGTCTCTTGTTCCCTTACGCTTGGATTTTGTCTAAGGTGACGGACGTGTGACACTGTACCTACAAGCAGTGCCTTCCCATGTGCTTTGTGTGACCAACAGTCAGACCCAAAAAAGAAGAAGAATGAGGCACTGGAATGGATAATAACCACAGAATGATTTGTCCTGCTTCAGATCCAAGGCAGCTACTGATCTGGAGACATTAAGACACTTCCCTATAGAAGCGCTCTATAAATACCTCTGCTGGTGATTTCTAGCTTCCTTTGAAGTGTCAGGCACTTGACATTACCAGAGATTCCTCTGCATTAGGTAGACAGATGTGATATAACATATTAATCCCAAGAGGTAGATTGCTATATCCCCTTCTGGCACCCACCTAAAAGTTGGCAGAAAAGAGTGAATTTAACGCAAATGGCTTTGAAGATGTTTGTTGTCACTTCACCCATGTAGGAAAATGGTGTCAAAGCCAAATACTGCATTGCTGGAATCTGCAGGACAGCCAACAGCTGTGCTAAATGCTATTTCTTCTTGTGCTGCAACTGAAAGGCCCCTCTGAGCAGAAACAGTTCAGGATTGGTACACATCGGTATCTTTCTTTAGGAGAGAACGCTTAATGTCATACTCAAGGATCAAGACCCCGCTGTGTCACACACTGCGACAATCACGGGGTGACTCAGGCCAGAAGGGCTTTCATTACAAATAAAGGATCTGTAGTCTTTTTGTCGCAGGCAGAGCCAGAGTACCCGATTGTACAAGGTCCCCAAAAAGTAGCCAGGGGCAGGGAGAAGGCACATGACTATTTGCCAGGGAACTAAGCCTTCCCCACTGTGGTTATGGCGCACTTCCCCAGAAGATCTGCTCTATCACAGCTACCTAACGCAAACGCAGCAGGGTAGGAAGGGGAAAACTGTTCCTTCCACCCCTAACCACATCTACACCCACAAGCACGAGCGAAAAACGCAGCAGCCCAGTGGAGACCATCTGAAGTTCAGCACGCGCGATTCAGGGGCTTTTTGAGCACGACTGTTTGCAGAAGCTGTGTATTATAGTTTTGTGCTACAAAAACAAACAAAATCCTAACAGGCTCTACAGACTTGTCATCACTGCACTGAAAGAACATCTGTGTTTATGAAACACAAATAATATAAGGCCTTTGTCTCTTTTTTTTCCTTGAGATATGAAAAGGCACTTAAGCCCGTATCTCCAAAGGTGTTTCTGTCTTCTATATGTCACTTAACTCCCACTGAACTTGGTACTTAACTGCCTCGGAGAAGCTGACATTTAGGTTTTATCTAGACAATTCTTGAAAATACCTTCAACTCCCTGGGAAGTAAAGGAACAAACATTAGCAGCGTCTCTTAAAAATGGAGAATATTTGAGAGAGTCGTGAATAATCAGAAAGAGTCAAGCCTTGAGCAAGTTTTGCAGAATGATGCCCTTTTAAGGTGGCAAGAAGAGTTTAAGTACTACAGCGATACGATCAAACTAGACTAGAAAATAACAAAAGGTGAACTCACCTTATTTAAAATTTACCTTGGCTGTACACATTTTGATTTTGTCTAGCCACATAGAAATCAGTTGTAGTCCTTTTATTTTGTTTTTAATTATTTAGTGATAGTTAAAAGTGCATACAATTTTATTTTCTTTATCTATAGAAACAATCTATGTTATAGAAAAATTTGTGATCACTTTTACAGCTGTTTTTAAATACCTTTATATTCTTATTTCATTTTATAAATAATTTGTGACACTATTTTGATTTCTATTTATAAAAAAATGTTAAGCACCAACTTTGTGTCATGGTGTTGGAAGCATCTAGGCCTGTTAACTTGCATGCAATTGAGTCCAGGACCTACGACTTTCTGTCTTTCAGTTTTCACAGCAATAGCACAGTTAAATCCTAACCCGCCAACTTCAGAATGCCTACAAAATAGATGCTTCTCTCTCTCTTCTCTCCTCCTCCCCACAATTCATTGGAAATTATTAATTGTTATTTATATGAAACATTCCATCAGTGTGTGTGATGGGAAGAAAGGAGAAAACAAGTTCTAGTGATCACATGAAATGCATGTGCCAGTTAATTAGACATTCCCCAACACCCAAATAAAAATAACTCTTAAGTTGTTCAAAGACCTGAGATTTTTCTGATTTTTTTTTAAAAAAGTCCAAATTTGTTCTGTCAAACAAAATATCCCCAAACATTTCCTTTTACAAGTGATCACTAGCACAGAGGGAAGTATGTCATTGCATACTCTGGTGTCAATTTCCAGCTTTGTCTACAGCCCTGCTTTTAGCAATATAATGGCCAAAATTGGCATCAATTCTATGTATTAAAAGCTAACATTATCTACTTTGTTATGCAGAAACAACTAAAAAGCCGAATGTGATCCCTTTATCTTTTTTACAACAGGTGTTCAAAAAATGAGCAAGAACAACATTACAGAGTCTCTCAGTTCATCACAGAAAAAAAAGCCCAAACAACTGCACTAGTTTCTTAAGTTTGGAAGTTATTTCATATTAGATTTATCAGACATATCCCTCACATTAGAGGAGACAAGAAGCCCTTGTGAATGGATCAGTAAGCTCAAAGTATTCAAATCACTTCTACAAATGTCAAGTTTTAGAAAACAAGAGCCTGCACGGAATATACCTATACAATTCTACTTTACAAAATATGCTTCAGAACACAATCCTCTGATACTGTTTTTATTAAAACCACAGCACTAGCAATCACTGCCAATAAACGATGCTGATCTGAAAGCTCTAGCTGTATGAAGCAGCACCTTCAACAGAGAAGAATTTTTCTTATTAATAAGCGGTACAAAGCCTTGTGATTGTAAAAAATAAAACTGCATACCTTCTTAGAGGCAACGACCATAATCCTGCTGAGGAACATTAATCTGTGCAGCTGAACTATCCACACAAGGCTGGTAAAATATTTGACTAAATTCTCACAGTAAGTTCCTTATCCCCACACAAAACTCTTTGGTAAACTGTCCTTAATGTTAACCAGGTGTCCAGAAGCAGATGAAAACCCTTCTGAGGAGTCCTTTTAATATAACAGTTTAAAAGTAAATAATCATTTTCAAGTACAAAATAAAGAGGGGGCTTGTTTGGTTTGGGGTTTTTCTCCTGAAGTACAGCTCAGTACTACTTAGAAGTTGCACTGAATTAACCGATTTGGGGCTGGGGGCGTTGCAGTTGTATTCAGAAATAGAGTAGACTCAACACACTGATGGGAATGCACTTTTAAAAAGAAGTACATAATTTAATCATGAGCTACGGAAATAAAAATTTTGGGTTTTTTGGTTGGTTGGGGTTTTTTGTTAGCAGACCTAAAATGCTCACGTGCCCCTTCCAACGATGGCGATGAATACTCAAGGCATCAGACTCACAGAAGAAACACAGCCCTACACAATCCTAGATTTTGAGAACAAAATAAAACAGGTAAACTCTTTTTCAAGCACGAGTAACAAAGGATTCTGGCTTCACGCCCAGCCACAGAGAGGCAGAGTGCAGAAACCTCATGTATTCCAAGCACTGAGGAACACGTTCCCCAATGAACATCCGATCGCTCAGGAACTACGCTCTTCCAGTGCAAGGCTGGCAGGCAGAGAGGGGGGCTGGCTGGAATGCCCACGAGCCACAGTCCATCCTTGATTCCTTAAGAACAAGGTTCTGCACCAGGGGAAAGCAACTTAAGGAGAGCACAGGGAGTTTCCCACCGACATTCCCTCCTATCAGTCCGGAGGGACAACGGCTCCTCGTGCAAAACCTTGCCTTTTGTGTAATTACTCCATAACGTAATCTGCACTTCAGAGGTGCCTGCGTATACCTGCCTGCGCTTGTTTGCAACTTCTTAATTATGACATGCCTCCTAATTGGGTTTTCTAAGGATTCTTTTTGCTCATTTGGTATAATCCAAAAAGAAAAGTATCTAACTACATTGCTCTGCATGCTTTATTTAAAGATAATCTTTTCATGTCTTTAAGCATCCAGCCAGAATAAATATGGCTTCCAATTCTAAGCAGGGAAGCTTTTTTCTTGTTCACTGGCTTACTTATGACTATACAATTTAATTAACATTTCTGTAGTACCTTTTTTCCCAGATAATGACTTCTTTCTTCAACTTTGCTTTTCAAAAACACGATATAATAAATCACAAGGGAAAAATCTTTATTTTTAATATTTCCATTTATGTATTTAATGAACATTATTGAATTTTTGCCAAGTACTTATTGGAAACTTAGAATAAATATCTGTGAACTACTATTTCATTTCTGTCTACGAGGATGAAGTGTTCTGCTGACACCAGAATTTTAATAATAATTAGTTCCTTTATTAGAAATCTGCTCTTCATTTTCAGTAACAGTGTAAAAGGCTGAGCTTTAAACTAAACTAGAAATCAAAAGCTTTTTTTTTTTATTGAAGCTTCTCCATCCTTTGAATATAAGTTTTGAGGAAATCTTCAAAAACACAGACTGCAGAATGCCAAGCCATGCCTACTACTAATTAGTACTCAGCACTGAATTTGGAGTTTTCAGCAGTGAGTACCAGCCTGCCCTCTTGAACTGCCTTACTTATGCCTGCAGTTCCCTCTCCGAAACGTACATTGTGCTGATGAATCTGCTGCATTTTTATGCGCAGCTCCTTCGATCTTTTCCATGCCTTGCTACTGGGAGGCCCCACTTCCCAGCTGACCCTTGGTAGGTGCCCCAGTGGTTCCCTTTTCCCGCTTTGTCAAGGATTCAATTCTCAGTTTGTAACCTTTGTTCTCATTTACTAACCTGCCTCTCCAAAGGAATTACTCATCTTGCAGTGGAGGAAATAGAAATTTCAGCTTTAATTCCCTAAATATAAGAAAAAGTGAAATACCAGCACAAACACCCCCAAATTTTTCTGTCACGCGCCCATGGAACAATTACCGTCAGTAAGTTTGCAGCGGTATATTGAGTGACAAAATGGGATCTACTTTATCGCAGATCTATAAGGCATGGCATTGATTGTTTAATTATGAAACCAAACCAGCCTTCTTCAGAAAAAATGACTTTTTCAAGAAGCTGCGTTAACCTCAGAGTATTTCATCAGTTGGGTGAAATAGAACTCAATGTTTAGAAGTACTATTTCTTGCATGCTGATATTTTGACAGGATCAGGTCCATTAAAATAGAGCTTTTAGTGCACAGTCCTTTATGTCTGTGTGTAAACTACCATAGTTATCTGAAGTTTTCACACTTATAATGTATCTGAAGCATCAATTATAAATCAAAGCATTCAACGTTCAGTAGGTTTCAAATTATGAATGCTCTTGATCATATTTCATCTTACAGCTTCTTTGACAAACTATAAGACAAAAGATTTTTTTTAAAGCCTAATCTTTACTAAATAATTGGGTATGTAATTGTTATGTTTTTGCATTTATGAAAAGGAACTGTATATTTTCCTTCTGAATTCTTTTTAGGCTAAGGGAACAACAAAACCAAAACAAAAATCTTTTTCAGACCACATTGCATATCCCCCCTGGAAACAAAGGATCCTTCCCACAATAGCCACAGATTAATTAGAGACAAAAATTAAATTAAATACAGCAACATAAGACACAAGAACAAAGTTACAATTTGGTTGCTTGGCATACATGTAGTCCTCTATCAAAAAAACTTTAATTAGAAATTACAGTTTGGCAAGTACCAGTACCACACTATTTTGATATGCAGCCCTGACTAATGTTTTACAAAGCAGTATCAGTTTCTTTTTTGGCCATTAAAAAATTCTTGATTCAAGAGGTGAGTATTGACTGTGGCTAAGCTGTAGGCCAATATTTATATGAGTGAAAAATAAATCTTGATATTGAGGAATATAAATGTCAGTGTTTGGTGGAAGTCTGTGCACGTACACATACCCTTTTGGTTTAAATCAGGGTAGACTTTTCCCTACTTCAGAACTGTCAGGTACTTCCCTGCAGTCCTTCACCCAGGCTTAAGACCCAGTGAGAAATATCCTCTCTTCTGCAACCGGAAAGAATAGAAATTGTGGCATATTCCTGTAACAAAGCACTCCTGTGTTTCACCAAGGGCAAATCCTGCCTGACAAACCCGATGGCCTTCTACCATACTGCCACGAACTTGGTGGACAAAGGCAGAGCAACGGACGTCATCTACCTGGACTTAAGCAAAGCATTTGACACTGTCCCGCATGACATCCTGGTCTCCAAATTGGAGAGTCACGGGTTCGATGAATGGACCACTCGGTGGATAAGGAACTGGCTGGATGGCCGCGCTCAAAGGGTTGTGGTTAATGGGTCAATGTCCACGTGGTGGCCAGTGACGAGTGGTGTCCCGCAAGGGTCAGTACTGGGACCAGTGCTATTTAACATCTTTGTTGGAGACATGGACAGTGGGATCGAGTGCACCCTCAGCAAGTTTGCCGATGACACCAAGCTCGGTGGCGTGGTTGACACACTGGAGGGAAGGGATGCCATCCAGAGGGACCTGGACAGGCTTGAGAGGTGGGCTAATGCAAATGGCATGAAGTTCAACCAAGCCAAGTGCAGAGTCCTACACCTGGGACGTGGCAATCCCAGGCATAAATACAGGCTGGGCAGAGAATGGCTGGAGAGCAGCCCTGAGGAGAAGGACTTGGGAGTGCTCATGGATGAGAAGCTCAACATGAGCCGGCAGTGCGCGCTGGCAGCCCAGAAAGCCAACCGTATCCTGGGTTGCATCAAAAGAAGCGTGGCCAGCAGGGCACGGGAGGTGATTCTCCCCCTCTACTCTGCGCTTGTGAGACCCCACCTGGAGTACTGTGTCCAGCTCTGGAGTCCTCAACATAGAAAGGACATGGAACTGTTGGAACAGGTCCAGCGAAGGGCCACTAAGATGATTAGAGGGATGGAGCACCTCTCCTATGAGGACAGGCTGAGAGAGCTGGGGCTGTTCAGCCTGGAGAAGAGAAGGCTCCGGGGAGACCTGATAGCAGCCTTTCAGTATCTGAAGGGAGCCTACAGGAGAGCTGGAAAGGGACTCTTTGTCAGGAAGTCTAGTGATAGGACAAGGGGTAATGGTTTTAAATTGGAAGAGGGGAGATTTAGATTAGATATTAGGAAGAAGTTCTTTACTGTGAGGGTGGTGAGGCACTGGAACAGGTTGCCCAGGGAAGTTGTGGAGGCCCCATCCCTGGAAGTGTTTAAGGCCAGGCTGGACGGGGCTTTGAGCAACCTGCTCTAGTGGGAGGTGTCCCTGCCCACGGCAGGGGGGTTGGAACTTGATGATCTTTAAGGTCCCTTCCAACTCTAACCATTCTATGATTCTATGATTCATTAGCAGCAACAGCATAATGAGGAAGCTGACTCGTAAGAGACACGTTCTTTATATGTAAAGCACAGACTGTACGGCTCATGTCAAGGCTGTTCTTTCCTGTTATCGACCAACCAGAATTAACTCTGGATTTCTTTATCTCTGCTCCAAGATAAATAGTAACTATTCCCCCAAGAAACCTCATCCTCTTTTCTGGTCTGCTTTCCTCCAGTTAGTTCTTTTTTTTATTTTGCCACAGAGCAATGCTTTTACTAAGGTGTTCTGTTTCTCACAGTCTGGGAGCTAGCCACAAGATCTGCTCTATTTTTATGCCATTCACAGCTGTGGAAATAATATATATTACTAGGAACATATCACCAGAAAGCTGGCTAATATTCAAGGACCACCTCTGCCAAGCTCAGGAGTGATGCATCCCAACAAAATGGAAGTCAAGCAAAAGGAGGTTTGCGTGGATGAACAAGGAGATCCTTGTCAATCTCAAACAGAAATCTACAGAGTGTAGACGCAAGGACAGGGAGCCTGGAAGGAGTACAGAGAAATTATCCAGACAGCCAAGGATCAGGTTAGGAAAGCTAAAGACCAGATAGAGTTAAATCTGGCCAGGGGCATCAGAGGCAACAAGAAAGCCTTCTATAGGGATATCAGGGACAAAAAGAAGCCTAGGGAAGATGTGGGTCCACTCAGGAAGGAAATGGGAGTCCTGGTCACCTGGAACATGAAGAAGGTTGAGGTACTCAACTTTTTTTCCTCAGTCTTCACTGGTAAAGGCTCTGACCACACTGCGCAAGTTGCAGAAGGTAAAGACGGGGACTAGAAGAATGAGGTACTACCCACTGTAGGAGAAGATCAGGTCCAAGACCATCTAAGGAACCTGAACGTGCACAAGTCCATGGGACCTGATGAGATTCATCCACAGGCCCCGAAAGAACTCTATCCATCATATTTGAGAAGTTGTGGAGGTCTGTTGAAGTTCCTGATGACTGGAAAAGGAGGAACATAACCCCCATTTTCAAAAAAGGGTAAAAAAGATGACCCAGGGAACTACAGGCTGGCCAGTGTCACCTCTGTGCCCGGCAAGATCGTGGAGCAGATCCTCCTGGAAGCTATGCTAAGGCAGATGGAAAATAAGGAGGTGACTGGCAGCAGCCAACATGGCTTCACTAAGGGCAAATTGGCACTAACAAAACTTGGTGGTCTTCCACGACAACATTGGTGCATAAGGGGAGAGCAACAGATGTCATCTACCTGGACTTATGCAAGGCATCTGACACCATCCCGCATGATATCCTGATCTCTAAATTGGAGAGACACGGATGGATGGACCACTCAGTGGATATGGAAGTGGCTGGATGGCCACATTCAAAGAGTTGCAGTCGACAGCTCAATGTCCAAGTGGCAAGCAGTGACAAGTGGTCTTCCTCAGGGGTTGGTACTGGGACGGGTACTATTTAACATATTTGTTGGTGACATGGATGTTGGGACTGAGTGCACCCTCAGCAAGTTTGCAGACAACACGAAGCTGTGTGGAACGGTCGACATGCTGGAGGGAAGGGATGCCATCCAGAGGGACCTGGACAGGCTTGAGGTGGGCCTGTGCCAATCTCATGAAGTTCAATAAGGCCAAGTGCAAGGTCCTGCACGTGAGTTGGGGCAATCCCAAGCACAAATAGAGGCTGGGTGGAGAATGGATTAGGAGCAGCCCTGAGTAGAGGGACCTGTGAGTGTTGGTGGATGAGAAGCTCAACATGAGCCGGCAATGTGCACTCTGCAGCCCAGAAAGCCAACCACATCCCCAAAGGAGAGCCAGGAATGACTGGAAAAGAACAACTGGAGATTATCAAGACTCAGTCCAGTCCATTTTTTCACTCACATCTTTTTTTTCTTTCCTTATATACTGATATCTTTCTAGATTTGTGGGCAATTCTTTAATTTGAAAGCGGAACTTTCTAGAATTTCTGCAAGAGACAGACAGGCACAAAATCACACCCACTTCTTAGTACAGAGTTCTCCTGTAGGGTGGATGTTAAGAGCAGTATGGCAGACTATAATGCTTTTATTTTAACAACTTTTTTTTACTTTTACTTTTTCAAATAGATTGATACCTACCGAGTGATATTTGATATTCTGGTTTCTTTTTTGTGCACTGGAAGATTCCATAAATACAGCTTTGTAATTATATACAGTGGCAGGCCTTTACCTATGTAAAACTGATATCTTCTAGTAGCGCCCCTTAATTGTAGCACTTCCTAAAAACTACGTACTCATCTTCACAAATCCTTTTGAATGTAATGATAAAAATGTATGTATGTATGGAATTGTATATAGGGTACTGTTAAAGTGCAAACCAATGTACCATATAGAAAAACACTCACATAATTTGCACGAGATTTAAGTATATTTCAGCATTCTCCAGGTTACCAGACTTTTTTTTATCACTTTTTATCCATTTAGTGATGCTTATTTCTTCAGTATATCAAAACCAAGACTCTGAAGACCTCACAGAAGAAGAGTCTGAAAATAAAATTGGGAACACAGTTTGCTGTTCTGCTGACATCATGTACACGTGAACAAACTGGTCAACTCCCTCAGTGCTGTTTCCTTTTCTACGCAGATGCAAACTTTGAAAGCACATGCAGTTTGGTGCAGAAGCGTTTGCCTACATTCACAAAGAACCCGAAATAGCCTCAAAATGTGAAGAGCCTCATTCATTTCAAGACTGGTAACTCGTAGTAAATTACTACCCCCTCAAGTGCCAATATAGTTAACTGTGATTGTCAGACCTGTCCAAAGCTTCACAGTACTTAGACCTAAGCAATCCGCAAATAACCACTCTTTAAAATAACTAGCAAGACTGTAGATAGCTAAGACTTACTTTAAGAGTTAAGGAAAGTTGTGCTTGAAATGGTAATATTTAAACACAGAGCAAAGAAGAAATTAAATGTCCATCTAGAAAAGTACTGAATTTAAGCGAAATGCCACAAAAGTCTTTACTTTCCCCTACATGACATCTTTTAGATTAGGATACCATTAATTCTGACAATGAAACAATTCATAACAAGTGCAGTTTGGACAAATCAGAAGAAGTTTTTGCAAGGAAGGTACTATTTACTGAACCATTAACGTTGTGGGAAGTGGGTATTTTATCTGTAATTTTCTACAACAAGACCCTTGAGATACATTAGACTAATGATTCAATAATCATTAAGAGCTTAGAAGTATGGAGGCTTTTAAAAAAGATACTTATTGAACACACCAGTTTTAAACATTGTATTCTGAATTCTCATTTGTGGCAGAGTACTCATACTTGGAGGACTTCAGAAGAAACTGGGAGCAACGTTTTAAGAAATCCAAGATACCTTTAGTTTCATTAAACACTTTTCATGTGTTACTTATACAATATTTGAATGTTGCCTAGGTTATTTCAGACAGACCCTACTATGAGTTATACTAGAATAAAAGAAAAAAAAAAGTCATCCTTTTGAGCTTTCCTGCTGTTTCAACTATAGCCAGGCTGACCCTCGACCATGTTTTTCCTAGATCTGCTGGAGCATATATAGCTATTCCTGAACCTCTTAAACACTACTTCTGTCTGATTTTTTTCATATTTTTTTTCCTCCAAGGAAACTACTTGATCTAAGACCCACAGCAGATGCAGCACTCAAAGCCTCCCTGTTCTAAGTAGGTCCTCTTTTTGGTGGCGCAGTGAGTACCAGCCTGGAAATGAAGTCTCACTAGTAGCAAGAAGTGAGTTTTCTTTGATGCCTCAAATCAATATGTTCAGACACGTTAGGAAAAAACCCAAACAAACAACCCCCAAAAAACCAACTACAGATAACTTTCAGAGATTTGGGAAACAGAAAGAAGAAACAAACCAAACAAGCAAGCATGTTTCCTTCCTCCACACACGTTTTTGCTGCTGTTCCCATAGGAAGTTATTTGTGTTACGTTTTCAGTGCATTTCAGTGAGAAGGGCACCAAGGCAATCTATGCTTTCAGCAAAATTAAGGCAAGACGCATAAACAAGGAGTTAAATACTGTTGATTAAGGAATTGGCACTGATCATACTTTTCCAGCTTAGGGCTGGGGTATATAAATCCACTATCTCTTTATGCAAGAAAGAATGGTGCTGTTCATATGTAACGGAAAAACATACCAAAGTCAGTGACCTTTTAAATCTCAGATGATACCAGCATGTGATATAGACACACGTTTAGTACAAGGAGCTGTGTCTAATTATTATGCTCTCTTTAATTCCATGCATGAGACTGATGCTGAAAGAGTGCAATAGTTTTAATTCATCAGCTGATCAGTGAAATAAAAAGCAGTATTAAACATGCTGAAGTGTTGACCATCACTATAATGAAAATGTTTAATTCAGTCAGACGGCCATTTGCACGGTTTGAAACTAAAACACTCATTGTCTTTCAGTTGCAGGAGGAGAGAGAGATTCCATCATTAGAAGTTTTGATAGCCATAATATTGGTAGTGGACAAAGTTCTGAGTAAGTGATACCGAAACAAGTCATCCCAGACAGATGTGTTCATTTTCCAGTTCTGAGATATCTTGTAAGTTCTTCTGTTCTCATATCTAAAGAGTGACGATGTCATTGCAACTTCCCAGAAGTTATGGCACATGAACTCATGAAGTTGAGATCCATCATCATGACAACGCCAGTGAAATCAGCACAAGCCAGTGCTGGAGTAAGCTCCTCCCCCCATCCCTAAATGTACGTTATATATATTTATGTTACAAGTTACCAGCTTGTAGCATATATGCTACTCCACTTAGCCAGTAGAATTTCCTAATCTTTTCCCTATTAAAATATTAAACTTGGAGGAATAATCAGTATTATGGGGAAGAGGCCCACACTGTCTGAAAAGTATAAAAAGTTGTGGGGTTTTTTAATCTGAATTAACAGCTATATACATACAGTAATCTTTGCACAGAGAATTCAAATGCCCATGGCTGCATCTCATACTGCTGTATGCAGTAGACAGCAGACAAGGACCACGCTATTACTCAAGTTATCGACGCTGTAATGCAAACCAATGAATGAAGCCACTCTCCTGTGGCTGCAGTCATCCAGAAAGCAGCAAAACCAAACTATAAAACAATACACATATAAAACATTATTGGACTAGTATGCACATGTATACGGAAACCTCCAGTTGTCTCCAAAAATTTGTTTTGTTTGTATATATGAGCAGTCAACAGATAGCAAAAAGTTTCAGATGTTGTGACTGCACTGTCTAAATACATCTTGATGAAAGTTGTGAAAGGCAGCGTTAGCCTCTGAATGTAGATAGAACTTCAGCACAGTAATTAAAACCTAAAACATTTATGCACAAATGTTAACCAAATAATGAAATATCACATGTACAACTGTGAAACCAGACCTTTACAAATTTGAAGATGATCTACGTAATTAGCCCTCAAATATTTTAACTCAGCCAGGATAAAGATTGTGGGACCAGGCTGAGGGGAGGAGGTTTGATTATTGCTTTTCCTAAGAACCCCAGAGTTAATCGTCCCACAAACCTAAAATATAAATCTGACCATTCACAGTCGTTTTACAACTGCAGATTTAGACAGAGTTTCTGTGATATTGTATCCACACAAATGAAAGCAAAATCCAGATTCATGTCTTACCTCAGGATAAAGCCTGCAAAATCTTCAAATTATTTTTGCATTGCACAGCTGGGGCAGTATGAATTTTGATACCTTTCATTAGGATTTAGTAAACACAAAACTCTCATTTGGATACCAAACAAGTAATTCTGCTTTTTCCTTAATCCTAAGATTTCAGGAGGAGAAAAAAATCCCCCTTCACACTTTCCTTACCCTTGTAGCCTTCAAGCACAACCTAAGTTGCTGAACAAGTCAGATTCATAGACTGAAAATAGTAGGAGAAAGTACGCTCTTTCAGCCATTTGGGAGTATAGAAGGCTCAAATTAAAATACCAAGATTTGAACATCAGAAATTAATGAAATCCTCAATAGGAAAAGGCAAGTTGTTAGAAAAATAGATAGAAAACTGAGCAGGCTTGTAGACAGTAGATTTATATTTTATCGCCAGTAAAGTTCCACATTAAAACAGCCGGTGGGGCGGAATCATTTCCCATGGATCATGAATCAGTTGCTTTTCAACACTGTGCAATGTTCAACTTGATACTACAACCCAGACTAATGTTATGGTACCTTGTAATTGAAGTAAATTTGCATTGTCTTTTGGAATTGGACTGATTTCCACCCCAATTGTTTTGGGAGCTAACCAGGATCATCAGGAAACAGATTAAAAAAAATTTATCAGAGTGACATTATAGAGTCCCCATTCGTTACACATCACTGAAGGTCTGATCCTGCACTGCTTATTCCTACGAGCAATACTTAATGAAATGCCCGTTCCTGCTTACCTAAAAAGAATAATTTATGAGCAAAAATTATCCATGTAAGTATTTACACGATAAGATCTTCTCTTTGACCTTCCAATTACATTACCATATATACTTAGAAGCCACGGTGTTAACAGCCACATTTTATGGCTCTATATTTACATATTCTAAGTATTTTAAAAGTTACCAAATGATATGGCGATAATGATTTTCCTCACTCCACTAATACTTAAAAAGTAATTTCTGAAAACTTTCACTCTTAGCATTAACACTGGTTTCTATGAACACAGGCTGACCCTAGCAGGACTACTAGCGTGAAGGATTAAATAATAGCTGAAAGGTTTCTGTTGTGGAAGTCAAATGAATAAATTTTGTAGGATGAGGTTCCAAATCAAACCATAATCCTGACCGCCTAATTAGGTAAAATTAGGTTTTTATGTAAGGTCAAAGATTGCTATTTATGCTCCTTATTTAGTCCTAAATATTTCAATTATCTGTACTGATACACAATAGCAAGCATTTGTTGATCTAAAACATTATTCTACAATATACAAGAATTATTTAGTATTTGACAAGCATACAGTGGATGTTAAAGTTTTGCAGAGAGCATGGAATAACCAGAGTGAACACTCTGCACCACGTTAAGTATTGTGATTTAACAGATTATGTTTACCTTGCTTAGTTAGGGAGGAAGAGGAGAGGTATCACTTAAAAGGCAATGGCTTGGACTTCATGTCCTTTGGAATTAAAAAAAATAAAATATGTAGAAAACAATTTTTTAATCAAAGGGAGTGAGCAAAAGCTGAGAACAGCTAATGCATGACTGAGATGATAGGATCATCGCTGTACCCTTCCCTGGCAGTGATGCACACCCCTAGCAGAATCATCATATAACCCAGGGCTGATATGAGTGGTCCATAAAACAGATCATAAAGCCCTCTTCTTCCTTCGCATTCCTCATAATTAAAGCAGTGAAATGCCTAACTTTCTTGCCTATCTCATCTACCTATTTGTAATTTCATTTCAGCCTTCTCCCGATTTAAAGCCTTACAAACTTCATTGCCCTTCATATCCAATCACAACACCAGCTCAAGTTTCAGACTACAGCAGTGAATTATTAGGCTGGGAAAAGAAAGAGCAGGAGATCTGTTTCTGCGCCTAAGCCCTGAACAGCTTTGTTTACCAATGTCATTGATGACAAACTTGGTAATTCCATTTCTTCATAAATATTTGAATGTTACATTTTGCGAGGTAGATACCTGCTCATTTGATCTAATGGGTGTCCTTTCGAAAATGTCATAGAAAGCCATTAGCATAGCTTCACCAGTGTTAAATGGTTAGACGTAAATGGTGATTGCTGAGAACAATATCCTTTGCCCACAGCACAGAGATGTAAGGGTTGGATAATTTTATTACCTTTAATAGCATTTGCAGCTATGCAAGCTAAGCCAATGATATGGGTAATCAAATCTCAGGCTTATAAGATGACCACCTGTGGCTATTTGGAAAGGAATCCCCACTATCTCAGGCCCAGGCACAACGCTGCGTAACCAACAGCTCGTCATTTCAGAGAGGGCAAAGAGACAGGGATAAGAAAATTGCTGCGGACGGCAAATAAATTTGGGTTTCATCAGAATTGATCCGAACTATTGTTCATTTACAGAAGATCTTAAAAAAACCGGAAAATTTCTGAAGTTCCCCTATTGCTCCCTGCACTTTCCAATTGCAAGTGTAGTGCTTTGGCAGTTCGCTAACCGGTCTCTAACAGGCAGACGTTCAGCGCTGCCAAGCAAGGTAACCACGACCCTGTGGATGTTGGGTGTCCCGCGCTCTGTACTGCTCCGGGACTAGAAATGCCTGGAAGTACAAAATTTTCAACTGGAAGTGGCGGTCTCAGTGCCACTGCTGACTGCCTTCCCTGGAAGGAGCAGCACAAACGAGGTGGGAAGAGCTTTAAGGCTTGTGTTCTGTTCGCTTATTAAGATCGCCTCATTTCCTTAATTGTAAACTAATTGTGCAGGCTGACTGGAATTTAACTGGGTGTAAAGAGAGAACAGTAAAGTAAATAGTACTAGTAAAGTAAAGCTGGGGTTGGAGATATTTTCAACCTTACAGAGAATTTCTTTCATTATTTCTTCACCTACTGTGTTTTTGTGGTCTCACCTCTGCAGGCTTAAGCTTCTCCCTGAATGTGGCACAGCGCAGAGATGTGCTGCACTTCTGCAGTACTGCAAAATAAGCAGGCAAGTTGCAATTTCAGAGTGATTTTATGCCCATCTGTTAAAGCTGTGTAAATACACTGCAGATAATACAGCAAATACACTAAAAAATAGAGCACAAAATAGTTAGTCCTGAACTGCCGCATATTTGAGGTAAGATCCCTTCCATGGCAACTGCCATGGCTACTAAACCCAGAACTTCAGACCCAGAGGTCTGCTAAACCAGATAAATGAAATATTGTTCAAACAGGTAGATGATAAGTCAGAAATATTTCCTCTGTGAAATTAGCAAACACAAAGATAACTTTTTTTTAATTATGTACTCACTCCCAAGAATACTGCATTGCAGAAAGCATTTAGCTTGTCATGTTCTTCTATTATTTTATTTTACACTTCATTCATTTCTGTTACATAGCCTTGCACTTTATTATCAGGGTGTTCTGTTGTTGCAAACAGGCACACTGAATTCTGATTCAGTTATTCCAGTGGAAATTTTTTGTCAGCCTTTAAACTGAAACAAATGAACGAGTGTGATACTCAACAGTTTTAATAATATGTGTTGACTCTTGGGTATTTATGGCCTTTAGATGCCTAAAAATAATAATGCTTTTATATGAAAAATGAATATTGATTAATGAGCTGTAATTTTTTTAAAAACAGCATTCAAGCCAGTAGCTATACTTGTCACATAATTTGTTATAAATCACATAATGTATATACTAACCAAAGATATACCAAGCAAATTGAATTTTTCCACTGCAAAATGCCTCCCTATTACAACCATATATCCTCTCTTGTCTTTAACAATGGAGGACAAATACACAAATGCTAAAAATACAACTATCCTGCCCGACATATGCTTAACAAATTTATGCATGAATAATTATCACAAAAATTTCAGTAATATTGTAACCATCTGTGAAAATAACAAGCTTTTACCTAAGCTAATATTCTATACACATAAGAATTCCTTTATCTGCCAGTGCAGTAATAACTGGAAAATATTGCATTTTTTATGAGCTAAAGTTATGCTCAGTATTAATTATTTGCAATTCTTTTTTTCCAAGCAAAACACTAAAACTAAACAAAACTATCATTACTGTAACGAACCAACCTAAAGCACTGCTAAGCCAGCAAGACGCTCAGTATCCTCACATTTGACTGGACGACCAACTTCAGATGAAATGGAAAAAATATATACCAATTGATACATTCATGTGATGAAAGAAGCAACAAAAGGAAACTAACATCAATACACAAAACACCCAGGAAAAACACACCAGATATTTAGCACAAAAATATTAGCAAATATTACTACACTCCTGTAGACAAACTAAACACACGATGAACATTTTCACAAAGAGAAATATAAATCCATAGTCCCTTATTTTTACATTCAAACCAAAGGATTTCTCTGGAGTTTGAATACGTTCAAACCAAAGGATTTCTCTGGAATTTGAAACAGGAGATTCAAAGGGTGGCAAGAGCACACCTTCTCCTGTCACACCCTGCTTGAACATTTTGATGTGTTTAATTTCCCCACTTGCAGTTACCGCTTTTAAAGTGAAAGGAACTAGAGAATCACCTTTTTTTTTTAAAAAAAAAAAAAAAGCATTACCCTTTAAACACTCCTTTATATGTATTTCATTAATCATAACACTAAGGTCTATTGCCATGACTCCCTACATACTCAAAACCAGTAAAGGTGACAAACTGGATATATCTTCCTTCTTTCATCTCCACCCCCTGAACTTAGCTTGTTCCACCATACTTAAAAGATCTAGTAACAGCGGATATAATAAATAATCTGCACATAAACACTGGGAGTTTTACTTAGTGGCTTCTGGGAAATCTGCCATTTGTTTTTGTACTGAAACATTCTCAGGGAAGGAAGCTTATCTACTCACTAAGTTTCATATAAAAATTTTCCTCAATCACACACATCATGATTTTCTACATTTTCTCTCAAAGCTCCTTCTGGAACTCATTTGATTCAGAGATACGCTAAGTTGCCTATTACTGGAACAATAATTTCCTTCAATAACATGTAAAATATGGCACTTCTATCCGAGGTATTTTCCCCAGTCTTTTAAATAGAAGAAAATTACGTTATTTTAGAGAAAAAACCAAACACATTGATTTTTATCTAAGAAGCAACAACCCAGTGTTGCAGGAATGCAGTTTATTTCCATACTTCTCAATATTTGAGTATTTTAACAAAAAGTTACTTGTTCTTTTCACTCACCAGACCCATCACAGAAGGGTTGCTTATAATGGAAGTCATTCTCATGCAGCACATAGACAGGGCATTCCTTAAATCTTGAAGTAAGACAAGGCAGCCCTTCCTAATGATCCGTTTGCAAAGGAAATTTACTGTTTTTCTACTATACCTGGTAGTATCAGGAGAACAACTGACGGATCCAAAAAGACAGTTTTGCTTTAACATATCTCTATTTTTCAGAAATACACTTATTAAAGTTTATTTTCAGGGAGCCACAACAGTTCCCCCAAAAAAGGGACATATAATTTGCAATTATGCGAATGATCCTGATTAATTTACATATATTAAAATACAAAGTATGATTTTATTAGGAAGTTGTCACTGGAATCAATAACCAAAATCTTTTAAAAATTTGCCTTGCTGTTCTTCCATCTCCATTCTCTCTCTGCTTGTAAATATTCAATAGATTTCATTTTTGCAAATAAATATAATCTCAAGGAGAATAAGTTTTGTAACGCTATTTCAGTTTGTGCCATCCCAGTATTTGAAACAAGTTGAAAAATGTAATTATAAATCTTCTCTAGAACACTAATGCATTAGAGAAAAATAAAATAATTTTCATTTAGAATCAATGAGATTTAAAAGAAATCATATTTGGTGATTGAAACGGCTTTGGAAAAGTTACATCTTTCAGATAAAGAAATCCTAAACAGCTGGAGAAACACTAGACACTTTCCAGCAGAAAAAGTGAAATATTCAGACATTTCTAAAAAACTGCAGAAGTTGCAATACTACTTTGTATATCAGGTCAGTTTTGAAATAATATTTTGTTTATTAAGAGATCTTTAACTACCAGGTTTAAAAAGCTGCATACCACAAAATCCTCAGTATTCCCACACGAATCAAGAAAAGGAGCGATTCCTACACAGGATTATTACAGGATTATATAGTATGTTTACACATACAGGGAAGCAGAAAGAATACATTCTACAGGCACACAACTAAAAAGTCCTCAACGCTTTTCCTAAATTCAGGTTCATTTTATCATGGATCTCTTTTAAAACTGCTAAAGCACAAGCTTTTTCCTCCTTATTTGACGTTAACACTCAAAAACGAGCTCAAAGAAACCTTTAGAAGCTCTACACAGACATAAAATTTCAAATTGCTAACAAACACTCTGGAAGAAAATTCCTTTCAAGTCATTTTTTAGTTGTCCCAGATGGAATTAAATACACTACAGAATATAAAGCTACTGCAATTTTATGTTCTAAGAACAGCAGAGAATGTGGAGGTACACTACAACAACTATGGCTTATACATCCTACAGAAAAAAAACACATGGAAACCCCAGAAATATTGCAGTACTTATTTTGCCAGTTATTTCATGACAAGGCATAGAGTTCCTTCAGCATGAAGCCATTAAGTCAGTGATTTAAAAAAAAGCAAACACACAAACACAAAACCACAAACAAAACATTGCTAGAAAAAGATGAAGAAATGTACATTTTTCCTACGTAGATTTATTCGGTAAGATCATCAACAGACAGAATTATAAACATTTCACTGATCTGGTCAAGTCTTAAGACCTTCATCTTTCCAATTTCACTGAGATTCCATCTAAACAGTTTTATTATGGCCAGCTTCAGTCACAAGACAGATAAGCACATTTAAGACCCAGAACCAGTGGGAAAGGCCTAATGCAGGATTGCCCATCTTTCTAGTCTCATTTTTTTTGTAAACTTCAATATTAGCCAGCTATTTTCTTCCTTAAATATGTCATTGACTAAAAAACATACCTAATATAGGCTAGTGCAGGAGATGGGATTTGCCTTCCATTTATTTTTGCTTAGGAACATCAATGTATATTGGCAACTAATTTTTTTTTTTTTTTTTTTTTTTTTTT